>CM068302.1:2540558-2631694 GCA_034768395.1 Linum lewisii | reverse complement strand
AAAGTTTACTACTTTCTGCAGATGCTTTTGGTTTTACCACCTGGGTTTTGATGCTGCAACATTACTGCAAACTGTTCATTGTAGTTGATCACTGTTTGTTGCATCTCTTTAGCTCCAAGTTCATAGCTCATTTTCCCATAGTCTTCCCTCAAGGATTTGTACTGGATCATGCGTTGCTGGTGCAAGTCTTTGAAGAGGGCCCCCAAAGCTTTATTCTTTGTACCATTACCGAGCCATCGATTGTGATTTCGCAACCAATTTGCACGAGACATCGCCTGTGCTTTGAACGATGATATTAGGTTCCCACATGATTTTGACATGATGGGATGTCTTGCTTCACTCCTGATGTGATTTAGAGAATGTCTTACTACAATGATTCAGAGAAAAGTTGCTGGTACAAACCGAACTCGTGACTAGATCCGATGACAGAACTTGAAACTGTGTGACATATCCATCAAATTCTAGAGCTTTCTGATGCAGATGATGGACTGCTGCAGACCCAGATGAATGAGGAGACTTGTACAGAAACCAATTTCATAAATCAGAACCTTGTTTGCCACGGAAACCTGCAATAAGCTTACCGGATAAAACGTTGTTAGATCACTTGTTTCTCTGCAGCTGCTAAGGATCGTTACTGCATGCATATACACAATGCAGATAGGATAAGTATCAACCGAAGGTGCAAGTCATCACTTGTACAATGTGACTGATTCCTTGAACGGGTCTGGACTGTGGACGTCGAACCTTTAAGCGTTTTGTTCATTCGAACTGATGTCCAATTCGGTTCTGACAACACCTATTCGATTGAATCAGTGAGACTAACTTTTAAAATTGTCCTGATATTCTGGTACTGGAGAAATTGAATATGGGTGATGAACAGTTTGCATCAATCAAAACTAATTGCAATAGTACCATTGATTGTTCTTCTCTAACTTGGTACTACTAAGCTAGTACTATTACCCTTCTCTCAGCCCTTTGAAAACCACAAGAGCTACCAAAACCTTCATACCACATTTTGTCATTTTCATTAGAGATAGCATTCAACTTCACTATGGTCCAACAATCAACACTTCTTTTTCAGATACATGTACCATTACAAATGTGTGGAATGTTATGAAGAACATGAAAAATCATGGGGGGGGGGGGGGGGGGGGGGGTGGAATTGGACTGGAGGTTGAGTATGAGAGGCCCTTGATATGCCTCGGACTATGTGTGAGCGGTTCCTTGCAAGGCAGATGACAAAGGGTCGAGTTAGAGTGCGTAAGGGAATATAAGTGGGGCGAAAGCGTAGAATAAGCGGATAACAGAGAAGTATCGGGGGGTCAGCCCTTTAGTGAGGGCAAATGACCACAACCTTTAGCGTGCAGTATCTGATTTATGGTCCTATGTATGTGTCATGTCCTTAGATGAATGGATGAATTGGTATAATTTATAGTGAAATCGTGGCATGGGTCAGAGTTCCACATGTCACTCTTTTAGTGGTACCTTGGTGAGATTCCATCTGGCCATACTGGATGGCCCCCTAGGCATTAGGGGGATGACTATCGTCAGGGTCTGTATAGGGTCTTCAACGTGGCGCAAAGCAGTTGATGCCTGAATGACAAAATGAGCATCCTGCTGCTGAAGTGACCCTTAATGTTGATGGTCGTCTACCTACTCCTAACAGGTATACGACAGGTCAGGACGAATAATCAGCAGAGGACAACCTCTTAACGGTAGGCAAATACTAAAAAAGGAGTCGATGGGCCGGGGCCCGAGCCCATTCTTACTTTCTCTAATTTTCAATAACCCTACCAAAGTATTTCAAATACATGAACATATGAATAATTGACTATTTATGACATAAAGGAGTTGATAAAAAAAAAAGAGGTTAAAAATTTGCATTTCATGAGAATAATGAACCTAGAAATAGTATTGTTTAAATCATGTTTCGTTTCACAGAAAAAGAAGACTCTGTATTTAGTATTTGGACCACAAAGAATTAAAATGTTGCATAGTATAAAATCTCCTAGCTGTCATGACTTGGACAAAACTTGAGTATTGATTTCTTCAATTCAGAGGATAACATTCGGTTCGGTTGCGCGCGTAAACAGTTCAATCAAGTTAAATTCCGAATTTGCTATAAGAAATTTTTATTAAAAACTGGGACGTAAGTATCCAAGTCAATCTGTGACTAAATGCTTAATCATTTTGGCCAAGATGCACTAGATATTAGAGACATTAGACGCGGGCAACACAAATATCAATCTTGTACATTAAACTCGTTAGCATCTTACAAGCACTGGCGGATCCAGAATGAATTATGATACTGGTTATTTTGTCAAATTATAATATGTATTGGACTACATTTAAAAAATCACTAGGACCAATCCATTTATGTACACGTAAATACATATAATATGTTCTTGGGTTGCTCTTCTTAATGGTCCAGGTCCTCTGTTTGTAATTGTCTTAACCTTGGCCCACGGGGGAATGAAATGAGAACTTCTATTGTAAAAAAAAAGCGGAGACAAATATGTATTTAATGATCCTCCATGAGAGTTCTATTTAAAAAATAAAAGCATTTTTAATGCATTTTTCTATTAAAGTTTGTGTTCTTTAGATCTGATTTCTGGAAAGGTCCACCAAACCTTATGTAAGATAAATTGTCATATTGTGGGTGCTAAGATTCGATACCAAGACTTTTCGGTCATCAAAAGCTCTGATACCATGTCAAGAACCGTCGCATCTCAATAAATCGAGTTAAGGGAGAGAGTTCTGAACATTTGCATTCTAATAATTCGAGTTATTGGGAAGGGTTCTGAACATTTGCATTCTAATAATTCGAGTTATTGGGAAGGTTCTGAATGAATCTTGTATTGTTGACTGGATATTGAGGTGTTTGCACTTCCTAATTCCCAAACATAAACAGTAATAATTATTTTTACCTAAATGGTGAAAAATATTAACTTACCTAAGAGAATATAGATGATAATAGATCAATAGTAAGTAAAGTAGTAATATATTGAGAAAAATATCACTTTGACCTCCTCTACTTTGCCAGCTTAACAGATAGCTCCCTATACTATAAATCGCTCTTTTTACCCCTCCTAGTTTGACTACTTTGCCTTTTGGGTCCTTCTGTTTCAACTTTCATCTTCATAACGTTAAATTTGGACACATCCGCACCCGACGGAGAGAGATATCAGAGGTAGAAGACAAAGAGTAGGCCAGGGAGGAAAATTTGGAAGGTATCGTGAAGAGTATGGTGAAATACGAAGGATTTTGAAATTAAACATATTATTCATCAATTTCATCTTATCCAATTATATATATTTATATTCTCAATTAAAAAAAAATGCTTAGTAAACAAATACATTACTGTTGAAGCTAACGTGGTGTACTGAATGCACACTAATTAACGTCATGAAGATGAAAGTTGAAACGGAAGAACTCAAACGACAAAATGGTCGAAATAGGAAGGGGTAAAAAGAGCAATTTATAGTATAGGGGGGCTAATTTGTTAAGTTGGCAAATTATAGGAGGCAAAGTGCTATTTTCACTGTATTGTAGTAGCATCCACCTACCTAAGTAGACTAGGTTTCCACGAAGGAAAGAGTGAAAGAGTAGGACCATATTGTTCATTTGTCATAGTTTTGCGTCAATCAACCTCAATATTTATATTAATGGTGCTAGGCAATGGCAGAATTTACAATAAATTTGTATTGGATTTGAGCCAAAGATATGAACTAGATCACTTGAATCTGACTAATTCAGTGGTGGGTGGAATATCATATATATTGGATGGTTACATGGAAGGTGTAGTCGATCTAGCCGCAGCGGAGTCAAAAGTCAAGTAGACTTTGAGTTTAATACGTAAAATATAATGGGCCGAACATATTTTTACTATTTAGGTTCACCAAACTCATGTTAATGATCAAAACCAGTTTAACATGAGTCCGTCAAATTTTATTAAATCTTGACTACTATTTTACAGTTACGTTGTCATGATCAACCTCCAAATACACAAACATAATTACACATTATCAAAATTTTGAATCTACAGATGGGTGGACTCGTGACCTTAGTAACTGGTACATGATGATCCCTGCAATCCAAGTTAACGTTGCATATGAAGTTGGAGACTTAGGGCCAGATGGAATTGAAGAAGAAAAACCCAAGTAATTAAGAATGGCCTAGTAGTTGATGGTGCATTAGGTTAGAAAGAAGATTATAATTTGATTCTCAACATTCATCACAAGAGAAGATTGAAAGTATAATTAAATGGTGATCGGGGTGCGATCAAACAGAAAATCCACCTTCAGTTGGATTCTTTAGTGGTAGTGGAAGCAATAAAACCGAATGCCAATGTGGCAGGTCGCCATAGTCACTCTATCCGATTGATTCAAAGTTGGTGTAATCGTGATTGAGAGGTTCAAACTCCCACATCTTCTGAAGGTCAACTGAGTTGCAGATCTTTTAGCCCATCTAGAGCGTAACCTTCCTCTTGACACTCATCTGATGAGTTGTTTACTTAGTCAGAATCTCGAGCGTATTATTGAGGTTGATTTTCCACGTTCTTATTTTCATGTTAATTAAGGGTGTTTGACACCCGTTTTTCTTTATAAAAAAATTGACAGCTAGGCAGGCATGCAAAGTTTGGCCCTGTGGGTGTGGTGAGTCTCTCATTCAAAGGCCCAACTTAATGGCTACCTATTTATTACAGATTTAACCACACATCAGTGATACTCAATAACTCACTCACTTCTTCAACTAATTTTTTCCAATTTAATTAATTACTATACTCCTTATTTAAGGATATAGGTGTACGTCCATTATTATTATTATTATTATTATTATTGGGTATTTAATTTGCCAGCTTACACGGCAATGGATCAGCATCCAAGAGAATGTGGGTTTGGAAAGTTCCAAACCCATTCTCAACCATTAGATCTAGTTGACTCTTTGACCAATCTAATGGTCCAGATCTGTCAGGGGTATTTAAGACTTCACACAAATACTTTAATTATTATATTTAATTTAAATATATTATTATTATTTTTTATTTAAATGTTTTATTTTGCAAACACTGCACAGCAGTAGCCGCCGGCCACCTTCGCCGGCTGCCGGCCACCGCCAGCTTCGCCGGCCGTCGGCCGCCGGCCACCTTCGCCGGCGATTTTCCGGCGACTTTTTCCGGTGACTTTTTTCGATAACTTTTTTCGGTGATTTTTCCGGTAACTTTTTTGACGAGGACTAGTTAACCTGATTTTTTAATTCATAACTAGTTAACTAGTTAACTTGAATTTTTACAGTTAACTAGTTAATTAACATGTTTTCCAGTGATTTTTCCGGCGAGATTCCGGAGACCGAACAAACTCCGGTGACTTTTCCAGCAAGGACAAGTTAACTAGTTAACCTGATTTTTACTAATAACTTGTTAACAATATTTTTTTATTTATAACTAGTTAACTAGTTAACTGAGTTTTTACAGTTAACTAGTTATCAACAGATAACTAGTTAACATGTTATCCAATCGAGTTAACTAGTTAACTAGTTAACTTGTTTAACATCATGATTTATCGAGTTAACTAGTTAACCGATCAAGTTAACTAGTTACCAAGTTGTTAACTAGTTAACCAATTGAGTTAACTATTTATTAAGTTGTTAACTAGTTATCAAAATTAGTTAACTAGTTAACTTATCGAGTTAACTAGTTAACATCGTGATTTAGATAACGAGTTAACTAGTTATCTAATCGAGTTAACTAGTTACCAATTGTTAACTAGTTATCTAATCGAGTTAACTAGTTACCAAGTTGTTAACTAGTTAACTTATCGAGTTAACTAGATAACTTACCGAGTTAACTAGATAACTTATTGAGTTACCTATAATACAATTAGTCTATATAGTTATTCAAATAATATTCTCTTAAAAATAAAAAACTGTACAAATGACAGAAATTGTTAAGTTATTAACTAGTTAACTATTTATTAAGTTATTAACTAGTTATCTAATCGAGTTATCAAATTGTTAACCAGTTAATCAGTCGAGTTAACTAGTTAACCAATCAATATAGAGAACGACTGCAAACAAAAATATAGAGGATCAACCAAATATGAACGAATACGTTTAATTGTATGAAACAAGTTTGGGAATTGAATCTGAAACCAACATACACACAAAACATGGGAAGAAGATCGATGATATATACCAAACTATACTTTGTTTTTCTCTATCATTTAATTTACATCCAAAACCATAAAAAAATTACTCAAAATCAAGACAGAGTAACCAAGCCATTGGAAGTAATTACTCAAGCTCTGCCATCGGGTTTGTTGGAAAGGCTGAGGGTAATTACTCAAGTTCTTCCATTGGAGTTAATTACATCCAAAACATATCTAATTAATGAAAATTGAATGAGGAAGGGAAAGTAAACAGTCACGTCGCCGACCTACAATACTAGTGTTTCTTCCTCCGCTGCCTCTTCTTCCATCGCCGGCTAAGCATCTCCTCTTCCTCCCTCCAGATCTCAACTCCACCGCCCATCGTCACCTGCCCAACGCCCGACGCCACACCATGCACCGAGTGAGAACGGCGGCCGTAGAGGGAGAGGCGGCGGGAGAGGAAGAGGTGCGGGAGACGGCGGGAGTAGAAGGAGAGGCGGCTGGAGATGAGCGGGAGACGGATCGGAAGACGAAGAAGGAGCGAGGCCGACGACTCACTCACCGAGACCTCCGACGGTCTCAGATTCGGTCGTTCTGATTCAGATCTGTTGCCCTTCAAGTGTATTTGTGAATGGGGGAAGATTGGATGGACCGGTGACGAGCAGGAGGTGGTCGGAGGAGAGGGCGGAGCTGCGGCAAGAAGGATGGCGTCCGGAGTTGAAGATGGAGCAGCGTCGACGATGAGGAGGAGGCCGGAGTAGAAAAATGGAATAGAGAAAGAAGGAGGCGACAGGGGATAATTAGGGTTTTTTTAAAAGACAAAAATGCCCCTCCGTGTTTTGGGTTTGGAACTTTCCAAACTTTATTTCTTGGACGCAGATCCTTTGCCCAGCTTACACTCTCATTTAATTAGTATTTTTGTTTAGATCCTCCACTTTTGTAAGATTTGGAGGGAGAAGTTGGCTCCGTGTAGGAGGTTTCTTGTAATGCGGATGATAAGGGTAGTTAGTATATGTGTAGGGTGAATGCAAGGTGTAAGTTGAGTATGAGTGGAAAATAGAGATGTATTGGGGATGAGTCCTTATAGGGCTTATGACCAAGGGTTTAACGTGCAGCGTAAGGGTGTACAGTGTTGGGCGTGTCGTCTGGTGTATATGTGTGTCTTGTTCGTTGCTGAGTGAATGACTTGATATTTATAGAGTCGTTGTGGCATGGGCCAGAACTCCACGTGTCGATCTCGGATACGCGTCTCTGTGAGGCATATGATCGAGGTAGTTGGATGAGGGCCTAGGCGTAGGTGAGTGATTGATATCGGGACATGTTGGAGGGTAACGAGATGTTGGTACGTAGGTATGTGACTGATGATGAGTGATGGTTGATGGATTTTGACAAGGTGGGCGACGTGGGTGCCACCACATTGTTAATGTAATGGGTATTCTGACAGACTTGGGGCATTACCTTGTAGTTTGCTAGGATCGCCAATAACACTTACCAATGTAAACTGGACGTACATGATGGACATGAAGCTGAAAATCTTACAATCTCTCTCGCAAGTCGTTTCACTCTTGTTGAATTTTTTTCTTAATGTTTTCCACCTATGCGTATCATGTCACTGAATTCTCGCGCTGCATTTCAATAGCGTTGATGCGCAATTAGTCTTCTAAGGTCTTCGGAATTTTCATAAAATGTTGAATTTAAACTGAATGATCAAAATTGATCATACTTATTTAGAAGACAACAATGACCATCTTACCCTTATATAGAAATATGGCAACAATCGTGAAAATGTAATGAAAATTTTGTTTTAAGCGCCACTAAAGGAAAGGGTCCCATTCAAGCCACGTGGAATTTGAATTACTGTAAATAGAATGTTGGTTTCTTTGGTGAGACCATAAATAGAAATATGGATTTTTTTTTAAACCTGTTTTTTTGTTTTTTCTCATGCGGGAATAACTACTGCCATTTCATGCAATAACCATTTTTTCAAAATAAATTGCGTATATAGATTGTATTATTACGTGTAGTCTGTATTTTTCAAAAATACATTATTATATACTTAATTACAAATAATATTTACATGGACAACATTAATAATTTACGAAATCTATTCTCATAGTTGTAAGAGATTCAAACTATATAAGTAAAAACGGGATGTGTTAATAAATTAATCATTGCACAAATTTCTCACAAAAAAATGATTGCGTAAATTAGTAAAAGTATAATATTCTTGGGAAAATAGCAGCTCGTCCCCCTCTACTTTGTTAACTTAACAAATAGCCCCCTATACTATAAATCGATATTTTTACTCCTTCTACTTCAGGCACTTTACCTTTTGAGTCATTCATCCTTCATCTTCTTAACGTTAAATTTGGACACATTTGCACGCCGACGGAGAGAGAAACTAGAGAGGTAGGAGATGAAGAGTTGGCATGGGAGGAAAATTGAGGGAGATATCACAAAGAGTATGGTGAAATGTGAAGAGATTTAAAACCACATGTTTTATCCGTCAATTATATCCTGTGTAATTAAAAATACTTAGTAACCTAATACGTGGTCATTGGCAGTGGCGGAGCCAGAAAATTAGCCAAGGGGGTGCTTTATTAGTAACAAAAAAATTATCGTATAATTATTAAAAAAGTCAATCTAACATACCAAAAAAGTAACCTAAAGTAGGGCTGTATACGAGCCGAGCTGCTCGTGAGCCGCTCGGACTCGGGCTCGAGTTTTTTTCAAAAAAGCTCGTTCGTGAGATCGGCTCGTCGTAAGCGAGCTAGCTCATGAACAGGCTCGTCACCTAAATGAGCCGAGCTCGAGCTAGTATGTTGGTCGGCTCGGTAGGCTCGTGAGCCAACTCGTTTAGTTAGCTCGTTAAGCCAAGCTCGCGAGCTGACTCGATTGTAACTCGTATAATCCTAATCCTTAAATGGTAATTAAATAATCAACCCTAACAGTGTAATAAACTAATACCCTAAAAGAAGTAATATGGTAATTACTAATTACCGTAATGGCTAATATCCTAGAATTGCTCTAATCCCCACTCTGTGAGTCACAAGCCTACGACCAACGGTACATCATTCTTCTTCTCATGCTCTTTGGCGTCTTTTTCTTTTTGATGGTTGCTAATTTGTTTTTTTTTTTTCGAGGAATAATCATCAAATTCATTCAACAAATCAGTGGCATGGGTTTGAGCAGACAGTACTCAAAGCCTCGGCCATCCAATCCAGAGGGGCGCTACCCAAAGTAGGTGACGCAAAGTAACAAGAGTGTCTAGCTAAAACATGAGCTAACTTGTTCCTATCCCTCTTAACAAACATAACACGATAGGTGGGAAGCTGGATGCGTCTACATGCGGCGATAGTAATTCCAAATTCCGACTGGTCCGGCTCGTCTCCCTGGAAACCACTGGCTACTAACTGCGAGTCCGTCTCAATAACCACGTTCGAGATCCCCAAACTTCGAAGCCACTGCATTGCTTCAAACACCGCAATAGCCTCCCCATCTTTAGCTGCTGGACATCCCTGATTAGTCATCATCAGGAACTGGAGTAGTCGACCCGATGAATCCCGAAGGCTCGCTCCAATACCCGATAACCTACGGTCCTGGAAACACGCCCAATCCACGTTGCATTTCAGCGTACCGTCAGGTGGTGGATGCCATTTACCACAGCTGGTCGAAGACGTCCTTGGAGCATTCATTAATTGATGTGATTATATTTGGTGCATTTTAAGCCTTTGATTAGCCTAAGGATTTCCCATGTTTGATCTCATTTTGCTATGATTAATATGCTTTTATTGAAGTTTTATGCAAAGTGCTATTTTGTTGTCCAGTTGCCACTTTGAGGCCAATTCTATGTCTATTAGAATTGTTTTCTTTGCATTTTCAGAATTTGTCATTGAAGTACTGGTGACAAGGAGCACATAAGATCAAACGGGAGGTCAATCGGAGCTAGGACGGAGGAGATATGGACGTTGCAAAATCGAGAAAAATGCACCCTTCAACTGAAGAAGTTTTCGGCGAGAACTCTAAGTTCTCGACCGAAAACCGAATTACAAGAGATGGACGTTCGATTTATGAAGGCATTTTCGACGAAAATATTGTAGAATTTTCGCCGAAAATCTGTGAAGAAAGCCAAGCCGTTCTCAAAGACATTTTCGGCGAAAATCTTGTAGGATTTTCGCCGAAAATCCAGGGCAATTTCAGCGTACTATATAAAGAGAGAGAGATGGAAATTTTGGAAACAACTGATAATTTATGATTTCACACCTTCATCAAAACCCTTTTCTCTCAACTTCTCAATTATATTCTCCTCATCTCCAATCCACAACCCTAGAGCAAGGTGCAAATCAAAGTAGAGGAGCTTGGATTGAAGTCCACAACCTTGGAAGAGGAGCTTGCAAGAGGAGGATTGCCATGGTGTTCTTGGTGATCATCTTTCTTTCTCTTTCCTTCATTTCCTTGGCCATGTGTGGCTGATTTCTTAGGTTTCCTTGGATTGATAGATTAGTTGTGCTAGGATAGAGGTTGATTGTACACATTTGCCATGATTGATCTTGGATTGTAAGAAGATGATCTCTAGACTTGTTGTTAATTCCATTGTTGGCTATGGCTTGATTGGTCTATTATTTGTGATGTAATGCATGAGAGTGCTTAGATTACATGGATTGTAGGTCTAGGGATTGAAGAGAGTGTGTTCTAAGAGATTAGATCCTCTCAATTCAACCATAGTTGCATGATTTCTCACTTGTGCATTTTATCGAACACTTGGTGTGCATTAGGTTTTTCATTCAATTGAACTTTGATTAGTCTTTTGATGATTCTCTTAGTGTTAAGACATTGACATGAGAGTGTGGTGTCTAGCCTAGTGGTCATAGAGTCATAGGAGAGGGTTTTGTAGCTTGGCATTTCATCAAACACCTTCAATGCATCCTTAGTCACTTAGCTTGAGAGCGAGAGCCTAGGTTGAGTGGTTCTAGGATAGGGATTTAGTGCGACGAGAGTGCATTGAGTCTATAGAAGGGATTTGCATGGTCATTCGATTGCATCCTCGATCATGTTTGGCTTGTTTGTGCTTTTGTTCCTCTTGAGCATGATGAACCTATCTTTCCAAGTGAACCTCCTTTACCTTTGATTTGCACCGTTTTGTTTTGCTTTCTTGCTTAGTTTCCTTTATGTTTTTATTTCATTTTCAAACTAAAACCAATTTCAAAAGAATAGACCGTCCATGAACCGTGTGAGTATTAGCTATTGAGAGAGCCCTCGTGGAATACGACCTTGTATGTTGTGAAGTTAAATCTCACACATCATTAATCCTGGCTGTCTCGCCAATTTCCAGTCTCTCAACCCCTCAATAGCTATACGAGTCACAACGAATGCCGGTTTGTTTTCATTTCTCCATACCCGAGCATTTCTCTCCCTCCAGAGGCTCCATAGCAAGGCTGAGCACTGCTCAATCACAGATTGTACACCGTGGTTCAACGCAATCTCTAGCCATTGCTGGAACGATGTGCTCCTGCCGGTTGAGTCGGCGATGAAGTCCTCCAATCCCGCCTCCTTCCAACACTCACGGGCAAACGAACAATCCAGAAACAGGTGCTGATTAGTTTCAACCCCTTGTTTACACACACCACATTCTTGGGGAACCTCAATATGTCTCCGAATAAGCACTGCCCGGGTCGGAACTATATCCCTCGCAAGCCGCCAAATCATAATCTTAAACTTCGGTGGGGAATTGATGCTCCACAGTCTACTCCAAGAGCCCTCCTGCCTATGAGTGTTGATATTACTGACATGGTCCAACCACCACTTATAACCCGAACGTACCGAATAGCAGCCAGTTTTCCCGAAATGCCATATGATGTGATCCTGCCCTTCGAGTCTTCGTAGCGGGATTCTCAAAATTGCATCAACGTTTCGAGGGCCAAACAGCTCATCTAATAACCCGACATCCCACTGGGGTAGGCCAGGAATCATTAGATCCCGCACTCGTAAATCCTCCAATCCTTCAATGCAAGATGTCCGCACATATCTGCTATCATCCTCCATTGACCAGGGATCATTCCAGACACTAATCATATTACCATCTCCAATTCTCCACCTTGTCCCGCCATGGATAATAGGCTTTGCTCGCCAGATGCTTTGCCAGACAACACTCGGATTTGAACCACGTTTTGCCGATAGAAAATCCCCTCTAGGATAGTATTTAGCTTTGAACACTTTAGCGACAAAAGCATCCGGGTTAGCTAATAAATTCCAACCCTGCTTAGCCAGCAATGCCATATTAAAACCATGGAGGTTTCGAAACCCCATCCCACCCTCCTCCTTACTCACACATAACTTCTCCCATTTAAGCCAGTTCATCCCTCTTCTCCGATCACCTTTCATACCCCACCAAAAAGAATTAATCATACGCTCCGATTCGGCTGCCAGAGTAACCGGGATTCTGAACACATTCATACAATATACCGGGAGCGCCTGTGCAACAGCTTTGATCATAATTTCCTTACCACCCTTCGACATTCGCCTACCAAGCCAGGAACGAATCCTTTGCCACAGTTGTTCCCGCATAAACGCGAACGTTATCTTCTTCTTCGCCCCCATCATCGCCGGCATACCCAAATATTTGCCCGTATCCATTTCACCGAAAATCCCCAGGATGTGCCAAATGCCAGCTTCCAATAACTTATCCGTGCTTTTTGTCAGGAGCATGCCTGACTTATCATAATTTATCACCTGACCCGAAGCTCTAGCATACCTATCCAAAACACTGCGTAGCATCCGAGCTTCGGCAATAGTAGCCCTGCAAAATAACAAGCAATCGTCTGCAAAAAGTAGGTGAGAGACTCGTGGCGTGCCACCACTAATCTTGCATCCCTGCAAATTCTGTCTAGCCGTCTCCCTCTCCAATAAGGCTGATAAACCCTCGGCACACAAAATGAATAAAAACGGGGATAAGGGGCAACCTTGACGCAAACCTCGATTTGGCCGGAATCTATCTGTCAGCTTCGAGTTGATATTAACTCGGTACTCCACCGACCTGACACAGGTCATCACCAGCCGAATCCATCTGTCTGAGAAGCCAAACTTCCTCAAAACTCCCTCAAGGTAAATCCACTCTACCCGGTCATACGCCTTTGATATATCAATTTTAAGCGCGATCTCACCAAGTTTGACATTTGGACGTCGCTTCATACTATGTATTGCTTCAAAAGCGATCATAATGTTATCCACTATGGACCGCCCCTTAACGAAAGTCGATTGTCCATGAGTTATGAGCCCCGAGATAACTCTTCTGAATCTATTCGCCACCACTTTTGCTACTATCATGTACAATACATTGCACAACGAAATAGGTCGCAGATCCTTTATGGACTCCGGGTTATCCTTTTTTGGTAGAAGCACAATCGTCGTGTCGTGGATCGTATCCGGCATCGCACCTGCCTCTAGCCATTGGAGACACGCCCCTGTAACCTCCTCGCCTATCACCCCCCATAAATGCTGAAAAAAGCCAGGATTAAACCCATCCGGACCCGGCGCCTTATCTTTTCCCATACTAAATACTGCCTCCCTCACTTCATCTGCTGTAAATCGCTGGTCAAGAGTAGCGTTATCGCTGTCCGTGACCTTCGATTCCAAGCAATTCAGAATCGGGTCGACCTCGCACGCTCCGGCTGCAAACAATTGGCGGAAATAGCTAACCGCCAGCTCACCCAGCTCCCTATTCCCCTCATGTGATCTGCCATCATCGTCGATCAATGAATGCAGCTCCTTCATTTTCTTCCTTGCTGAGGCGGTGGTATGAAAGTAACGAGTATTTCGGTCCCCATCTTGATACCACATAGTTTTGGCCCGTTGCTTCCAATATTTTTGCTCAATTTCCAAAAGGTTTGTCACCTCCTTTTGTTTTTCTATATACTCAGCTGCTGCCTCGGTAGAGTTACACTCTCTTAACCGAAGTAGACACTCCTGTCCTTCCTTAATGCCCTTCCTGAACCGCTTTGCATAATCTCGCCCCCAATTTTTAAGAAACTCGGCACATCTCTCAAGCTTGACCACTATGTTCATTCGACCCAAATTCCTCCAGCATTCTTCGAACACGTGCTGAAAAGTCGGCTCCAGCAGCCACGCATTCTCGAATCTGAACGGTTTAGTGGCCTGCTCCTGTATCACTCCCGTAGTGTCCAACAGAATGGGGCTGTGATCTGAAACTGTAGCAACTAGGTTTCGTACCACCGCCGATGGGTAGTGGTCATGCCACGATCGTGTTGCCATAGCTCGATCAAGCTTCTCTTCAACCACTTCCGGAGTTCCTCTACCCCTAATCCATGTGAACGGGTGTCCTTTTGAAGGAACATCACTCAACTCGCAGTCAATTACCGTTTCACGGAACCCCGCCAGAAGCCAGTTTGGGTGCTCAGGTAAGCCCCTTTTCTCCACAGAGCTCAACAGGTCATTATAATCACCCATGCAGAGCCATGCATCGTTACCCGTACCAGCTATATCCCGGAGTATAGACCATGACTCTCTATGCCGATTCCTTTCTGGCAGACCGTAATACGCCGTCAAACGGAACGGTTCTTCACCATCCTCAGAAACAGACAAATTTATAAAAGTGCGAGCATACGAAATCAAAGCCACATTTATTTCATTTTTCCACAGAACACTAACTCCACCACTACGACCAACCGCATCCACCGTAAAACAGCCATCAAACTTTAACTGACTCCTAATAGTATCCATCCTTTGCCTACAGACCAATGTTTCAAAAAGTAAAATAACACTCGGCCATGCTCTCGAACGAGATCACCTAACACATTAACACATTTCTTCGGGCAGGGCCTGCCATTCTGCAGTCCTGCCATTGCCAGGTTTAACGGGTCCTGGATCCCTCCAATTCCTCTTGTCGCTCCAGCTGTAGCTTGAGCATCCACCTCCATAGCCACGGAGCTCCCAGAAACAGTTTTGTCTGACCTCGGCCTCTTCCGCTCCTCCGAAATTACTATCTCAACCGGTTTCTCAAACTGACCGCTATGGATGTTCTCGAGTGCCAGATCTTTCGTGAATTTTGTCGCCCCGAGATTAGCGAGGAAATTGCTACCCAGCCTCGGTGGATTGGATCCCTGATTCAGGGAACGCTCGCGCAAGACAGTAGGATCCGTCTCCTTCGGTTCAACCTCCACCAACCATTTCTCAGCTCCCAAAAGACCTCCTCTCCTTGGCTGTGCCTTCAAAGATAAATCCCACAGCCTGACTATTTGGTCGTCCGGCAGCCGGAAATATACCTCACAGTGACGATCAATGTGCCCCAGCCGGCCACAAATAAAACAAAAAGAAGGAAGTTTTTCATAACGGAATTTTGCCAAAGCAATTTCCCCGTTCGACCGTTTGAGCTTCTTATCCCTCTTGAGCGTTCACGAATGTCAAGTCGCACCCGAATCCTCATCACCATATCCGCCGAATTCATCGTGCCACGCTCATCATATGCAACAAATTCCCCAATGAAATTTCATAGTGCCTTCGCAATCGGACCCGAGAAGAACCCATTCTTAAGGTTATGAATCTGCACCCAAAAATCCGATGTTTTGAGGACCACATTAGCTGGATGTTCTCCCCGTTTCAGCTCATGGAGAACGATCAGGTTACCATCAAACGTCCAGGGGCCATTGTCCATAACCCAGCTGGCGTCCTTTGCATGGTAGAACCGAAACAGAATCATTCTTTCCTCCACATTACTATGAATCTCCTGAATAGTAACGCCACGTCCTGGTTGCCAGATCGAGGCCATACGAATCTTCAGAATGTTGAAATTGTACTGTTTTCGGGTCAGCACAAAGCCAATCAGGCAGAAATCATACAACCGGTAGCATCAGTGACGTCCTCGTCCGGTAACAGTAGACCCTCATCTTCCTCGGCCAGCAGCCGAAGCGCCTCCAGCTCACGCTCCATTGTATCTCTAGGGTTTCCCGACATCGTCGTGTGTCGCGCTTCGCAAGAAAGAAAACGGAACAACTCGGAGGGACTGCAACTGTGATCTCGACCCTTGCCCTAGAAACTACTCAACGACGATTGAATACCGGAACAGCTACCAGGGCCTCGGTCAACCTCCACGAGACACGGGAAGCTAACCAAGTAGGGAGAAACAGTGTTGCAGAAGCTCGTGGTTGACAGAGGGATGGCGACGGCGCACTTAAAAAGACGGCGACGAAGAAAAAAGGGAAAAAAAACCCTAAACCCTAGAACTCTCATTCGAGAGAGTTAACGGTTGTGATGCGCCCATAAGGTAAATCCGCCCTCCCACCTGGCCAGGGCGGATCTTCACTCCCGGGCGGTCCTCTGACCGCCTTAACTAAAGGGTCACCTGACACATCTACAGGAGACCACCGCCCATTACTGTTGACGGTGACTCCTTGCGGCCCACTCAGAGCAAGACACGTGGATCCTGCCATACCAATGGGACCTATAAATAACAGGGTCCCCCATTCAGAAGAGGACACAAAAAAGACCCGGGACCATACGCCTGATACTACAAGCTTCCGCGCTGTACGCTAAAGGCTATCGGTTCCGCCCACACCAAAGGGCACTTGCCCGGTACTTCTCTGTAACCCATTCTCCATACATTATCTACATACTTACCACCCTACATATATTAACCCCTTGCACGTCCGCCCTGCAAGGTACCATCCGTCGAGACACTCCGAGGACGGATACATTGCCTAAGCCTCCAAAGAACCACAGTATTGATCCACCGGTCCAACGGGGCGGATCAATTGGCGCGCCAGATAGGGGGATAGCTAAAACGTCTTATTCCCGAAAGACAAACAACATACAAAATTTGGAGGAAAATCCCACGAGTGGTACCCTCGCGGGAACACTCGTCACCCCGGCTAAACAAGTAATATCGGCGGGTGTCCCCCGAGACCCTCGCCCGTACATAGACACACTTCGTCCAATCCGCCCCCTGGGACTCGGATTGAACGAGGGGGAATCCCACATCCCCCCTCCGTTGGAAGATAGAGTGGCGACCGATCCCGCTGCGGGGGACCTAGCGGCGCAGGTAGCCGATCTACAAAAACAGAACGCTGAAATGGCAGTGATGATGAAGTTCCTGGTGGCCAAGGCGACCCCCGGAAATCACACCGAGGGCTCATCCGGCGGACTGGCAACCGGCATGGCGGACTCGGACGAAATGTACCGACTGTTCCTCCCTCGCCACCAGTCAGGCCCAAGGCAATTCGCCATGAGGCAGCCTCTGGACAAGAGTCTCCTCAGCTTTCCTCCCCCACAAGGATTCGTGCCACCAGCAATCAAAGCGTACGATGGAACTGGGGATCCCGACCAACATCTGTTAACATTCACCATTGCCATGCAGATGTTCACGGCCCCGGACGCCACCTACTGCCGTACGTTCCCTGGAACGTTAACTGGAGCTGCACTAACCTGGTATGGAGGTTTGGCAGAAGGAATCATAAAGAATTGGGAAGATTTCTGCCAACTCTTTCTCCACAAGTTCTCAAACCAAAAGGAGGCGGGGCGCAACTTGTCCGCTTTCTGGAACTTGAAACAGAACCGGTCAGAGACTCTTTGGCAGTACTACGAGAAGTGGGCCAAGGCGGTCGCGGCGGTGCCCAACCTCGCACTGGACATTGTGCTCCACCACATCCAAACCACCACGCTTAGCACCGAGCTGGTGAAGGACTTGGTCCGGAGAAAGCCAAAAACCCACACCGAGTTGGAGACATGTATCCTCCAGTGTGCTGAAGTGGAAGAGAATGTCGCCATGATACAGGGCGGGTACGGGCGCTCAAGCGATCAGAACAGGGACAAAGGATACCAAGGGCGAAAAGAGAAACGCCCTGACGACAGAAGAGACAACCGCCCTCACGGAGAGGGAAGATCGGAAGAAGGGTACACCCCCCTGTCGGAATCAAGGCGAAGGCTCATGTACGTCCTCCAAGAAAAGAAAGGAGGATTGCGGTGGCCGGCCCCGTTACCCAAAGCGGCAGTGAAAAGAGGGAACCCGAATGAGTATTGCGAGTTTCATGGGCAGAAGGGGCACGACACGGAGGACTGCCGGGAACTCCGCAGTGAGATTGAGCGAGCCATAAGGAATGGTGACCTCAAGGAATTCATCATAAGTAACCGAAGGAGAAAAGAGCGGGAACGCTCAGAATCGCCAAGATGAAGAGAAAAGGAAAGGTTAGAGACACCCCCTCCGAAGGCGGGTAGACACACGCCCCCAGAAAGGCGAGTGTCTTCGACAGAATAACGGATAAGGAGGAAAGTCCGGATACCCAAAAGGAGGGCGGAAAGCCCAGATACAAGAAAACATGCAGCATGATTTTGGGAGGAGAGGAGGATACGCCCCAGAACAGAAGGGTCGTTGGTGAATGTTTCATGGTCAGACAGTCGGATGGAGAGCCGCCATTGACGTTCACATCGGCAGATTTGCGCGGGGGAAGTCCCAGCACCCAAGCGATGGTGATCCGTGTCATCATTGAAGACACTCTGGTAGAGCGGGTGCTAGTGGACGAGGGCAGTTTGGCGGATATACTCTCAGCCGATGCTTTCAGCAGGATGGGATTAGACCCCGCCCTACTCAAGCGTTCTAAGATCATGCTGACTGGCTTCGCGGGAAATGACGTACCTGTACTGGGCGTGATCACCTTACCCATCACATTGGGGGACGACGATCACCAGGAAACAAAGCACATAAAATTTTACGTCACCAATTACAATTCGACGTATAACATGATAATGGGGCGGCCCAGTTTGGCCGCTTTCGAGGCAGTTTCCTCCACAGTCCATCAAGTCATGAAGTTCCCTACTGCAAGAGGGATCGGAGTAGCATGGGGAGACACTCCATTGGCACGAAAATGCTATAGGGTGGCTCTCAAGAAAGAAGAGGCATGTTTCTCAGTAGATACTAGAGACGACGCGTATGTCCGCCCAGAATCCGCGGAGGCGGATACGGAAGTCCCACTGTATCCTGGTGATCCTGAGAGAGTGATACGGCTGTCCGCTCATATGCCGGTCCCAGACCGAGATCGCACAGTGGCACTGCTGAGAGAGTATGCTGATTTGTTCGCGTGGAAACCCCAGGATATGCCTGGGCTGGACCCCGCGATCATGCAGCACCACCTAGCTGTGAGAGCAGACGCCCGCCCCGTGTCACAAAAGAAGCGGACGGTAAATTGGACAAGAAAACAAGCGGTCCAAGAGGAAATCACGAAACTGTTGGAAGCAGGTTTCATCAGGGAAGTCCAGTACCCGACGTGGCTGTCGAATGTAGTAATGGTGGGCAAGGCGGATGGAAGCTGGCGGATGTGCATAGATTTTACCAACCTCAACGACGCCTGTCCCAAGGACCAATATCCGCTGCCCAATATCGACCAACTGGTGGACGCCACAGCAAACCATGAGACGTTGTCTTTCTTAGACATGTTCTCGGGATACCACCAGATCCCTCTGGCAAAGGCGGACCAAGAAAAAACGTCATTCTCGACGCCCTTCGGCAATTACTGCTACAATGTGATGCCGTTTGGCCTAAAAAACGCCGGAGCGACGTACCAGAGGATGATTGACAGAGTTTTTCAAGATCAGCTGGGTCATCACATGGAAGCATACGTAGATGACCTGCTGGTTAAGACCAAGGCGGGTGATGACCACCTGGGAGACCTCCGGAAAACCTTCGACACCTTGAAGGCGTTCCAACTTCGCTTGAATCCGAAGAAGTGCGTCTTCGGCGCCTCCTCAGGGAAGTTTTTGGGATTCATAATCACCAGGCGGGGAATCGAGGCGAACCCCAAAAAGATAGAAGCTATCATGCAGACACCACCCCCCAAGACGGTCAGAGATGTCAAAACATTGACGGGGCGGTTAGCGGCAATGAACAGATTCATCCCGAAGTCCACCGAGCGGCAGGCGCCATTCTTTGCCATTCTGAAGGCGGCGGCCAAGTTCTCATGGACGGACGAGTGTTCTAAGGCTTTTGAGGAACTCAAAGCATTCCTCACCACTCCGCCGACGCTAAGCAGCCCCGATTCCCGGAGATGAGCTATACCTGTACGTCGCCATCGCGGCTACAGCTGTCAGCTCAGTTCTCGTGAAGCGGATGGACAAGGAAGAACGCCCGGTCTTCTACACGAGCAAGTCGTTAGTAGATGCCGAAAACCAGGTATTCTCCATTGGAGAAGTCAGCCTACGCGGTGATTATCGCCTCCAGGAAGCTGCGCCCGTACTTCCATGCTCACACAATTCACGTTGTGACGAACTTACCACTCAAGGCAGCTCTCAGGTCCATGGGAGTGGCAGGGCGCATGTCCAAATGGGCGGTAGAGCTCAGCGAATATGACGTACACTTCCAACCACGGACAGCCATCAAAGCACAGGCTCTGGCTGATTTTGTGGTCGAAGGATGTGTCCGGGCGGAAGGACGCCCGGATGATTACTGGGAGCTCTACGTGGATGGGGCATCGAGCAAGAACGGAGCGGGAGCGGGTATAGTGTTAAAAAGCCCCCAGGGAGTCCTACACGAAACCGCCCTCCGTTTCAACAAGTCACGAACCAACAATGCGGCGGAGTACGGGGCGCTCATTGCGGGGCTCAGAATGGCCAAAATCATGGGAGTATCCCATCTCAAAGTTTTCTCCGACTCCGCCATTGTGGTCAACCAGCTCAGCGGGGTGTACGAGGTCCGGGAGGAAACTCTGACCCCGTACAACGATCAAGCCAAGATCGCCCTCAAGGGTTTTGAAACAACGGAGATCCATCAGGTGGCGAGGGAAGACAACGCCCACGCCGACGCTCTCTCCAAGCTCGCTACCGCTCTCAGCTTCGAAGAGGACAGGATGATCACCGTGGAGAAAGAAAGAGAAGAGGGTGAGTGTATGGTCGTCGATGCCCAGACAAGCGTAACACCGCCCACAGCGCCACTCACGGATTGGCGTGCGCCAATATGGATTTTATTGAAACGGACGCCCTCCCGGCGGACCGAGCACTGGCCACCAAGATTCGTAGACGAGCGGCAAGGTGCATTTTGCTGGACGGCGAAATGTATCGTAAGTCCTCGGCAGGGCCATACTTGCGATGCTTAAGTGATGAGGAGGCTTCTTTCACTTTGAGAGAAATCCACCAAGGCGTATGCGGGATGCATATAGGCGCCAAAAGCCTGAAAAAGAATGTATTATTGCAGGGGTACTATTGGCCAACAATCCGCCGAGACTCGGAAGAGCTGGTCAAACGATGCCACAAGTGTCAGCTATTCGCTAACACGCACTACCTGCCCTCCACCGCTCTCCAGCCGATAGTTTCACCATGGTCGTTCGCCTTCTGGGGGATGGATTTGCTAGGACCGTTCCCAGAAGCGGTGGGCAAGAGAAAGTATATCATCGTGGCGGTGGATTACTTCACCAAGTGGGTTGAAGCCGAAGCTCTCACCTCCATCACGGCATATCAGGTGCAGAAGTTCGTGTTGAAAAACATCATCACTCGCTTCAGCCTTCCTCTGGGATTTGTCTACGATCACGGCACTCATTTTGATTGCACGGCGTTCCTTGACTTTTGTGAAGAATTCAAAATCATGGTTCGCTTGGCGTCTGTAGCATATCCCCAGGCAAACGGGCAGGCGGAAGCCATCAATAAGCTCATCTTGCAAGGATTGAAGAAGAGAGTGGATGCGGCGAAGGGAAAATGGGTCGATGAGTTGCCCAACATCCTATGGGCGCATAGGACTTCGTACAAAACAGCCACAGATGAAACCCCTTACACCCTGGTATATGGAACCGAAGCAGTCCTACCCGTGGAGGTTAATCTGCCTAGCCTTAGGATTCAGCATTTCAACCACGCCAGCAACGATGCAGGCTTACATCATAATCTGGACATGTTAGAAGAACGAAGGGAGGATGCAGCTATCCGCCTGGTAGCTGAAAAGGAACAACTGGCTAGGCGATACAACGCTCATCTTCGCCCTCATCACCTGGAAGAAGGTGACTGGGTAGTTCGAAAGGTTTTTCGGCCGATCCCCCAACAGGGCAAACTAAACGCCAATTGGGAAGGGCCATACAAGGTCTGTGAAGTGATCGGTCCAAGCACCTTTAAACTCGAACACCCTACCGGCGAACCCATACACAAGACATGGAACGCCATGCACTTGCGGAAGTACAGTGCCAATGAAGACGAGGTCTAGCTTACTCCGCCACTTTCCGTCCGTTTCTTAACTTTTGGATTTTCTATTGTTTTTGAAAACGGCCTACTAAGGGCGTGTATGTAAGGAAAGGAAGACAAGTTCACTAAAGATATATATATATATGATATTATGTATATCAATGGACAAGTCCTACTAAAAGCATGGCCGGGTTCGAGTTCCCCTGGGAGGAACTTAACCCCTGTGCCAAGTTCGGGTTCCCCAAGGCGGAACCCAACATACCTCTTCGAATTCGGATTCCCCAGGGTGGAAACCAATTCGTCATCGTTCGGGTTCCCCAAGGCGGAACCCAACATTCCTCCAAGTTCGGATTCCCTAGGGCGGAATCCGAACGCATCTTCGTTCGGGTTCCCCAAGGCGGAACCCAACATTCCCCCGAGTTGGATTCCCAGGGCGGAATCCGAACGCATCTTCGTTCGGGTTCCCCAAGACGGAACCCAACTTTCCTCCGAGTTCGGATTCCCCAGGGCGGAATCCATCCCTGATACCCAGGGCAGATTCCTCAGGGCGGAATCTAACTTGACAAAGAAACAAGGCAGTCGACATAAGAAAGTGTTGTCATCATCATTACAATCCGTCAATCATTCCGGTTTACTGAGTCTGGATAAAAAAAAAACAACAGCAGAAACACGATGGAAAGTACAAGGTAGCGACCACTACGACTGCCCGCCCGACGACCCCGCTTTGTCCGCCCACGACCTCTCAGCACGAGCTTTCTTCCTCAGCTCCTTGTGGCGAAGGCTCACCTCAGAGAAGGCCTCGGACAACAGCTCCTTGCGGCTGTCCGAAGGAATCACTTAGGAGTCAGCAGATTCTTCTTTAAACTCCTGCGCCATCAGCCGCCGAGACGCAGAACGGAACATCTGCTCCTGATTCCAGGAGCAGTCCACGTTCCCCCGTTGGAGTTCGTGGCGGACAGCAGCAAGGGTGTTGTCCAAAGCGCCCTGCACCCGGTCGCCCAGCTCCTCCGCAGTCTTCTCGGCGACGGCCTTTTTCACATCCGCCTTCAGCGCCTGAAGGGTCTCCTCCGTTTCTTTCAAGGCAAGGTCGCGGCTTTCCAAGTCCTTTGTTTTGGCCCCCAGGTCCTCGGCCATGACTGCCTTGTCGGTCTCCAAGAGGACCACTTTCTCTTTCAAGGCGTCCCTATCAGCTTCCGCCTGCGTCAAGGCGTTCTCCACCTTGTATCGTTTCTCCTGCTCCGCCTGTAAGTCCAACATGTGTTCAGTAGCTTGGTTAGCGTGCGCAACATGGAGCAAGTCCAATTGATAAGAGGTAGTTACCAGAAGCTGGGCCGCCTCCTCTTCCATTTCCTTTTTGGCCTTGGAGTATTTGGCCTTCCATTGTTGAGAGGCGGCCCGGGCCTCCCTCAACTCAGCCTCCATCTCCTCAACACCTTGCGGCCGCTCTGCCCTGTGCGCCTGATCGGCTGACAGCAGGGCCCCAGCGGTACCTAAGAGCTGCAACAGGAGTAAAATCCAGGCGGATCAGATTGTGAAACGGAACGTGGTCGACGAGCACGCAGCGCCAGTCTTCTGACTGAAATTTGATCTTACCCTGGCCCCAATCGCCATTTGTTTCCCTCGCCAAGCGGCGGACCCCGTCCTCGGTACGAGGGTGGTCGATATCCCAGTCGGCCGCCAGTTGAAGGGCGGCCTGGGTGAGAACCTCGCTGCCACTAAGCGTTGGCTGCATGATAGGGAGACGGGCGGTGCTGAACTCCCCTGACGGGGTCTTTGGCCTGGTTCTGCCACCGGTTTTCTGCTTCCCAGCGTCCTTCCTCATGATCGTCTTTCGCCGTTTTGTACGCTCCAAGTTCTGTGCTGGAGGACTCTGCTGAGACCGTTTCTTCTCAAGGCGTTCCTTATCCGCCTTTTCTTGGTCAGGGCGCGTCTGGTCCGCGTCTTTCCGTTGCTGATGTTGCTCAGCTCTCGAACCTTCGGGTTGAGGCTGAGTGTGGCCAACCGCTCTCCGGGTCTTGGCGTTCAACAACGCAGCGAAGATGGAACTCTCTGCAAAAACAGTAATAGCAAGACAAGGAAACAGGTTAAGCACCAGCACCATAATAAACATGTATAATAACGGCGCACGACAATAGACGCATCGCCCTCAGTTGTTGTCCGCTCACCACCGCCATCTAGCCAGTGCTTCAGAGCGTTTAGGCCCCGCTTCTTAAGGTTGTAGTTCCAGGTATTCACCAGTCTACAATGCTAGCGTCATTTCCCTGAAGACGGCGGGGTCGGTTGAACTCCTCGATTGCACCATACGACCAAGTAGGTCGAAGGCGCTCCGCCCAGGAGGCATCCTCCGGGATTCAGCTCTCATAAAGAAGAAGCTGTGAAACCACACAGAGGACGCCTTGATGACGCCGTAGATTCCGCTCCCAGAGTACGCTCTCCTCTTTGAGAACGTAATGCCATTCTGCCCAATTTTGGCGGAGTAAAGCTGGCGAAATACTCTGGCGCTTGGAGCAACATGCTTTTTGATGCATGACACCTTGAATGCAGTCATGACCGCCCAAGCATGAGGTTGGAGCGCTCCCAGGGACGCTCCCAAAAGATCCAGAACATCCACCTCCCAGGAGTCCAAGGGGAAGCGGAGGCCGTACCTAAGCGCCTCAACCCACACGCCCACCCATCCAGGTGGACAGTTTCCGATTGAGCAGATTCGAGCGGGGGCGGCGTATAAACAACGCTGAGGCATGTCGCACTCATTCAACATCCTCACTAGGGCGCTCGTCTTGACATAGGGGAAGTACCCCGGCCCATACACCTCTCGGCAGTCCGCGGGCGCGCCATCCCACATCTGCTCCCAGGATAAGACCTTGTATCCATACTTATCCACAGCTTCGGTCTGCAGCTCAAAACCCCAAGCCTCCTTGGTGAACCCGACCTGCCACGAGGCGAACCGCCGACAGATATTTGAGTTGGGTCCCTGGAACCTGGCCTCTGCCTGCTGGCGGAGCTGCTCCGTCGACGGAGTAGGCAGCGTTTCGTTATCCTCAGAAAACACGTACTCGGCGGTGAAGTCCGCGTACGGATTAAAGACGATGTCGGTGTCCTCCGGATAGGGCATCTGCCCTTTCTGTTTGGGATCTGCGGCGTCTGATCCCTCGTCATCGACTTCTTCTTCCTTAGAAGGCTCAGGAGTCAGAGGAGGACTCGGTTGCACGGACGGGGCTGACGACGTAGACGCTTCGGCGGACGTATCCGCCCCTGATCCTCTCCTCCCTTCATCATAACCTCCTACAACAGAAGGATAAGGGGCGCAAATCAGAAGAGGAGGAGGAATGAACGCCAAAGGGCGGGCAGATACAGGAGCAGTTTTCGTCCCCGCCTCTCGAGAAGGGCGGGCGGTAGACCGCCGTCGTCCCCGCATGCCCCTCAACAGACTCTCTAAGTGGTCATAATCTAAGGACGATGACGACCCAATAGACGACATCTCACAGCCCAAGAAGGAAATAGAAAGGGCGGGGCACGCAATACAGACAAATGCGAAAGAAAAAACTAATGGGCGGATAAAAAAAATTTGAATGCAAGAATTTTCAAAGGAACCTACTTGCTTCGGCGGAAGAAGACGACTCAACATCAGAAGGCATCTTCGGTGAATGTTTTGGAAGATGGCGAACAGAGGCAAAGTTTAATAAGGGAAAGGCGGACTCGGCTGACAAGGCGGACACGCTCAAAGAAGTTGGCAAGAGGAAAGGGCGGAAGCTCTCAAAAAAATTAATTTTCAGGCTAAGGTGCCAAATCGGAGGGGGGAGACCCCATATTTATACTAGTGACGTGGGTAAGCAAACCGTCGCCAAGTATAAAGTTGCCACGTGTCCCCCAAGCAGTGGGCTGGTACGCTTCGAGTAGGCTACTAACCTACTGCTCGGGGGACACGAAACGTCGCCAAATACAATGGGGCCACGTGTCCCCCAGGCAGAGGGCGAATAGGCTAGCAGCCTACAGAAAGAAGGGGAACGCATGCAAGTTCACCTCAAAAGAAGGGCCCCGCCCGTTTAGATCACCGGCAACAGGTTCAATCTGGAAGGGGCGGATCTCTCGTCTCGGGGCGTTCAAACAGTTCCATAGTATCCCCTCGAGCCTCTCGCGGCCTCAAGGTCATACTGGGGGCAATTGATGGGCCCCTAAGGTAAATCCGCCCTCCCACCTGACCAGGGCGGATCTTCCTCCAGGGCGTTCAAACAGCTCCATAGTATCGCTTCGAGCCTCTCGCGGCCTCAAGGCCATACTGGGGGCAATTGATGCGCCCATAAGGTAAATCCGCCCTCCCACCTGGCCAGGGCGGATCTTCACTCCCGGGGCGGTCCTCTGACCGCCTTAACTAAAGGGTCACCTGACACATCTACAGGAGACCACCGCCCATTACTGTTGACGGTGACTCCTTGCGGCCCACTCAGAGCAAGACACGTGGATCCTGCCATACCAATGGGACATATAAATAACAGGGTCCCCCATTCAGAAGAGGACACAAAAAAGACCCGGGACCATACGCCTGATACTACAAGCTTCCGCGCTGTACGCTAAAGGCTATCGGTTCCGCCCACACCAAAGGGCACTCGCCCGGTACTTCTCTGTAACCCATTCTCCCTACATTATCTACATACTTACCACCCTACATATATTAACCCCTTGCACATCCGCCCTGCAAGGTACCATCCGCCGAGACACTCCGAGGACGGATACATTGCCTAAGCCTCCAAAGAACCACAGTATTGATCCACCGGTCCAACGGGGCGGATCAGGTTGGCTGTCTGCTAATTTGTTTCTTGAGATGCACGTTAGAAACGTTGAGATGCTAATTTGTTTCTTGTGATTTTTTTTATATTTTCTATATTTTGTAGCACCAATATTGTATTTTTGTAGAATGTTTAACTTCTTATATTTCTTATATTTTTTATCCAAGTTTGGCTCTTTTACGATGGTAAACGAGTCTAACTAGGATTTGGCTCGTTTAGATTATAAACGAGCCAAATCTGGCTCGTTTAACATTATAAACGAGCCAAATCTGGCTTGTTTAGCATTATAAACGAGTCGAATCTGAGCCAGACTCGTTTAACATAGTAAACGAGCCGAGCCCGAGCCCATACAACCAATAAACGAGCCGAGCCCGAGCTAGCCTATACGAGCTCGTGACGAGCCCGTGCCCGAGCCCGAGCCAGAAAAAATTAAGGCGAGCCCGAGCCCGAGGCCATTGGCCAGCCAACCAAAAGATAACATGTTTGTTAATTTAAGTTTACTTAATAGTAGTTTAAGTAAAAGTATTTATATTTATTTAACTAGTTACTCTATTCAGTTTAATGGCAAGAGGAATGTCCAATAGCACAAAGGTAATGGTACAAAGTTTTTTCTCATTTTGCCAAGGGGCTGCAAGCACCCCCCAGCCCTCAACGTAGCTCCGCCAATGGTCATTGGAGCTGACATAGTGTGCTGAATACACATTAATTAAGCGTTAAGAAGGTGAAAGTTAGAATGGAAGGACGCAAATGGTCAAATCATAGTACATGATTTCATTTGTTAAGTTGACGAAGTAGAGGGGACCAAAATGCTATTTTCCCAATATTCTTTTGTCACTAAAAACAGAAACAATACACTCCTCCAGGTGAGCGGACTTGGGCCATTTCCTGGTCTGTGAACTTTTAGTAAGGACTAACTGGAAGGACTAGTAGTAGGCGGTTGTCAGTAACGATGATGAATGAAGCGTCCTCGCGCGAGGGCCTTTCCCTGAGTAGGACCGGATTTTAACATTGGGTGAGTACCCCGAACGGCTGCCCATTGTGAACCTTCTCCGTCATAAAAACAGAAACAATAGTGATTAAGCAAAGAAAAGGGAAAATTTGAATTTTCTTAATCAAGCAAATGAACCTACTCAAGAGTATTAAACCATGGGTGATTGATCATTGATGTATATAAAAATCAATTTGAAAAAATCCCAAATATTTCCAAATACTTATGATTTTAATTTGGTATTAATTCACTGCTGTGGAAATGTGGATTTTTAATATGGGCAGTACTTTTGAATTTATTGTAGCTTGTTGTGCAATAACCTTGAGCATTAAAAACATCACCCAATTACCCAACTGAATTAAAATAGTACTATCAAAATTAATTGTATTTTTAATATTAAATGATTTCACAGTTGTGAGTAATGTTTGATTAGTACTTATTTTGAAATAATATGTTATTTACTAGTCCTCTAAATTGGCCAATGTCGATTGTTCACTTTATGTCTAGATATCGTCACAGTTTTTTTGGGTGCATGATGATAACTTTCGAGAAAGTCACACATCACAACTCCAAAATAGAACATTTGACTTCAAAGTTCTTACGAAGAACTCAACTATTACACCTAAAAACGCATTTTATGAGTTTATGTTTGTTTGTTCGCTTATATATAGCTCATGAATTTGTTTCGTGCTTTGTTGATTTGAAATTCGTCTAGACTGTTATAATACATATCACCCTTTGAGACTTGGCCCATTTTTTGACAAGAGATGTATGAACTCAAAGCTTTAACTTTGAAGTATTTTTCAGTTATTATTGTAACCAATAATTACGAATATGTAATGTGTGAAAAAACGAGAAATTGTTCAGCTTCTCCTAAAGTGTGACAATTACTTTTATAGATAAATAGATAAATAGATAAACATGTATAAGAGTAGTGGGTTTTTTACAACCATTAGTTACACAAAATTCAGAAAAATATGTTAACTAACTTGACTTGGTCATATATGCTTATCACCTCACCACCACCACAAGCGAATGGACGGTAGCACAGTCAACTTGTCTCGTAGAGTAGCCAATCTTGTTGTTGGTAGTGGCTTTGCGGGCACGTCCGCTATTGATCTTTACTCGAGATGTACATAGGAGATGATGGATGAGTTGTCGAGATGTCACTCTTTCTTAGACAAAATGAAAGTCAATTTCTAAACGCATCGATCTTGAGTGTTATACTGGATTTGCTATGAGGTAAGTGACACTTATATCGTCACACCATAGAGATGGAGGTCGCATTAGAGGATAGCTGATTTCGCGTATGAGAGATTGCAGCCAAATGACTTTAAACGCAACTGTTGCTAGAGCTCTATACTCAGCGAGAGACTGTACATTGCTTCTGTGTACACTGTACTTACCCATCACATATGAAACCGGCGTAAATGCGTAATAACTCAACCGTAACAGACATATATGAACGTCAACTATCCAACCTTAAATCGTACGGTGAGGAAAGCCGGTAGATTTGTTTTGGTTTTGGCTAGGCATTAATTCCTAATAAATATTTTTTGGTGCTTCCTATGTGGGAAGTAAATTAAAAGTTTCAGTCTTCTTTCTTCCTCAGCAGGTTTCTCTATTTATTTCATACTTCCACAACTAATCTATTTTATAAATATAATACTAACTTTTTTTTTATTAATTTTGGTTGTCATTTAATTTTTTGGTGCTTTGTATTTAATTTTTAGGTGGGTTGATGAATGGTGGGGATGATTTTTGGGTTCCAAGTAAAAAATATATTGAAAAAATCGTAACTTGAATCAATCGTGTCCGTAGATATGAAGAGAAAAATGATCTAACGAGACACCAAATATTGAAAAATCTATATCATGTAAAACAGTATGTATTGAAAAATTCCTATCATCCAAACACCCGACTAGTCTACATGGTGGAGTCACGATTCATAACCTACATTGAGAACAACTACGTTTGAGTTCGAGCAAAAAACCTCCCATGATCAACCCTGATGAACATTCATTGTATTTTACTTTAGTCAAATAGTTAATAAAAGTACCAAATCTAGGAAGATCTCGACTTGAATAATTCGATCTTCTAAACTTGTTTTAGGTTTTTTCCTCCTTAGAATCAATACTCAAAATGGTCCAAATATAGGTGGGTGACAAACTCGTCCTAAAACTTTATTCGTTTACAGAGTGGTCCTAATATATGAAATGTGTACAGATTTAGTCACTAAATGACGTCATCTAATGTACTTTTTAGCCATTTCACCAATCACCTGACATGTCATAAAAAACATAATTTAAATTCACAATCTAATTCAAATTTAATTTAAACTCATTAGCTTATAATCTGATTCAAAACTAAGTCTAGTAGTCAATATTTAATTTTAAATTTTAATGAATTTAAGATAAATTTTAAATATATTTTCTGATGACGTGTGTCAATGTTGACGTGGCAAAATGGTTGAAAAAGTACACTGATGACGTCATTAGGACTACTCTGTAACCCATTTCAAAGTAATAGGACCACTCTGTAACAGATTAAAGTTTTAGGACAAGTTTGTAACACACCCCATAGTTTCGGGACGTTTTAAGTATTTGACCCTTTTCCTTTATGATGAGAGAAGTTCAACTCATTCATTGATCACAATCAAGAAAATGTCACAAATTGATAAACCCTAGCCCTCTCTAAATACCTAACTAACCCGTATAGCGATTAATTCATAATACTCAATAAGCGCACTGACTTGTTTCGCTTCATGACGAGAGAAGTTCAACCCACCTCCTTGACCGCGACCAAGGCTAACCCATCGAGTGATTAACTCGCAACACAGCTCGGGCTAGGTGACTCAAATTGAAACTAAGAAACCTCAAAATCAAAATAAAAAAACCTCTACCCAGAATTTGCTGCAGAAACCCAGTTTCTAATGAACACACATAAGCTAGAAACTGAGATTTTTGGGAGGGATTTCTGCAGTAATTCCATCCTGCAAAAACTCATTCATCAATACAATATCTGGCCCCAGATTTCATCTTCTTCCTCTTCTTCCTCTTCTTCTTCTTCTTCTTCTTCTTCTCTTCTTCTACTGCCAACACTCCCAATTCAATTCCATTCAATTCTATTCAATTCTTTCTATCTCTCTCTTCCTCTACTTCCCCCATAATTAATTTAAGCTTTAATGAAAAAACTCATCTCTCTCTTCCTTCCTCCTTGTATATAATGCCCTTTTAACTTGTTCAAAATCCACCACCGCCCAACTCCAAAAAACAGCTCTTTACCCTTTCAAGCACATTCATCTTTCTCATCTTTGCCTGTCAAAAAAAAGGTTAGCAAAGAGAGCCACTTAGTTCATAACAATCAAGCAGTAGAATTGAGCTAATGATATTTTGTTTTGCTGCAGGATGAGTAGAAGGAACAGCAACAGCAGCTACAACGGCCCGAAGCTGGAGTTGAAGCTGAACCTGTCACCAACCAGAGGGAGGAGCAACAACCTGAGAATGGAGTCGCCTAGCCGATCAGCAACCATGTCCCCGACTTCACCACCGAGCTCCTGCGTGTCAACGGAGATGAACCAGGAGGAGGGCTGTGTGACGTTGAGGTGTTCGTCCAGCCCTGAAGCAACTTCCATGGTGCTTGTGGGTTGTCCAAGGTGCCTTATGTACGTGATGCTCTCCGAGGATGATCCCAAATGCCCCAAGTGCAAGAGTACCGTCTTGCTTGACTTCCACTATGAATCAAACAACAGCAAAAATATGAGGGGGAGGAAGTGAGGTGGAAAAGATGAAAGCTTCTAAAGAACAGTGGAGGCTTTGATGGTGGGCAGCTCAAGTTAGGACTTTATAAGTGTTCTGTAGGGGTAAATGTTAAGTGTCGTTCCTTTGTCCAGGGTAAGTAGCGCTACTTGCGCTCCATTTCTAAAGCTCCATTCTCTGCTAAGAAAGTTCAGACACAAAAGGAACAAACTTGGTTAGAGAATGCAAAGCAAACAGTTCAGTCAATAAGAAATGGAGCGCGAGTAGCACTGCTTTTCTTTTTTTTTTTCTCTTTTTTTTGGGTTTGGGGTTGTTCTAGTTTTCCTTTTATTGTGAGCAAAATAGGATTGAACATTATGGGCAAACATCAAGCGCAGAAGGCAGCAGCAGCAACAGCAGCTGCTACCCCAAATGAAAGATGTCTAGTTTATATATCTATCTATCTTCCTTTCACCTAATGATTTGTTCCTGTGTTCTTACTCTGAAGTTCATACCACCACTTACTAACCAATGAAACAACGCCACATCAACATCTGCTGGAGCAATGACGTAGTTGAATGAATCTAATCACTAAGTCAGATCTTGTCTGGTGTTTGTTCTTTAGACTATGAAAGGTAGTTCCTTAAAAGATAACCTGTGACCACCAAGTTAGAAACTTTTTCTTTTTTTTTTTTCTTCCTAAGGGTACTTAGGAAATAAGGACAGCAGTTGTGGCGATGGTACGGCAGTGTTATGACTGACTCTAGAGGGCCCCAGAGGTTTGTAAACTACTAGTCAAAATAGCTTTGTAAAATAAGACAATCCATGGGACCAAAACCAATGCAATGTGCTGTGCCCTATATTCACAGTCCAAGGAGACAGAGAAACAAGTCCAGAAGCAGAACATAGAAGCTGAATCTAATTGACAATCAACTAAACCTTAAACCTACGATTAGTGAACATATTATTCTCTAGTAAGTGGTCAGCATGATTGGTAAGACAGGCATATCAGGCAATGATCCCAGGTTATGAAAAGGATTAGGTTAAAATTGCGTATGATAAGCCATAATGACACAATGCCTTCAAACTCATCTCTTTCCTTTTTTTCTGGGTGAAGGGCAATAGGGTAAATGAAGCAGAGATAGGGTGAGTTGGGTTGGGTAGTTCGAGCATTGAAACAAAGGGGGACTATACATTAGATTGAATGACCATTAAAAACACATAAATGCAAGAGTAATTGAGACAGTTGAGAATAATGAAGGCAAAAGAAAAAAAGAAGGTATCACGTCAAGATGATAAAAGAAAATTTAATATATATCTAACCCTCTTCAGCCATCTATATTTTTCTGTGTGTGTTCAATAGCTTCTCGTCGTTTGCTTTCCTTCTCACTCACTAAATGCAACCTTTCTGGTGCCATTCTCTATTTTGGTAAGTGTTAACACTTTCTCTTCTTTCACCTCTCTCTCCCATGTCCATGTTCATCTCATTCAATTCTTGCTTCTGCCTCTCTTCTTACTTCTTACCCATTTTTCTCTTAGATCTTTAAGGCCTACACATGCACTCTCTTAATCTCGCTCTCTAATATCATAGCAATTAAGAACAGGGAAAAGAAACAGAAGTTTTGCAAGTATAGAAGACTGTAGAGATTTAGAAGTACTGCAAGGATACAAAAGTCAATAAATGCTTTTAATGTTGAAATAACCTCCAACAAGAAACTTAGAGAGAAAGGAAGTCCTTGGTCAAGCACATAGAATGGTCCAACGAAAAGAACAAGCTTTATATTGACATGCACACACAGAGTAACGAGAAAAAAATAGCCAATCATCAAGAGAATAGGAGAGCAAGTGGGACGCAAAATAGGCTTACCAACATTGGGAGCATGACTTGAAAACGACTGACTAGCTTATTCGATTGAGTCGTCTGCAAATTCGAATGAGAATGGAAAGAAATTCATTAAGTTTAAAGAAAAAAAATCACAGAAATTATGTATTATTATTCAGTTGGTCAAACCTATGTATCTAATTTTAACAGAAAAATTAAATGTCAATTGTTTACCCAGTAATTTAACTAGCTGCTTTTTTATTATCAAAAACTAGCTGTTTCATGGCACCAAATATTAGAGATACTGGTGGAAAGAGGAGAAAAAATAAAGTGAGGCTCAAGATTTCTGGTGAAATGAAGTAATTGTAGTCACGTCCTATGTTCTAACTTCTCTTTACTCAGCTAAGAACTCTCCTCACACTCTACAACATCAGCATTAGCACAATGATAATAGAGCAGTAACATTCCACAGGCATCATGTCAAATCTAATTCGGCTCAGCTATTGGACTGGTGTACAATGAAACGTTACTACTTGGTTTCCTCCAATGTTGACGAACCTATTAAATAGAGGATAAAAGCAGTTGATATCTCATTTGCAAAATCAAGTTTTCATATGATAATTTCTAAGTTTTTGCTAGAGATGGTGTGCAGATATTCTACCTTAACAGAATACGGGAATTCAGTGGCTTGTGTGACTAAAAGAAGCCACATATTTCCAGAACTCCTACGTCCATACTTCGCCAGCTGACCTGCAATTAAGAATCATTAAAGTTATGAGTAGATAATGTATTTATGTAGATATATAAGGAAGAAACATCAAGTGAGTAGCTATACCTTCTAAAGTGGTATTTTACCATTTAATCAGATACTGGTCCTGAACATGAATACAGAGTGGAGTCCTCTGCTTTGCTGGATGAACTTTCACTACCTAAATTATTAATTGCAGCAATAAAACCTACCCTAACCTGATAAAGATGTTGAGTAGTGGGGAGATATATCAAGCAACTTGTTGCGATATCTTTTCAGATGCAGATGCTACATTACAAATCTTCAACCATCTGATAAAGCTAATGTGAGTACCTGTTTGTATCGATTGCAGCTTTCCAATTCACATTACAGATTTTATGGCATCCCGAGTATAAACTCAAGTGCAGAAGCTACTGTTGGCAAATCAAAGATACATACAACTAAAATTATTTCATCCTCTATCTTTCATGGTATTGTTTTAGCAGATTACAGTTCCAAAAATAACCCATAGGACATGAATTCAGCTTCAGCTTAACTTAAACAAAAGCTCAACAAGACAGCTAGAATTACTAAGAAACCTAGAATATGTGCTAATCCTAGACTGATGCAAGCCTAATGCAGGACCCTGGTAAATTCCAGGTTGATTTGAATAGACAACCGCTGCAAAACATAGATAATTAGGCTTCATCCATGACAACTTTCTATTCTCGACCCTAAATTATTACTGATCTGCTGACATGAAACGGCTACAAGTCCAGGGAAGGAAAAATAGGCAATGAGAAGTCAGTTCTACTACAGTAAGAGAACTTCATGTTCTACTACAGTAGGAAAAATAAGGCTTGTAAGGAACTCGTCCATAAAACTAATGAGCTTGAATGAGCACAACAAGGCCTATAAGGTGAAATGACTTTGATTCTTTACATCACTGCAAATGCACTTCCAGAACAACGTGAATGTGCGAGTAATGTAGGTCCATGACGCATGATCCTCATTTTACTAATCATAATGTAAGCAGTACTATGAATCTTAAGATAATAAGAAACAATGCATAGTGTACATTCATAGCTTAGGTTCTTCCAAATCCCCTTCTTACCTTGATGTTTGGCCTCTTAAGTCTTAAATGATTGCACCTCACAATGGTGTCACATGCACAATGCATATTTCAGATTCTTTCTTTAATTTATTTTGAATTCTCGTTCCCACTTTTTGTTACAAACATATCCTTTTTTATTAGAGACACATAGAATGAAGACATAATGACAAGTGTCTCATCAGCCTATTGGCTGTGGGTCACTTGGTTTAAGCATTCTGAGTGACATCTAACCTCGACAACGAACTGTTAAAACAATTTATAAATCCATATCGAAGATTCTTATAAAATATATAATGAAGGACGAGATTAGAGAGGAAGTTGGGAAATTGAAATCAGTTTCATTTATAAAATCTTGGTCCTGCTCGCCATTCCATCCCTAGGTAACTTCTAAAATACAAACGAAACAAGTTCTAAAAGCTTGACATATCAAAATTTCATCTGTGTTTACCTTCCCAAAGGCTCTGAAAAAAGCTTGACATATCTAAAATCTTGATATATCGTATGGAACTCCACTTCAAGCATCGCTGTAAGTCAGAAAAGTCTTGATGTGCCGAGAGTTCACCGATGATCGATCTCCTCATTCCCTTGGTCCAGTTCTATCCATCCACTACTGCTTCTAATGTACTTGTCAACGATACCAAATTTATGATTTTGCTCCATCCGCCTAGCATAGTTTTCAATGGATATAGGACCTTTCTTCAGTCTCCTATAGTAGATGATTTCCCAAGGCCACAAGCGAGCAGAACCAAAGCAAGTCTCTGGGTTTAAATGATTTTCATCCTCATCTGGAAGATCAAGGCCATAGTGCTTTAGAAGCAAACACAACTCTTCAGAGGAAACATCAGTCGACTTTGAGGTGCCTGAAATAAATGAAAATGGCTCAGACTCTGGTTTAGTAACAGGACATGGCAAAATTTAAATTTCTACTATTACTGGACCTGAATATTCAAAAGCTATCTTTCTCAATCTTTGGGGCGAAAAACTCATAGCAACAACTGTACCTTTCTCTGTTAAGGACGTGCTAGGATTTATCACATCATTGAGTGGTGCAGAAAAATTTTCGTTGTTGTCCTTGAGCAGCAACTCCCCTTGTCCAACTTCACGCTCTAAATCCAAAGATAAAGTAGGATTCGCTAGACTCACTTCATTAGCAAGTCCAGAATCTTCCACCCTTGTATCAATTTCTACATCTGGGTCCTTCTCAACCACGATCTCTCTGGATTCTGCAGCATTAAATGTTTCCAGTGAAGCTTCCCGATCCAACTGAGCCTTATTTGCTGATGGTAAAGTCTGGCCCAGTGACATAGACAAAGACAAAGATGCAGGTGAGCTGGATGGTGATTTCAACTTGACCTTTCTGAACTTAGGAGGTGTTGAACCAGATGATGATGAATGAGCTCTAGAAGATATTGACCTCGACCTAGAGTGACCATTTGATGTGTGTGTATGCTTAGAGGACTTGACCACTGATCTTGATCTCTTGTCACCAGAACCAGGAGGAGATGAAACAGACCTTCTTCCTCTCTTTCTGCTACGTCGATTAGGTGATCGACTTCTTTTCCTGTTTCGTTTTTTTCTTTCATGGTGCTTTATCTGAAATGTGCCCACATCCTTTTCCGTGGGAGACCTGTTATACTTTCCCAGAGATTGGTGCTCTTTTGAGCTAGATGATTTTATATCAATCTCAACTTTCTCTGTGCCATCAAGATCCCTCTCTAACATATGTGTCTCTCTTGATCTGGATCTTTCCATCTCATTCTCACTTCTCCCTTTCCTATTCACATTTTTCGTCGCCCCTTCGGTTAAACTTAGACCACTTTTTCCTCAAAAAGGTTTTCTCAGGGCAATTCCACATTTTGTGTCCCAAGCCTCCACAACTATAGCAGGCATAGCGCTTCAGATTTCCTTCACCAATGTCGTCTTTACGTCTATCCCTTGGGAAGCTTTGTTTAGAAGGAGATCTACCAGAATGACGCAATTGAGAGTTATTATCATCATTTCTGTCCCGGCAAGGTTCATATCTGTCGTACTCTATTCCATTATCGACATCATTTCTATTCAGCCGGTCATCAAATTTGTGATCCCATCTATCATAGTCCTCCATTTCATCCTCCCTGTGACTATGGTGCTCTTGGACAGATAAACCTTCCATGTTGTCATGATGGTAAGCTGCCTCCTCTTCACGCACATCAGAATGAAACCTTCTTCCATCCTCAAACTTCTTCCATTCTCATCTTCATGCTTGTTAAGAATTCTATAATCTTCTTGACCAGGTGAACTTAACTTGTCTTGACCAAACTCTTCACCTCTTGCAGAATATCCACCGTGCTGTGGCTCATATCGCCTAACAGACCTTCCATGTCTGACAAATGGTCTAGGTTGTTTCTTTGACCATGTAAGATTTAATAGCTGCCCACAGATGTACTTCTTCTGTAGTGCTTTCAGGGCTTTCTCAGCATTTGGAGGGAACTCATACACCACAAAGCCATATCCATCTTTCATCCGTACGTCACACTGTCCAAACCTTCGGAATACACGCTCGAGCTCATCTTTGTTAATGGGAGGTGACAGATTACCAATGAATAATGACATCTGCACAAGAAAACTGTCGTGTTACATTTCCTAAGGGAGTGAATACTCTCTCAAAAAAGCATGTACTTAGTTGTTAAAGGGGGTAAACATCTCAAGCTTGCCGTCATCGAGTTAAGTAAACGAAACAAACACAGACATACATATCAGTTTAGAGTGTTTAGCTTAGGGACCTAGAAGTCTAAACACCTTAAGATTTTTCTCATTCAAATTACTGATTCATACGGGAAAGACATTAACGGTCGGAAGGACCTAGAAGTACAGTAAGTTCTTTCTCCCACTACTTCTGCCAGGCAATCATCCATACATGACAGACACGATAATTTTATACACATCAACCCTAACAAACAAGAACGAATAGCTTAAACCAAAACAGAAGGGCAAAACCCAGAACAGAACTTCTACCCAGGCAATGTTCAGATGTATAAGTCAGCAAGAAGAAAAGAAAATGAGAAAACAGAAGACGAACTACGACATTCCTATCACCCACCCTTCTCCCAAGACTAATTCACAAGGCGGGAGCAACTTCCGTAGAGCAAACTAAGACTAAACGAGCAGGTGGGACATTTCATCAAACACCTGGTATGCGTAAGAAAACAACAAGAACTAAACTAAGAAAAAGCTTGAAGCTCATCCTTCAGCGAGGGAGAGGAAAAGAGATGATTACCTCTAGAGAGCCGAGCAGCGGAGTGTCTGTGAACTGTGCGCTCAGAATCGCGGTTGCTGAAGAACAACAGCACCTCAACCGGCCCTCAGTGGCGATAGTCGGGAAGTGTCTCCTGCTTTTACGAATTCCAGTGTAAACTTAGTTTTAGCTCCTTGGATTGGGTCAAATATTTTTGCAGTCCTCTAAGTTTTCTTTTGTGTCAATTCGGTCACTTAACTTTAAATTCAGTTAACTCGGTGACTTATGTTTGAAACTTCTGTTAGCATGGTCACTTGATCTGATTATGTGCCGAAAGGCCTATTAGCACACTCTCGAGTTCCGGGTGTCACTATCAGCGACAACGTATAATCGACATGCCAAATTTATAGTCGGGTAAGGGTGAATTAGAGGTCTTCTTATTTTTTTAATGAATTGGGAATTGAAAGATTTAAAGTAAACAATAAGATTAAGCACCGTGTTTTGAGGATAAAAATGATGTTTAAAAGGATGGAATTTATAGAAGGGAAATTCCTCTGGTTGAGAACAACTCAAGAACACCAACATAGTGAATCCTCAAAACATCGACAATTGACACAGGAAAGGAAATAGACGAACAATTATTTTTTTGGGTTGGGAATATAATATGACACAATAAATTTTTGTCCGACGATAAGATGATTGAAAGAGAAAGGAGAGAGGGGGTTATTTTGTAGAGTGGTTTTGATTAATTCCACTTAAGAGTTTTGATTAACAACAGCACCTCATAGTTTTTCCCTTGTTCAAACTTTTTTTTAACTTACTTACATTTTTTCGGTTGAGTAAGTCGTATTTAATTAGATACAAATGATACTTATTTCGAAAAAAAATTGAATAATTAGATACCAACTCAAATAATTTTTTTGTATTGTGGTAAAAAAATGATATCACTCAAATACTAACTAGTTATTGAGAATATCAGTTCACATATGTGATATGAATAATGATCCTAGCTTGATTCATATGTGTTAGTTATCAAATTAGCAACCTCGGTTAAAGTATATCGATCAAAAGCTAGTACATAAACTGAGTGGTTGCTACTAATATCAACTTGATGCCTTGAATAAAATATCATCTAGGTAAATCTTAAAGCATGCTTGTACACCAGGAAAAAAATCTATACGTATACATTTATTTAAGGATAATGAGAAGAGGCAGTACGACAACATAATATAGATAATAGGTAACGTAATTGAACCATCAAAAAAAAAATATTTCATATCAAGATTAGAAGAAACTGTAAGAAAATAAAGAACCTAGAGAAAAGATAGAAGAGAAAATTTATTCTCTTTTCTATTTTCACTAATTTAATATTATAAAAGTGATTTTTTTTCAAAATTATATTCTAAAAGTTATTAGTCCTTATTTTAAATTCATATTCTGTTGTCCAATTTCTAATATTATTCTTTTTATTTTGTAAAATTTTATAACATTATTATTTTCCTGTCACTGAATAAAATTAAAAAAATTATTTGTGTCACTTATTTCCCTCATCCAGCTTGATTCATATGTCCCATTATCAAATTAGTAACCTCAGTTAAAGCTTAAAGTACATCAATTGAAAGCTAGTATATCAATTGGGTGTTTGCTACTAATATAAACTTGATGTTTTGAATTAATATCATCTACGTAATCTTAAAGCATACTCGTACACTAGGAAAAACAATCCATACATATACATTTATTTAAGGGCAATGAGAATAGGGGCAGTACAGTTGCATATCATCCATAATAGATAACGTAATTGAACTACCAAGAAAAATATATTTTATATCAAGATCAGAATAAACTACCAGAAAAGAAAAATCTCGAGAAAACATAGAAGAGAAAATTTGTTCTCTTTTCTGTTTTCACTAATTTAATATTATAAAAATGATTTTGTCATCAAAGTTATTTAACCATATTTTAAAGTCATCTTCTATCATCCAATTTCTAATATTTTTTTATGTGAATGTATTATTATTTTTATTTTGTTAGAATTTCTAATATTATTCTTTTCCTATCACGAAATAAAATTGAAAAATTATATATGTCCCTTATTGCCCTCACCCGATTTTTCGTGATAAGTAAAATACAGTTAGATCAAACCGACATTACTAATATCGTCGTTTTATCATTCACGATCCTCAACGATCAAAATACAGTCTTTGAAAAAGGAAGTTAGATAGTGATGGGAGTAGAATTAGAGAGGAAACATAAGAAAATTGTGAAGAAACTAAGTAGAAAAAATGAAAAGAGTAAAATCATTCGCAAGAGAATTGAGGAGAGAAGTTGAGAAGGATAGTTTGATGTTCTCATTTCGCCTCATGTCTTGAATCAAATATCATGTAGGTAATCTTAAAGCATACTTGTACACTAGAAAAAAAAATTCATACACATGCATTTATTTAAGGGCAATGAGAATAGAGGCAATACGGCGACATAATGTCGATAATAGGTAACGTAATTGAACCACCAAGAAAAATATATTTCATATCAAGATGAGAAGAAACTGCAAGAAAATAAAAAATCTAAAGAAAATATAGAAGAGAAAATTTATTCTCTTTTCTATTTTCACTAATTTAATATTATAAAAATATTTTTTTCTCAAAAATATATTATAAAATTTATTCGTCCATATTTTAAATTCATATTCTATTGTCAAATTTCTAATATGATTCTTTTTATTTTCTACGAATTTCTTTTCATGCCACAAAATAAAATTACACAAATTTAGTCAAACATTTTTTGTTTATGTCAATTCTAGCCACTTCTATTGGAAAAACCTGAATCTGCTACTTTCATCATTTTCGTAAATTTTCTTACCGTTCCGTTAACGGTATTTGACGGAAGTTCATAGGCTTCTGACTCGAACTACCGTGGCAAAAGATGATTCGGATACAAGTATGATGTGTACATCCGCGTGGCAAAAGAAAGGAACCTACGTAACCAAGAATGAAAAAGAAAAATTATTTGTTTTCATCTTTTTACCCTTCTCCCCTTTCGCATCGACGTTTCTCTCAACCCTATTTGCTTAACACTATGAACCCTAATCAGCGACTGACAATGGTCAATTAGATTAACTCCGCTCAGAGCAAACATACTAGGGTTTGGCGGAACTCCTCCTCAGCAACTTTACGCTCTTCCGCTCTAACTTTGGCGGCTTCCGCCTTCAATTTGTAGCGCTCCTCATTCGCGATTCTCGTCGCCTCTTGTCTAGCTTCGTCCTTCATCTGCTTCTCGATCCGCATCGCCTCCATCTCCACGATATATTCTTTATGTACCTCCTTCACTTGCTTCGCATACTGTTCGCAACAGATCCAATCTTTTCTCAGCCCCATTTGGATTCTTCAGCGCCTTCCAGCTTCCCAATAAAGAATTTGTATCCAGGAAATTATGAGTAGTCTTGTGATTGTTTTTCCCGGTGGGAGTGGAGGAGGAGTGGGAAGAGAAGAGGATGCGTCGCACGGACGATGCCACAAGTGGTGGTGGCGATGTCCATTCTTTTAGAGAGGCGATAGAGTGCGTATGAGGTTTAGATAACCCTGTGATTTTGGCTTTGCTCTGTTATTAATCTAATCGAAATTGGAAATTGAAAGTCGGTGGGACTCACAAATTGATCGCTGTGAAGGAGGAAACGAAGGAGATGGTGATTTAGAAGTGAAGGATAAAGAAACAATGAAGGGGATGAAGGCAGAGGAAAATAAAATATATTTAGGTCAGCCGTACAAATTAAACGGTTTTTTTTAGGTTGGAGATAAATTAGTCCATGTGGTAATCTATGTGGCATTTGAAGTCTAAGTCACATGCTGACATGGCATGCCAACTCACGTAGTTAACGAGACCGTCAAAACACCAAACTTGTTAACGGTCAAATGGGTCAACTAGACAGATTTAACAAAAAAAAAAGTTTTGCCTATTTCGTGTCACAAAAATAGAGTGGCTAGAATTAACATAAACCAGAAATGTTTAACTTGATTTGTGTATTAGCTTTTAATATTATAAAAATAATTTTGTCTAAAAATATATATTATAAAAGTTATTCCTACACATTTTAAATTCATCTTCTATCGTCCTATTTCCAATATTATTCTTTTTAATTTTGTCAGAATTTCTAATATTATTCTTTTCCCATCACAAAATAAAATTAAAAAATTTTCTCTGTGTCCCTTATTGCCCTCATCCAGCTTCTTTATTCCCAGACTTGGCCTTCACCGCATTTTCCTTTCCTGGATTCTTCTCTTCATCGTCCTTCCTCTCTCTCAGTTTTCACGTCGATCAGATCTCATCAGCCGGAACCCTTAAACTCGATTCACCCATGACGCTTGGCTCAGGAGGATCGAGTTGTGTCGGTTTGTCTCTCGATCTTCAATCCTTCACGATTCCTGCTTTTTTTTTATCCTCTCTCGATCTTCTTCTTTGTTTTCATGTTCTTCTTTCTTCTGTTCCTCGCCTTTATCTGCTAATGGATTCGATCTGTCACGGTTTCTTATTGCTTACCTCGCACGGATTTTTCCGTATCTTAAGTCGTCTTCTCTCGGTTGCTTTATTGGTAAATTTGGGGATAGTTGGTGTTGCTTCTTTGGTTGTGAGTTTTGTTGATTGCCGCAATCTTATGAACTTGAGCTGGGGAGCAACAGCTTACAGCAATAAAATTCGTTAATTCCCTCTAGTTCATCTTGCATGTTAGTCTCATTCATGACAAGGGGGATTTGACTTCTATGAAATTAGCTTTTCGCTTCTGAAATGAAGCAATCTCTTAGGGTTTATAGTATATTTGTTTTGCCCTGTGATTAATTGTTGCTGAATTGGAATGTTATGGTTGGTTTGTGACTTGTGAATGTGATGAACTGCAATCTATTTGTAGAAATAGAGTAGCTTTGTACCTAAGGGTTGATTTGTGACTTGTGAATGTGATGAATATTTCGTCTGCCTTGTGATTAATTGTTGCTGAATTGGAATGTTATGGTTGGTTTGCGACTTATGAATATGATGAACTGTAATCTATTTGTACAATTATAGTAGCTTTGTACCTAAGGGTTGGTTTGTTTCTTGATGGGAATTATGACTTGCGTACGCGATGAGTTGCTATTGTCTCATTTTGTTCATCTTAAATGATTGACTGTTATTGCAGTGCCTAGGAACTTTAGATTGCTGGAAGAACTTGAACGTGGGGAGAAGGGCATCGGAGATGGCACTGTAAGCTATGGAATGGATGATGGAGATGACATTTACATGCGCTCGTGGACCGGCACGATAATTGGTCCTCACAATGTAATACATTGTTTGCACTTTTATATGGTCGTGCTTTGCTTGTGGATTTGGTGTCTGTCTGGGTACGCGGTTGCCGGTGCCTTTATCTTGGTTGAATTGGGTCTTTGCTATTTGCCCTGCCCTTGCCAATCTATTTGACATTTACGTTTCACTGTCTCTATTTCTTTCTCGTGATTTGAGTGGAGATATTTAAGAGTGTACTTTTGGTTAATTGATTTAGACCAATTGTGATGTTCATTTAGCCTGATTAATCTCTAGCTTGGCCATTGTGATATTTTGAAAACCTCGACTCCATGACTTGATACTAACTCTGGTTACAGTACTTGTAACTTGTGTGATGGGATTTCGAATGGCAAAGGCCATGAATTTTCACTTCTTGTTGTGCTCAGGGAGCCTGGTTTAAGCCATTTAAAAGTGATAAATCTTAGGCTTCTGGGAGTTTCCTGAAGTTGTCTCTTTGTTCCTTTTGGTATTATGCATACATTGATTACATTACTATTTGCACACACCCTGTGCAATTATAGTTCATTTCCTCAAAGAAGGATTTTTTAAAATACTGAAATGAATACGTGGATGAGAACAAGTCTTTACTGGATTTCAGTCTTCTGGGCATTTATGCATTTGTATACACGGATGATAGAAGTAACAAATACTAGACATAGCATTTTTCAGATGTAAAGATCCTTCTGCATGTGTATGTTTTGTTGCTTTGGATTGTGCTTCAACTGCTAATAACCTCTATTGTCTTGAAAACTTCTCTTATTTTGTCCCAGACGGTACATGAAGGTCGGATTTATCAATTGAAGCTGTTCTGCGATAAAGATTACCCAGAGAAGCCACCAACTGTTCGTTTCCATTCACGAGTCAACATGACTTGTGTGAATCACGAAACCGGAGTGGTACAATCCCTATCCTTGTCTAATTTTTGTGAACATGATGATCGCCACAAGGCTTTCTCGATTCATGTATGCGTTTCATTCTTCATATTGAGAACATGCCGGCTTCTCTAGTCTCACAATTTGAGACCGAGCCCTAACGCTACTCAGGGAGAAAAGACAATAACCACCTATTCTACTATCAAACGCTGCAGATTGAACCAAAGAAGTTCGGACTGCTCTCAAATTGGCAGCGAGAGTACACGATGGAAGACATATTGACGCAGCTGAAGAAGGAGATGGCAACCGCACAGAACCGAAAGCTCGTCCAACCTCCAGAGGGTACCTACTTCTAGGTACGAAGAACAAGATGACGATGATCATGTCATCGCCCTGGTTCAATCTGGGGAAGAAAATATATAGCTTGTAATGAATATGGTGAAGCTTTTGGGACAGGCAATGGAGTGTTGAAGAAAAGCTTCTTCGTGGTCTAAATTTGTCATTTGGGGTTGCCTTTATTTACGTTGAATCTGCTGTGTTGATGAAGGAAGAACGTTGTTTGATTAATGTGATGTTTTGTGTCAAGCATTATAACCTACCCTTTTACTTTGTGCTGGTAAGCCAGATCTGATCCAACGGAAGTGTATGTGATGCCATACGTAAGTCTCACGTAAACCGTTGAAGGTATGGGGGTACCAAATCGGATGGTGAGGATTTGTTTAATAGTGCAACTGATGCTGATGGAATCCTTTTTGTAAGCAAGAAGGTTCAATGCACGTGAACTGTGTTAGGGCTGGCATGATGCTGGATGTGTACCCTTTTTGTATCCATACGTTTTTACTGTTTTTCGAATTAGAGCTGTCAAAAGCTTACTTGACTCGAAGAATATAACGATGCCAACCAACTCGATTTGTGATACTGTTTCAGCCCTTTAGCGTCGGGTGTTCGATGGTGTTACTTGTAGGATTGAGTTGGGGTGTATTGTTGAAGGATTCGTTGTGCCTCGGCTATTCGGTGTACCTCGCACAACGTACAAAGAGTAGTAAGGGGTTAATTATGAGAGGGCGTAAACGTCTAAAGTGTAAGAGTATGGGAGACAGAGAGACGTCTAAAGTGTAAGAGCATGGGAGACAGAGAGAAGTATTGGGGTTGCTTTTTTTTTGCGTTTGGAGGCATAGGGCGTATGAGTTATAGAGCGTATGTCCTAGGGCGTTTGTGGGGTCTGATGATGATTTTCTTGTCCCATCAATGTTGTGATCAAGAACTATTTATAGTTTCTTAGGATTCGGGTCAAGTCGGCATGTGTCAGCTGCCGGTTAAGGATCCGACTAGTAGTCGATCTGGACCGTTGAAGGACCAAGGGTTGGGATGAGTTCTTGACGCCCTAACCCTAGGTCGGATGTTTGGTCTTCGTGAGCCTGCTAGACCGATTTTGGGCTTTAGGTATCTTGTCCCTTGAGATCTTAATCCTAAAAGAGACTGTTCCTATCAGATTACGTATTATGAAAAGTCAACTAACTTGTTATGGTTTGTTATGGCAACTAGTGAGAATGAGATTTGTTTCATGATTAATGGAATTCAATTCAGTTAACCTGCAATGTTATAAACTTGGCTTCATTTCAATCAACGAACTTGTCCAATTCAATCTAACCCTGACTCATAAGTTAAATTGATGAACATAACCCTAATAGTACACGACTCCATCGACCCGTTGGTTGATTAATCCTCAATTCGATCGATCCACGACTCAAGCCCACACTCTGTTGATTGCAGAAGATGAATCTATGATCTATCTAAGTGTTTGCAATACATGAAATTCAAACCACATGAAGCAATAGAATCCAGTCTATAGGATATTGTTTTGTGTCTTTGCTTCAGAAGAACCCATACGCCCATGTCTTCACATCTCACATTCTTATTGTGAGCTTCAATGATTGGTGTCAGCTCCCACTTATTTATTTCTTTAATTTGGGTTTTGATTCAGTGTATATGTTTGTATTTATATGCCTAATTATTTGCATTATTCAACTCAGTTTTTTTTAGGAGGGGACATTCACCAACTGAGAATGATGAGTTATCGATCGTGACTATGCGATAATCAAGAATTTCATTCTCCGACTTTGATGACACGGAGAATGAGAGGCCGAGAGGGAGAGTCTGGTTGGTAGCCTTAACTAGAAGGCAAAAGGCCCTTTGAGTCTTCGATTGTTCGATAATTACGAAGGGAGAGCTAAATCTGAAACTTCGAAAGAAAAAAAAAGAGGAAAATTACAGTGTTGTATGCAGTGGCGAAGCCAGGGGGAGTTTACTCCCAGCCCGAGCACGAGGACCCAAATAGCTAAAATATGTGTAATTTATTGTACAAAAATATTTTCAGTTCATTATAGCTTATGCATCGGACTCGGGATCTAATTGAATTCTGACTTCGCCACTGGTTGTATGTCGTCCGTGCGTCGGTGGCAGACTAGTTACCGATCATAAGATTTACATTGTTGTATATCGTCCATGCATCTTAGTAGTAGACTGGATGATTAAGTGAATTGATAATATGTTATCGGTTTCCGTCTAGATAATATGTCGAATTAAGTATTGAATTACCCCTATTAGGGAATGGATCAACATCCAAGAGAATGTTGGTTTGGAAAGTTCCAAACCCATTCTCAACCATTAGATCTAATTGACTCTTTGACCAATCTAATGTTCAGATCTTTCAGGGGTATTTAAGACTTTACACAAATACTTTAATTATTATATTTAATCTAAATATATTATTATTATTTTTTATTTAAATATTTTGTTTTAATCAACCCACTGCCGCCAGCCGCTGTTATCGGTCGCGCGGCCGCCGTCCGTCGGTCGGCGGCCGCCTCCTCGGTCGCCGCCTGGCCGCCCGGCGTCGCCGGCCGCCGGTCGCCTGGTCGCCGGTCGCCGGCCACCGTTTTCCGGCGCCTTTTTCCAGTGATTTTTTTGACAATTTTTTCGGTGAATTTTTCGACGAGGCTTCGGAGACCGACCAAACTCCGTGATTTTTCCGACGAGGACAAGTTAACTAGCTAACCTGATTTTTACTATTAACTTATTAGCATGATTTTTTTTATTCTTAACTAGTTAATTTGGATTTTTACAGTTAACATGTTTTCCGGTGACTTTTCCGGCGAGGCTTCGGAGACCGACTAAACTCCGATGACTTTTCCGGCGAGGACAAGTTAACTAGTTAACCTGATTTTTACTAATAACTTGTTAACAAGATTTTTTTATTCATAACTAGTTAACTTGGATTTTTATAGTTAACTAGTTAGTTAACATGTTTTCCGGTGAATTTTTCGACGAGGCTCCGGAGACTGACCAAACTCCGGTGACTTTTCCGGCGAGGACTAGTTAACTAGTTACTAATAATTTGTTAACAATATTTTTTATTGATAACTAGTTAACTAGTTAACTTGAGTTTTTATAGTTAACATGTTATCCAATCGAGTTAACTAGTTACCAAGTTGTTAACTAATTAACTAATTGAGTTAACTATTTAGATTTTTAGTTCATAACTAGTTATCAAAATCAGTTAACTAGTTAACTTATCGAGTTAACTAGTTAACATCATGATTTAGATAACGAGTTAACTAATTAACCAATCGAGTTAATCTAGTTAATCAATCGAGCTACTAGTTACCAAGTTGTTAACTAGTTATCTAATCGAGTTAACTAGTTAACCAAGTAGTTAATTAGTTATCTAATCGAGTTAACTAGTTATCCAATTGAGTTAACTAGTTATCCAATCGAGTTAACCAGTTAACCAATAAAGTTAACTATCTAATCGAGTTAACTAGTTATCAAGTTGTTAACCAGTTAACCAATCGAGTTAACATGTTATTTTGCTGATAACTAGTTAACGTATTATCGAAGTAACTAGTTTATATCATGATTCATCGAGTTAACTAGTTAACCAATCGAGTTAACTAGTTACCAAGTTGTTAACTAGTTATCTAATCGAGTTAACTAGTTAATAAATCGAGTTAACTAGTTATCTAATCAAATGAATAGTTAATCAATCAATGTCTGCAACTAGAAAGATATTTTTATTCTTCAATCTTTTATAATATTATAAAAATATCATAATTGCCAATAATATGAAAGTCAATGACTAAAAATGTTAACTTTCAAAGTTATTTAAACAAGTCCATATGTTATGTTTGTGTAACACTGTAAACAAGTCCCATATGTTTGTGTAACACTGTAACTGTAGTGACTGATTTGCAATTCAAAAAGTTAAAAGAGATATCATAATTGTCAATAATATGAAAGTAAGTGACTAAAAATGTTAACTTTCAAAGTTATTTAAACAAGCCCCATGTATTTGTGTAACACTATAACTACAGTGACTGATTTGCAATTCAAAAAATTAAAAGAAGAAAGAGATTGTGCATCGCAGTAAAATCGGAGATTTGGGAGATCGTACAACCATCATCGCCGACGATTTCCACGCCTCCGACTCCGACGCCGACGTCTACACCTCTTCATCGGTGGTGTACGGATGCTCTACCGCTGACGTGGTGAGTCACCAACGGGAAGGAGCAAGGCTCCGTGACTAGCGTCGGCGGGAAGGAGGAAGAAGGATGGCGAGCGTCGGTGGCTCCGGAGCTTCCATCCGATCGAGCAGGAGAGAGGGAGAGGAGCCGACGGTGCTGGTTATTGGCGACGTCGGATTGCCAGACGGCGGCGGCGGTGTAGCTGTTGGGTGGAGCGAAGGGATAGATAACATTTTCTAAAATACCTGAATTGCCCCTCGGTGTATGGGGTTTGGAACAGTCAAACTTATTCTACGCGATCTTTGCCACCCCTATTATTGATTTCTAAATAATAAAAAATATTATAAAGAAGGAAAAGGTTAGGAAAAAAATAGTAAAATAAACAAAGAAAGAAAAAAGAAAACCAAAAAGGAAAAGTTGCCCAATGGAACCGCCCTATGTACAGAGGGCCCCACTTCCTCTCTTTTGCAGTTCCCTAAATCCCTTTTTCTATAAAACTCCCTTTGCCCCACCATGGTTCCTCCACCGCTCTCCGCCGTCCTTTCGCCGGCCATAAAAAACAAGATCAAAAAACTATCCAAACTCCGGCCGTCCCGTACTTCTTCTTTCAGATTTAGATGCGCTGTGTTTTCTCGCTAATCGCGTCTAAAAACATGTCCGATGACGAATCCCTCTCCTCTCCACCGCCAAAGCCGTTGGTAGTGGCTTCGTCTGGACGGCCGGTGGTTACCCGATCTGTATGGGCTGAGAATCTCGAATCCGAGTTCGCCTTGATCCGTTCCGTCGTCGAGGACTATCCGCTGATTTCGATGGACACGGAGTTCCCCGGCGTGGTCATGCGGCCACCGGGAGTTGAGCAGACTAACAGCCGGCTTCAAGATCCGGCGGCGCGGTACGCCAGCCTGAAGGCCAACGTCGACTCGCTGAAACTGATCCAGGTAGGGCTCACTGTGGCGGACCGGCACGGGAATCTGCCGGATCTCGGTACTGAGAGCTGCTTCATATGGGAGTTCAATTTTAGGGATTTCGACGTGACGTGCGACACTCACGCTCATGACTCTGTTGATCTGTTGAGGAGGCAAGGGATCGATTTCGAGAAGAATCGCAAGGACGGAATCGAGGCGGTGAAATTCGCCGAGCTGCTGATGTCGTCGGGGCTGGTGTTGGATCATGCAGTTAGCTGGGTGACTTTCCACAGTGCTTATGACTTTGGTTACTTGGTGAAGTGCTTGACTCAGCGGCCTTTGCCGGACAGATTGGACGAGTTCCTTGACATAGTTAGGGTGTTCTTTGGGGTTAGGGTTTATGACGTTAAGCATCTGATGAAGTTTGGGGCGAACTTGTATGGCGGATTGGACAGGACTTGCACCACTCTGGGTGTGAAGAGGGTTACTGGGAAGAGTCACCAAGCTGGATCAGACAGTTTGGCTACGCTCCATGCCTTTCAGAAAATGAGAGAGATGTTCTTCAGTGATAAGGAGGGTGCTGCAATGGAGAAGTATGCCAATGTTTTATACGGGTTAGAGCTGTTAGCGTCCTCATAACTCTGTTTGTCATTGTAGATTTGCCTTTGCTTAGAGAAAGGAGTTCGTCCTGTAAACATTTTCTGGTTTCGATCAAAATATCATTGTTAGTTCTCAATTGAATTTCTTTTCATCTCCTCTTAGTTTATGAATTATGTTAACTTGATCTTGTCAGAATTTCAACTATCTGCTGCATTGATGTTTAGGCTTTGCTAGTTTGCTAATGTGCAATGCTGATGTTATGAAGAAGTGTGTGTACATTTGTGGTGGTTCTTAATCTCACATCTAACTGCATGATCTAACTAGAAGCTTACCTGCAATATTGTAATGATGCTGCCATTTACTCGATAACGTCTGGGAATTTGCTCTTTGTACTCCGATTCATGAGCTAAAATTGCTGGCCAAGTGGAATTTGATTGACTGGGTGATGGGTTTGTTGAACAAGGTACATAATAACAGTTGGTTGCAAACTTGGTTTGAAGGAAGATTGCATTGTGCTAACAGCTAAAGCATGTTTCGGCTGTTCTTAATACTTAGGTCGAATACTGTTATTTGGCTCCTATTAGATTTCATTTGTTTTGAGAACTATGTGCATTGGACCAGCAGGCTCTGGATTATGACAATGGTAGAGGCAAGTCTAAGCTTTCTCATTGTCCTGAGTGGCTACTTGGTTATTATGGTAGATCCTACCAGAGTGAGGATTCTTCTCATTATTTAGCTGTTCCTGGGTCTTGTAAGGTTTACATAGATTATCTACCTGTGGTTTGTACTATGATATGTAGGTCCCGATACAATAAAAAAGCACCCCAGTTGGCAGGTTGCAGTTCTTTGAGATGTTCAGACAGAATGAGAAATTGAGGCTGTGTTCGTCTTAAATTTGTTACGTTGTGAAGCCGTTGAAGTGTGATTTTGTCTGTTGTAGCTTGTTTCATCTTGAGGGAAGATAGATATATTCTGATAAAGTTAAGATTGATTACTGCTTGTTCTTGGCTTTTGTGAAACAAGTTCAGATTATCGGACAAGTATACATTACAGTAGCTCAACAGGTTTCTCACAGGTTTGGTTCCCTGAAACGTCAGCTTCAGAAAAGGAACTCAAAGAGCAACGTTTTATGCGCGGTGATGCTGCGCAGGTTATGGAATCGGTAACTAATGTTGCTTCTTGCTTTCTAGAGATATTAGGGTGGTTGCACACCAGATTTCTTAGTTTCTCTGTTTCTGGTCATAATTTTCCATGTTTGTCTTTCAATCAACTTTGTTAGATCTTGATGATTTTTCCACTTGTAATTCAAGGCATGCCATGACTCATTAACTGACCTTTGCTAGTTGTTTTAGCATAAAACATCATGGTGATCTTGTTATTAGTAGAATGCTCAACATAATGTAAATGTCTATACCCTGACATACACTGATGGTTCCTTGGTCATTGCATTGGATAATACCGTCACTAATCGCAATATGCTGCATATACAGTGATAGCCCTCAATCTTCTCATGTTCCCTTCTAGTAATATTTTTTTGAACCATACAGATTCATCATTTGAACTGTGTTCAAAGATTAACCAGTCAATGAGAGACTATCCGTCACAGAAGCTATAACTGGTGAGATATTCAAAACCATTCACTTGACCGTTTACTTATATAATTGTAATGGAAATGAATGCTATCCAAGTTTGCTCGTGAGCTTCAGTGCACAGCTGTTGTTAATTGTTAACGTTAGAGAGAGCACAAGGGACCACTTCTGGGATCAGAAAGGGCCCTGTAAAAGAACATGAAATTTGTTCTCTGCTGTTACACATTTGTGGAAAGGAAGGACCACTCTGATGAAGAAAACATATTCCTACGTTAACTGCAATTAATTCACTGGGGGGCAGCACCTGCCCATACAGGTTATAAAGTGTTGCAACTTTGAGTAAGATTCTGTGCGATTCTTGAACAGGCAATTCCCATACGAGTTAGTGACACGAATGTGAACAATTTTCCTTGCGAGTTCATGTGCAAGGTGTTTGTCCTTTACTTGCTGGGAAAAAGTTCATCACTTTTGCAGTGCCAAGCCAAAGATTTGACAGTGACTCTGCATTCTCTGCTATGACTCTTTCCTATGTGTAGTAGTAACCTGCGTGCCTGTGACTTGGTCTCATGTTTTGGCCTTATAATCCTTTTATGTGATAGTTAGTGGGTTCTGATTCTTCTGTGTTTTTGCATCAGGATTGAGCTCAAAATCCTGCAATGCTCTGATTTTCAGCCTGTTTGGATGTAAGCGTTTTCTTTGACAAGAAGTGTTTTTTAGTGCCCTCTGATTTTGCATCAATATTGAGCTCAATACCCTGCCTGCTAATTTCCAGCCTGTTTCCTTGTTGATGTTTGACAGCTACTGTGTTTAGAAGATTGTGCCTGTTAGATTAACACATACTTTGAGGACCAAGTGATCGACTCAAGGTAATTTCCCAGTTTTCCTGTAACTATTATGTCTTTCACGCGCCCCAAACTCGTTACAGTAGATCAATCTCATCGCTGATGCTCTTCATCCTCATAAACAAGAATCGAATAGTGATTAAAAGACACGGGTAGTGCAAGTTTCTAAATCTTTTGTCCCTGCATAGCAGACTAATCGATCGAGTATGTTCAGATCGACAAGTAATCAATAAGCTGCTGAAGTCTAAAAGTCAGCTGAAGTCCCACTGTGATTGAAAAGGATATGCAATTAGAAAACTAGCAAGTATACAGCGTTGGTGTTGAACAAGTTGTGTTAGGTTGCTGATGCTGCCATCAACCTTAAAGAAGACAAGGATAAAGAGCAGGCAGGCAGCTTTTGAAGATGCAAGTGGGACGTCAACCATTGCAGATTAAATAAAACTGTACGTAGATTTGATACTGATGTTATGGGTCAATATTTAAAGCTAATGTGGGATTGGTGTGCAGGTGGTCGGTCATCTTCAATGAGCGGCTACTCTATCCTTGAGTTGTCTACATCAAGTCGCCGATGGAAGGCGGATTATGAACCAACGGCCAACTGCAACAGCAGCAGCAGCAGACATTTGGAGCCCCGTAGGCTGACTTTAACTGTTGCAAAAATTAATGAATGGATCTGCTATCTCAACCACCTTCGTCCAATTAACAAGTCTTAATGAGTAAGCCCTACTGCTCCTACTTTGATATTAAACTCTTCCTTAATAAGGATTTGATGTTTGCAGTTATGATTTCTCAAATCGTCCTAATGAACATGACCAAAAAATGGCACGTTAAACTTGCTTAAAACTTTTTTTTTGCAAAATAGGGATGATGGTGATATGTTGGTCAATGGCGGAACTCGGGGTGGGCTAACATGGGTCGTTGTTCAGGGTATCCGACTTCTAGAGTGATGGCAGAACTCGAGGTGGGACAACATGGGTCGTTGTCTAGGATATCTGATTTCTAGAGCGATGGGAAGAACTTAGAGGGGGCTAACATGGGTCGTTGTCTAAGGTGTCTGATTTTCAGAGCGATAGGCGAAACTCGGGTGGGCCAACATGGGTCGTTGTATATGATATCTGATTTCTAGAGCGATGGGTAGAGCTCGGCGTGGGCTAACATGGGTCGTTATCTAGGGTATCCGACTTGCAGAGCGATGGGTAGAACTCGGGGTGGGCTAACATGGGTTGTTGTCTAGAGTGACAAATTGTATATGTACCATATTCAAAATTGTGAAGTTTTGTGTTAGTTGACTTTTAGATTTGGAGTTTTGCTTAATTTGGTTGCAATATCATTAAAGTTTAGTTAGAGATGTTATGGTTTTTATTTTTTTTTAAACATAGGTGAAATAAACTCTTATTTCGAGAGAAAGTAAAAATTAATTTACGAGGACTTAACTCGTGTATCTCTTGGGTATTGTCGGGCTATAATGTCATCTAGTTATTTAATGATTGTCGTTATCTTATATTCACTTGATTTTTTTTTTTTGTCATGAACAGTTCCGTGGGTGACAAAGAGACAATTAAGCCAAAATGTTTACCATGTTCTGACCTGGGAGACAGCGAAGATTGTGTCGAGCCACCCACAGTTCTCCTCCTAATGAGAAATTGCTTGAAAGCAGAGACGGAGAAAGACGTTTAGTAACCACTTGAATTTCACCAATTACACGAATACGAATCCCTCGTTTTCGATTGAAAAATTGTGCCATGGATTCTATATTAATGGAGTTTTCAAAATTGATGGTTTAGGAAATGTCGTATAGTAGTAGTATATAGTACACATAAATGTTGGCGTAGGCCACGTTTGTATAGCTACAAACCCACCGCTGAAAATGTAAATGGAAATTTTGAAAATGAAAGGGATTGCATGCAAATTAATTAACTTCTACCAAACAACATCTACTTCCATTGGTGTTTATCACAGTGAATTTATTGCAACTCACCCACACCCACAAAAAAAGAACTTGAACAAAATTGGCGCCATTCTTCATTTCATGCCCAAAATGTATAATTGATAGTAATAGTAAATTGCATTTTGAATATGAGATATAATGTCAAATTATATATACTAGTTTCTATTCGTAAAACCGAGATAAATTTTACGTTGTCCAAGTATGAAAATGATACATCTAGTCTGATTTCGGTGATGATGGTTGTTTTGTCTACAGTGACAAGCATTCAAGCAATCATTTGTCTGTTATTTGTTGATGTTGGTCATTATTTATGTGATATTGTATGTTATTTCTATCACAAATAACACACTGATAACATACAACACACGAATTTTTTAGCTTTCAAGGATGCATATATGCTATCCCGTCGTCATGAATGGACAACAATCAATGTGGAAGGTAATACAACTGAGGTCTTGGTCAAGGTGATCACTTTTGGAGGGATGGTGATGCATTAGTTGCAGACATCGATGATTTCCTAGACGCAACCCCATAGCTCAAATTGTTGGTTATTCCTAGCAAGGCTTATACAACTGTCCATATTTGGCGAGCCAGAGTTTGGTAAAGTTCACAATTTGAGTTGACACCGAATGCTTTCTATTATTCTGACTATTTCCTTATCTCTTGCAGGAGCTATCTCAGGAAAACACATACAACACACGAATAACACTCGTTCACACGAATAACACCCGTTCGACGCGATGACGATCACCTATCAACTAGATTCCATAAAAAATGTGTATACCATGATAATAAGCCAAAGTGACAAACATTCAACATTGTACAAAACCAACATAAATGATAAATACAATCAAAAATAATTGATAAGAATCACAAAATAAAACAAAAAAAGTTTCTTTTACTTCTTCTTCTACCTTCTTATTAAATGCTCCAATCTCATTAAACTCACCAGATTTCTCCCTTTCTCCTCTCATTTCCCCTCAACCTCCATTCAATTTCAAAATCTCTCAGAAAAACCACCGTCGCCGCCATAGCCAAACCTTAAGCTCTCACCGAAGCAATTATGGGGAAGAAGAAAGTCAAAAGAACGAAACCCACCTTCCCTTTCTTCCTCCTCTCCAAACCCACTTCCCCCGCCGCCGTCGTCTGGCGGTGGCCGCCATACTACTGCAGTCAACAACCTCGTACCCTCTCCTTCCGGTCAACTTTCTCCTCCGCCGTCGACAACCAAATCTCCACCGCCGCCGAACAATCATTAATTAAGGAAAGTGTCTTAGATGGGCCTAGTGATGGGCCCGGGTCAAGGCCCAGAGACCCGGACCCGTACGACGAATCCGCCGCCGTGGAGAGCGTCATTCGCGGGTTGAAATCGAAATCCGACCGGCTGTTCTTCTCCCCCGGAGAGACGAGCTCCTCAATCCTTCAATACGGCGGCGGGGGATCGTTCTCCGGCGAGATGGCGGTGGCTGTGGCGGTGGATTCCCGAGATCCATTGGTGGATTTCAGGAATTCGATGGAGGAGATGGTGGAGGCCCTAGGGTTGAAGGATTGGGAATCGATGGAGAAGCTACTGAACTGTTACCTTAAGGTTAATGAAGAGGGAAATCATGGATATGTCGTTGGAGCTTTCGTCGACTTGCTCGTCGGCCTAGCGTTCAGTGATCGGACGACGACGGCGGGTGATAAGATGGGATCTAATAAGAGACCTTGCAGCAGTTGCTCTCCGTCGTCGTCGCCGCTCTCACTTTTTACTCATTTCTCTTCGCCTTCCTCTTCGGAGGACTCGCCGGCGACGCCGTGCACGTGTGTTTGTTCGTCGGAAGCTTACCCGGAGGCGGAGCTCGACGACAACGATGGGATTAGTACTGTTTGTGCGGCGTCGTTTCAGGAAAGCGGAAAAATATGACGTGGAATTTTAATTAATTTCCATTGTAATATTTCTCGTTTTGATGGGTAAAAATGGGGTGTTTAGGGTGTATTTAACTATTTAACATTTATGTTGAAGATCAAATTTTGGGGTGTAAATTATCTATTATGTATTAGAAATGTTGTAAAAATGAAGTCCGAACTTCTTTCAACAACTCGTATTATTTTATATATACTTTGTATTATTATAATATAATGGTCCTCATGACGGTGTAAGAGCTTTTGGTTAAGAAGTCATCAAACTTTAATCATTTCAAACTTAATTCTATAACTTTGTTTGGCTCTAATATGTTTCAATATTTTCTTTTTTGTATTACTTATACTTACAACAACTTATCATGAGTTATAACTATTGGTATTAACGAAATCGTTGATTACTGAAAGAAAAATATATATATTACTTAGGAATTTTTTTGGTGTAAGAGAAAGATTATTTAGTTTGTTAAAAATTATGTGTTCTGAGATATTGGAGTTGAGTTTTGTGTATTTCAGACAACTAGAGTTTTTGATTGCTTCCAAAATGTATATTATGCGAATTTCTACTTTTATTAGAAACTTCCATTTCCACCAAACAAAATGGTGGGTCTCACGGGCGCCCTCTATTATTTTTATCGTCAAATATAGATATCAACCTACAACCCAGATAATTTAACACTATTCACATACTTCCTCTAACTCTCGATTCTTATACTCAACAACCCTTACAATAATCTACGTAGTAATTTAAATCTTTCAATTTAGTGATGTTCATGGAATTGGAATTAACCATTAACTTTAGAAATGTACATAATTAAAGAGGATAGTGATTGAATGTGTAATTAAAAAGTCGAGCATTGTTCAAAATTTGATCCAAAAATTAAATATTCAATTGGTAAGGATGGAAGTGGAATTATTGAAGAAAACAACATTGGTTTAAATTCCATTTCAAATTAAGAGAGGAAAATGGACTACCCTCCAAATTATGTGTTTTTGGCTTCTACAAATATTTATTATATATTTAACTCTAATATATAATATATATATATATATATATTATATATATATATTTAATCATGCATACCGGTATTCTACTATATGATAATCAAACATAATACATTGAATATATAAAATACATTGGGTCGAATATACAAGGGAAAATAATTAAAATAGTACTTTGGTTCCCCTCTACTTTACCAAATTAATAGATAGTCTTCTATACTATAAATGACTCTTTTTAGTTTTACACCCTTTTAATTTGACCATTTTACATTTTGAGTCCTTCCATTCCAATTATCGTCTTCTAAACATTAAATCTGGACACATTTGCACACCGACGAAGAGAGAAATCGGACATAGGAGACAAAGAGTTGTCCAGGGAGGTAAATTTGGGAGGTATCACAAAGAGTATGGTGAAATACGAAACCACACATTTTATTAGTCGATTTCATCCTGTTTAATTATATATATTTATATTCTCATTGAAAGAAAAGTGTAGTAAGCTAATACATGACTATTGGAGCTAACATGGAGTACTAAATGCGCATAAATTAACGTGACGAAAATGAAATTTGAGACGGAATGATCGAAGTAGTCAAAGTAGAAGGGGGTAAAAAGAGCGATTTATAATATAGGGGACTATCTGTTAAGTTGGATAAGTAGAGGGGGCAAAATGCTATTTTCCTGTATATATATATATATATTAATTCCCAGATTCTACGGCTGAGGAGAAGGGGTAAGCTATAGATTAGGACGGCACATTATATGCATACATGTGCTCTTACTTTCTTAATCATGTCTCCTTGTACATCTCATGGTTACTAAGGCCGAAAAGGCTTGTACATCTTAGGGTTGCATTCCAAAAAGATCTGAGTTATAATGGTTAATATCATGTTAGAATTGGGTCATCAATAAGTCGACAATACGTGGCAACTTGTTCCGCATTCAAATTAGCTATAATAGCATGCTAACCACAATAATATTGATGTGACAAAATATCACCATTTTACCTGCATACATTCTTATCAGCTATAAGCCCACACTCCATACAACCACGAGCACCCCCGACCAAAACTTTTTTTTTTTTTTTTTGCCTCACATACGTGATATATAATACTACACGCTTAACCCCCTCTTAAACAAATGCTTACTACTCCATGTCCAGGCTCCTTTGGAAAGACGATCATGGAGTAGAAGGAAACTCATCCTACTTTGATCCTCCAAGCCGAACTACTTATATAGTATCGACCAACCTAGTTGATCGAATCATTACCAGACCCTTTTTACCGACAGAAGTTCAAGATTTCTAATCATGGTAACTCTAGAAAATACTTACCAAAACCATGTAATAATCTTCAAACTCTTTCAATGTGAAGTTTTCTGTCTATAACAGCGACACGATAAATACATAATTGATTGGTTACAACATAATTCGAGTATAATATAGTAGTAATAATGTCTACCAAATCACCATTATTGTATGTCAAATCTTATAAGATAATTAGGGCTCATTTAATTAAATATATATAATATAATAATTAAGGTCCATCTTGAGATTAGCAGAAGAACAGCCTCAATCTCAATGCACACAGATTCTGTGTAAGAAAGAAACTTCTAACCAAAGAATTTTGTCCCTCGTTACTTGAAATGTGGGAGGTGTGTTGAATTCACCTATATATAAAATAAAGAGTGTTTTGGCTAAACAATTATTGGTACCAAAAGATTGTCCATTTCACGTAAAATATCATTATATATCATTAATGCTTTAAATTATCACACGTATACTCTAGAGTTGATTATCAGCCGGATCAGAGGGACACAACACTCAAAATAGGTAATGCACATAAAATATAATGTCTAGTCAAAATGTGCGCTACACCTCATTTCTATCCTTCCTCTCAGAAGCTACCTAAAAGGTACTCGAGATCAACGATATATTGACAAAAGCTACATAAAAGGTACTTCGAGGTCATGAGCGATATATCGAGAAGCTTGATGAAGCGCACGAGCCAGTAGTTGTGAATAGGTCCCAATTAATGACATGTTGGCATCCCTCCTTTGTGAGCCATTGTACAACATTGCCTCGTCTTCCTTGACCTCGGGGCACCCCATTAACAAATTTCTCAGTTAAACAAATCTATAAATAATGCTAGACAGATTTAAAGAGTATGAAGTCTAGAATGAAAATTTATGCATTTTAGTAGTTGAATATAATTTCTTTTTCAAAATTACGTACATTTTCAGTCTTGTTTTGTCTAGTGTCTTGGCATTAATAAGGAATTATAATTAATCTATAGGGCGTTTAGTGTCCAGGCTTTGAAACCAATTAATTAGTGTGGTAATTAGCATTTAGTGTTTTAATTAATCTTTCCAAATCCAATACGACATTTTTCTTTCCCGGTGCAAACTTTTTGCACATTTTTATGAGCAAATTACGTGCAAATTAAAGCTCTGTATTTTATAGAAATTGGTGTGATAACTCAGTTTTTAATATTGAAATACAACTTATTAATTAATTAACTTGGGGACATTGGCTTTGATTTGCGTAATCACCCAGCTCCTTTTGTTTTTCTTTTAAACTTTAACGGTTCTTTTCTTTTATTGTATTTTACCAGAATCAATGAGAAAAGATGCTCCTTTCTATGTTGCCGTCTTATAGTGATAGTACGTCAATGATTCTGCCGATTTCTAAACCATTAAGTAACTTAACGAGTTGGCGGCCCAGAGTCCCAGGCCCAACTGGGGAACATGGGCCAGATGTAGACCCGGAACTGACCTGACCCGACCCAGCAAAATAGTCCTGCTTCAAAATTCAATTCTCGCAAGAGAATGAAAACGTTATCACCAAACTGTATCGAATTAATCCGAATCTAGAACAAGTGGTTAGGTAGCACGCACAACCGTGCTCTTGTGCATTCTTCAAGTCGGGTTTGGTTTGAGAGGCTAATAGATTGAATCACAATTACCGGTCAAACTGGTCACAAGTTGAACAAGTTACGAATCTCGGCTTGGTTCAAACAGTTCACAAGTTGAACTAGGTATGAATCTCGTCTTGAGTCAAACAATTCAGGAGTATGGTAAGTTACGAGTGTCATGTTGGATTGAGACGGTATTTAGAAGATCGTAAATGAATATATATTATATCAATATTTTCGTCAATCGAATCACGTGACACAGTCTATTCAAAGAACACAAGCACAATGAACATGATCAAACTAATACAAACATAAAAGAGTATGTAGAGTAGGAAGTCTGATTAACATACATAACTCACAACATTGTTCATCTTAACTTACCACATTACAAATCACAAAGGTTCTCTCTTTCTCTTCACAAACAGATTGTAATCTGGGCAAACAAGATTCACTAGTTCTTAACAGTGGTGACATGCCTGAGAAGCATGTGTACAACTTCCTGAGAGATCCTGGCGGCCTCCGTCTTCAGGTCACCGATCTTTACCTCGGTTTCTTTCTCCAGCCGCTTCACGTTAGCACCCGAGTCACCGCTGGTCTGTGTATTTTAGCAGGAGTAGAAGAAGCTAGTCAGTCTATTTATGTATGGAGGTAAGCGTGTCCAAATCAAGCTATAAGACCAGGGTGAGTTGGGAAGGTGTAGTAAGACAGAAAGAATGAGACTTTTGGTTAATTCTTAGTTTCTTACATCTGAAAGCTTTTTCTGGAATTGAGCTTCCATATGGGCACGGAATTCGGCAGCTTCCTTCTCGGCTTCGTCCTTGGCCTGTTTCAGCCTAGCTAGTTTTGCTACAGAACAAAAGGAAATGAAAGCATCAGACATAATGATCTCCACGTGACACATTGCAGTCAAAAGCTGCAGCTAATGAGTCGGATTAACTTGTCCAAAGCTCATTTAACAACCTAGATTCATCAATGATCCAAAAGAATGTCCAGTTTAAGTGAGTTTCAAGTCAATATTGTCTTAGCATCAGTCTTGCAAGCTCACGTCTCAAAGTTCGAACAAATCGACAGAAAGACAGAAGTGCAAGGAACCACCCTTAATGTGTGCATAGAGAATATCAACATTCAAACTGCAACCAGATTTGGCAGAACAGAGAGCTTGTCTCCTCTTATCTCAGCCCTATCCCGCTCCATTACGAATTAGCATACCAATCATTTTCACATGAAAATCTAAGCAACTTCGAAGAATATGCATCAGCTTGAAGCTACTATTATCAATCAAGGTAGTACAACTAGTTCAAACACACAAAAATCCACTGTTACAAAATAAAAAGAAGCATTGACAAAGAAGGCATACCGTTTCTAGCAGCATTGACAATGTGTTGAGCTTCTTGCTCTGCAGCTAGAAGAAGTTGAATTCCATTCTGACCACGGCTAGATTCCATTCTCCCTGAAATGCTTCATTTACAATTACAATCAACAAGTAACTTCTCAGATTAGCACATGACTAAGGATTGAGAATAAGACCCTAATACAAATCCATTAGCAAAATATAAGAGATCCAACCACAGGAAGCAAAGCTTCACTTTGATGACCTTAAAGATCAACTACAGAAATCCAAATCCAAACATTCCAGTAGTGCACAATATACAGACTGCAGATCAAAATTCACACTAAGTAAATCTATATACACTACAGCAAAACAGTAGAAAATCAGATCGCACGAATCTCCAAAGCAAGTAATCCAATTTCAACCTAAGTCTCAAACAGTCAACTCCATGAAAGCTGATCGACTATCCAGTCGAAATCAACCCTAACTCGAAGCAATTGGAACTCATAATCGAACGCTCCAGATTTGAAAAAGAAATAATAACAGAAAGTAGGATCTCGAAAGATCGAGCATGAGTAATGATTGAAAGATAAAGGCAGAGAGCGATAGAGAGAAAGAGAGAGTTTACCAAATGAATTGGTCTGAGGCCGATCTGTAGTAATGTGGTCTAGAAGGTTTCTACGAGAAGTCGGGAACGATGAACAAAGACTTGGTAGAAAGCGAATTTATAAGAAGTTAAGAACCACGTTCTCGAGAAGACGAGATGAAGAAGAAAGCTTCAGTGAAAATAAAAATAGTAAAAAACGTCCTCATTTTTTGGTCGGGTTACAAACTGATTCCGAATGTTTTAAACATTACGAAGTGGTTCTGAACTTTTGGATCATGTTACAATTCGGTCCTGTAATCATCGGCAGCATTTTTTAGTCATTCTGTCATGTAAAGATAGAGTTAACATACACAGGTCGACAATTCTATACACATAATCAAACCAGAGAAAGAAGCCTAGTAACAGTTACTGAAAGAACAGTTTGTTCTGAGTCCTTAGTTAATACTTGCAAATTTCTCAGTCTAACCACCGTGACCGATCTTTGCATCGTCTGCAGCCAGTAAGCTCGAAGAGGTCTGATTCTTTATCAAGCTGGCAACACGACTGGCAACCCATATCGACCCGGCTTCAGTGCAACAGAAGCTATGAGGAAGTCCTTCCCTTTCAATTGCTAAGTTCATCTCAGGAACCTGCTTTGCAATCTGCAATACCAGCAATGAATAGACATACAGACAGATCACGGTTGCATAATTCGTAACAGTTTGAATACATTCTCTACGAGGAACTAACGATATCAGTGTGCCATTGTAAGCCTAACCCGAATAGAAAAACATTGTCACAAACCTCTTCATACACTTCCAATGGGCCCCAGTAATCGCCAACACCGAACAAGAAAGCCATTTTACTGTGGTTGTCTCTCATGAACTCCCAGTCCGGTGGCTGTGAAAACTAACTTCACCAAAAGCCAGTGATTAGGCATAAACACACACACGCATACGATATCTTCATAATATTCGTGGGGAAAATAATAAGTAAGCAGAACTCACCTCCGTGAATTCCGTCGTTGCCATGTAAAGCACGTTTCGGAACACATGGTACTGTTGAGGAAATAAAATCACTCATATTATGGTTGAGAATCAGTCTGTAGTGAATGAATCATAGAAAGAAACGAACCAGTCGAATCATAGATACAAATGATCGAGTCTGCTTTACCTTAAGCAAATGAGTACGAGCAGTCTCGACAGCTGATCTAGACAATGAACTGTTTCCAATATATTTTACCGCCATGTACGTGGATAGCCACTCAGGTAGTATTAATCCAACAAATGCTACCAGGAGACTTATCAGGCCACTCAGAAGAGGAGATCTGAAATTAAAAAAATTCTCCATGAATGTCTGAAAAATGAGGAACTGATGTACTGGTCTTACCAATAATCAAAAGAGATATACTTCGAGATTCTTCCAATAATAGCCTGCTCCTTTGAGAGTGGATTTAACATTATAAAGGGGTACAACCCTATACTTGAAACAAGAGATGCATGTCAAAAGACGACAAACGATACAAGGGTCGAGAAAATACGAGATGGACAGGCATGTGTGAAGTTACAGCACTAGTATCCATTTTCCATCATTACCTTGTTTTGTTTTCTCCTGAAAGTTTCCATGGCTATGTAGGAACCAATAGAGTGCCCAACCTTCAAAAAGAAGTTCTTTAGTTATCAGGAATGCCAGCCACAAAGCAAATCTAAGGAACGTTTGTTTACGACAAGAATCAACAACCCTTACCAACACAACGGGAACCTCGGTATCTTGCAGCTCCTGGCTAATGTAATCAACCTGCAAAGGGGAAGACAGAATTCATATGGCAATCCTGGAGCATCTGCGTAGAATGCAGTGAAGCAAGTAGATGAATACCTTATGGTTAACTTGTTCTTGCAAAGAGAACAGCTTCCCATGCTCCCAGTTCTACGATAATAGTAATTATGCTCAGGTAACAGAAATTGAGCAGTGAAAATCGAATTTCAACCACTTGCCTATATCATTTTCAGGTACCTTTTTCGTTTGAGCTATGTGTCCAATGGCTGTTAATGAGACATTAGAAGAACAGTTAAACTTAGATTCATCTCGAGCCCGGATACACATCAGAGACAAGACTAAAGATGAGAATTGCCTGTAATAGAAGCAGTGCCTCCGAGTGATCCATACAGCGATTCCACAAACTCCTTGTAAAATGAAACAACACCTGTTTGTAAACAGATAACCGCATCATCCTAAAATTTCCCCCAGATTCAAGCTAAGAATCCAATCAATTACCTGGATTTCCAGGGATAACCAGAACATGCAGTGTTGGGTTATCAGATTGAATCTCCAGAAGTTCAGTAGTGTAACTAGCGAAGGAAAAGAAAAAACCCAGTAGTAAGAAATCAAAACAGAAATGAATTAGCTACAGAACAGAAACGAACATATCTAACTACCTGGAAACCTTGCACAGCCGCAAATTTGCAGCCTTGACAACTTGCCGGTCCAGATACTCTGTACCCATTTCTCTACTCGCAGAACGTGATCTGCCCAATTTCCTGAAAGGTCCAAATTCTTATTCCTCGGAGCAAATTCGAAGCGAGGAGCTAAGCAATTCAGACAAAATGGGGGGAATGCGTGAAAGAAGATTTAACGATTCATGCATCTCACAGAAACAGTACAGAATCGAGTAACGATTAGCTAAACAGTGGAGCAGGATGCAGTGATGAAGACGAAGCAAATTTGAAGACAGAAGAATGATCAGATGAAACAAACATTTGAATTGAGTGAGGGGCTGCAGCTGGAGTTACCCTGGAAGAGGGAGAATGGAGGCAACGTGAGAAGATGATTGATGAAGCTAGAAAACGAACTACCATTACTTAATTTCAAGCTTGTGGGTTGTGAGTTGTGAAGTACCAGTAGTTCAGTGCAGATTTGGGAGAAAACGTTCAAGGTTGGTTGAAAAAATAGGAAGAAAAAAAAAGAATGGGGTGAGAGAGGCTCGAACTCTCGACCTCAGGATCACTCAGTAGCTATGAGACCTACGCGCTAGCCAACTGCGCCACCACCCCTTGATGTTTATGAATTTACATTGACAAATTTTGTATCGGAATTGAGCAAAATGCTCAAGATCGAAGTTTATTTGTGTTTAACTTTTAAACTTAAAAACTTTCTCAAAGTCCTCAACCATCTCGATTCCGTCAGTGGAAAGTCGAAGATGATCACTAAACCCATGGCATCATGGTAGTAGTCTCAAATTCACGATCGATGCTTGCAACTACTTCGAGTGCTCTCCCCTTTGCTATGGATAAGGACTAACCTAGTATTTCATATGCACTTGTGCATGGCTTTCAATTATGTACTCCTTGTTCTATACCCTTGAGAATTAAGACTACTCTGTAGCGGTGTCTATTTGAAGGATAGATTATGTCAATTTTGAGCAAGATGCATCACCAACAGTTGCTTGTGTTCCCTATCGAAATATCATGTTCTCACACCGAAAGTTCAATCATTGACGAGATGCAGAATTTCAGGACATGTATCGATGTATTCATATCGAAATATCATGCATCTTCAAGTGCTCCCCACCTCGACCACTCACAATTCCAATGAGGATAACTAACAAGATAACATTTTCAAAAAATACAATAAAATCGGACGATTATACCATATTGTTATAACAATCTAACTTAGTTATCAATTCTGTAACCTTTTAAAAGTTAAGTGACCACTACACAACAAGATCATAAAGAACAAAGCCCAGGAAAGCCTCTCCTCCTTTCCCTCCAATTTCCAATTATTTTTCTGCGGGCTTAAACAATTCCCAATCAATGGCGTCTCTACGAAGAAAACTCTTCCATTATCCACTCTAATAAATTTACATCATTCAAATAATAATCAACTAACTGAATTCAAGTTCCTATATATAGCCAAATCATTTCGGTTCTTAATTAAATCCTTTCCTTCTCCTTTTTCCAGTATTGTTCTTCAGATTGCAGGACCTTCTTCTCACGTATTCTCTTCATCTTTTGAATTCTCTACATTATCCTAAGGTCTGGTCTTCATTTGGATCATATCTCCAACTACCCTTCACGTGATTCACCGCTCTGCTTTCTGGGTTGCTCTCGCTTTTCTCTAATTTTGTTTGTTTATCGCAGTTTTGTTTCCATCTGCAGAAAAGAAGACAGATTTCCCAGTTTTTCAGAGGTGGAAACCGTCGTCCAATGGCTAAGTTTTTTTCTTATCAATTGATGGATGATGAATTGATTGAACTGTTTCTGGCCGTTGGATTTGCAGGGAGATTTGTGTTTATTTTGGAAGCGATTTGGTGGTGATCTGCGAAGCATTTGAAGGATGATAGGAGATTTCTTGAACAGATTGCTCCTGTATGTCATTTTTCTCCGTGTTTTGATTACTTTGCCAATTGAAATGGATTTTGATTCCGTTTTTTCGGGTTGCAGGCTCTTTTTCGGGTATGCGTACCCGGCATTCGAATGCTTCAAGGTAGCAGAGAAGAACAAGATCAACATTGAAGACATTAGGTTTTGGTGCCAGTATTGGTAAGAATTCTGATGAAACAGAGTGGTTCAGATTCACTTTTCAATTGTGTCTGTTTGGATTACAATTGTTGTTTGTGAATTTTCGTAGGATCATTGTCGCGCTGTTCACAGTTTGCGAGAGGTTTGCCGACATTTTCTTTTCGTGGTAAGTACAACGAAATGAAATGTTCACAATCTAGGTTTGTGTAACGCTTATCTCGACAATGATGACGATGCTACATGTTTGTTGTGAAAGGTTACCGTTTTATGGTGAGGCAAAATTGGGATTCTTCATCTGGCTATGGTATCCGAAAACCAAGGTAAACAAAAACCAACTCCAATGCTACTATTATAAGCAACATTGTTGCGAAAAATCGAAGATTTTAAATGGTTTGGTCACATCAATGGCAGGGGACGAATTTCGTGTTCAACAACTTTGTGAGGCCATACGTATCGATGCACGAGGACGAGATCGACAGGAAGTTGCAGGAAGTGAAGCTTAGGGTTTGGGACTTTGCAATTCACTATTGGCAGAACTGTGCCAAATTGGGTTCTTCAACATTCTTTCAGGTTCTTGAACAGTTGGCTACTCAATCTGGAAGGTTTGGCAATGGCAACAATGTCAGTAAGCCTCAGGTACGACATTGTTCGATCAGATTGATCATCGAACTCTCCGATTTTGTTAGCAATTACTTCGAATCGAGAATGGGGGTGAATACTGGATCGAATTCGGATAATCAAGCTCCATTGATTGATAATACAGTTTTTTTTTAGGAAGAAAGCATAAGCAACTCAATTTACTTTACTTAATTCACAGTACTGCAATTCCATACTGAATATAGAAGAAATTGGAACTTCTTTTGGAACATTTTTGCAGAAGAAATCAGGGAGCAGCTCAGTACCGATGGCGCCGCCGCCGCCGGAATCACCGACGGCGAGGAGGAGCGGCAGCGGGAGGTGGACGCCGAGAGCGGCGAGCAGGCTGAACCGGGAGTCAGGAGCAGATTCTCCGATGGGTGGTGACAAAGACGATCTTCAGCAGGCCATGCTCCGGCTCCGGCGAACAGCACCAAATTCCTAAATCGGAAACCATGATTCTAACAAACCCTAATTTATGTACAAAAGGCTATACATAACCGATAACACACAAAGAAGACAAACAGAAGAACACAGATTTTCTGCAATTGTTTCTTTGACCGAATCCCCAATTCAATTTGTTCCTCTTTTTTTTTTGTGCAATTTTTTTTTTCTTCCTGTAAATGATCGATATACATATATGAGAAATGAAACCCGATTTCGATGTTTCTCAATTTCGATTCAAGCCAAAACTGAGCTGAAGAATTGGGAGATGAAGGGGAAGAGATTGAGCTGGACGAATCGGAAGCAGGCTTTAATCGGGTGGCGGAGAGCGGCGAGTTTCAGCCAGAATCGGCGGAGGAAGTGGTGGCCGGAGGAACCAGGGGAGGCGGACATGGGCTGAAGGTAAGCCCAGGCGGCCTGCTTAACGAGACGGTTGCGGATGGAGATTTCGTAGGCGGCGCCGGCGGCGGTGGGGGAGTTGACGGCGACGGTGGGGAGGAGGTCTTTGATAGAAGTGTAGGCAGAGGAAGAAGAAGAAGGAGGTGGTGGTAGATTGCTGAGGGAGTAGAGCTCGAAGTCGGAAGAGTGAAGAGTGGGGATTGTGACGGCGGTGGCGGCGGAGCTGCGGCGGCGGAGTGGCGACGGATTTTCCATCTCGGCGGCGGAGGAAGAGGGAAGTGAGAGGTAAAAGGGAGTACGGAGAATTGGGGAAGGGGGTTTATATAGGAGATGGATTAGTGGTTAATGGTTATCTTCTTTTTTATTGATTTAAAATTTTATTTATTTTGTTTTGGTGGGCGACGGCGACGGCGGCGGAGGGAAGAGGAAGCGGAGTTCAGTTCAAAACGCTGTCCGTCACCTCTGCTTTTTTCTGATTTACTTTTCAGAAAAAACTTGTTTGTCGATTTCTTTGGGAGGGAAAGTTTCTCTGGTGGTCACTAATGTCTATGTTACTTGTTATTCTGAGACAAAAGAAAGGTTTGTTACTTTTATGTCCAATGTGTTTTAGAATTTTGTCCATTCGTGTTCTCAAATTCGACTACAAACTTCATGAATGATGTTTGGTCATTCTTTTTTTTTTTTTTTGGATGAATTGTTTGGTCATTCTGGTTTTGTCATTGATTGCTAGAATTTATGTTTTGACATGAGATTGGATATGGTTTGCGAGTAAGAGAATGTTTGATTGTTTTTGTCGATCATTTGTCTGTACTTCATTTAGTTGCTATACGCTTTCATTTCTTGTGATTACTTCAAAACATTTTTGTGGGCTTGCGTCTTACACGTGGAAGATTTGGGTTGCGTGAATCATGAGTCTTATATACTGTGTCAATGATTGTTTCTTTTTATTTAGAATCTTCATATATAGGTCTAATTCCTATTTCTTTGGCGGAATTATCAGTAACTGTATATTTACAATCCACGTGTGGTGATATCGGTAAGACTTTTTGCTCAATTAACAGTTTTTGTTGTTTTGACCTCTTTCCTAGTTAAAAAAAGCAAGAATTCCGTACCGAATAAGAAAGGAGGCATTTAATGGATCATGAAATGAGATTTAATAGATCAACGCAGTCGCATATCAGTTGTTAACGTAATCGCTGATGAAAGTGTGTTTCTCTTTAACAAAACAAATCCAAATCGCCTCTCCCTTCTTACAATAAACATCATCATAAATTGAAATTTCTATTTTTAACCGTATGATTTACAAATCACACCCAGTATGAATCTTGAATCTCATCTTCCAATTTCAACATGTAACAAACAAAAACATTGGAGATTAATCAATGTACACAAACCAACTTTCGACTATCTACAGCAACCCAAATCTTCCACGTGTAAGACCCAAATCTTCCACAGATAGTCGAAAGTTGGTTTGTGTCAAAAAAAAAAAAAACTTTCGACTATCTATCTAACTATTTATCTTACAAAACATCGACTTCCAATAACACATACATAACTATTTACACGAATATTATGCAAAAATAAAATTAAAAAAAAAAAGATATTTACACACATGGGGATGTTTTTTGACAATAACAGAGAAAGTGAGGGACTGAAAGAGTAAGAAAAAAAACAAAAACAAACATGTATAAAACGCGTTGGTTTGGAGAAAGGCCAAATAACGCTCATATGATACCCGCTTTCCCTTTCTTTTTTTCCAGTCATTATCTCTTTTAGAAAGATAAAAAGATAGAATTTTTATGTGTTTATCATACATGTGACAAAAAAAATTGGAAAACAAGTGGCAAATTTTGTTGATTTGTTTGATGTTCTCTCGCTAGGGATAGGGTGAGGATGGTGATATGTACGAAATAACGTATCGAGGGAATGTATCTCTATCGAAAGTGTTTGTCATTCTGTAGGGGGATCAGTGCAGTATTTACAGCCCTGATCCTTGGTGACTTGTTGGTTGGGGGATTGGTCCATCCACGGGAGCGATCGTGATCGTCCGTCCCAATCGTTGCAATGGCTCTGGGATCGCTCGAGCTGCTTTGAAGCCCTAAGGATGCTAGGGCTCTGGTGTGGGCTTTCAAAGCCTGGTGTTGGGCCTGCCGCTTGAGGCGATCCAGTCCCGAAGGTGAGGTCAATGGATCGCTAAATCCGTTGACTCCTGAGGAGACTAGTAGGACCCAATATAGTTGTGCTTCAAGCAGAGTTCGTGAGGTCCATGATCGTTGGCTAGGGCCTATCAATTGCCCCCAAGCCAATTTCCTAGCTTCTTGCTCAGAGTCTAGACCAGAGTAGCTACAGGTTTGTGGCTCATCACATTTTACCAATTAATATTAAATCATATTGTCTCTTCCCTGACATCTCGTCGTACTTTATTGATACAAACTCGTCTAAAGATTACAAAATCTACTAAATTTTTTCTGGAAAAAAAGTTGATAAACGTAACTAAGTCGAATCCATATAATATGTTTTTTTAAAGAAATGGTCAACTACATACACCCTAGTGGGACCCAATAGCCCCCATGATGTTGGACTACTATGAATAATCAATTTTATGATAATCATGAATGTGGGACAAACAAGTTATAATAAATCTTTTAAATCTCCATTCTTGTTGTTAATTGTTATACATGTACCACCTACTCAAATACTTAGGATCTGTTTGTTAAAGGGTCAAAAACACTGACAGTCATCTAAGTATGGGTCATGTAACAGCGTGGTCATCTAATTATGTTTTGTAACAGCGTGGTCACCTAAGTTTGTAAATCATAATTGAAAGGCATCTCCAATGATTTTTCACCTAATCTCTTATGAATTTGCTTGCTCAGAAGACAACATCAGGCAACAAAATAATATTGCTAACATGGACAAGATGGAATAAACATATTTTGTTGCTGATGTGACCCTCTGAGCTGGCAAATTCACTGAAGATTTGTTAAAAAATCGATGGAGATGTCTGTCGGTTACATTTACAAACTTAGGTGACCATGCTGTTACAAAATATAGTTAGGTGACCACGTTGTTATATGACCCATACTTAATGACCACCAATGTTTTTTACCCGTTTGTTAAATAATACCAAATGCGTGACATGAGATATTGAAAAATAATATTATATTTTAATATTAGCGTGATAGGCTCACTGCGCGCCACTTGTAATCCAATCCGTATGACGAATCAGAGTTGACCACGTGGAGTAAGGGAGAGAGGAAAAAAAGCGGGAACCACCCACTACTCACTAACAGGCTAACGGAATTTCCCATCCGAGCCTATCGGATAATTAAAACAGTAGAAACACAATGATTGTGAAAGAATATAGATAATTAAAAATTAATAATAGGGTCAAAAACACTAGCGGTCACTTAAGTATGAGTTATGTAACAGCGTGGTCACTAACTATATTTTGTAACAGCGTGGTCACCTAAGTTTGTAAATCGTAACTGACAGGCATCTCCGTCGATTTGTTACCGAATCTCCAGTGAATTTGCTAGCTTAGAGGGTCACATTAACAACAAAATATTTTTATTTCATCTTCTCCATGTTTAACAATATTATTTTGTTGGATGATGTGGCCCTCTGAGCTAGCAAATTCACAGGAGATTCAGTGAAAAATCGTTAGAGATGCTTGTCGGTTATGATTTACAAACTTAGGTGACCACGCTATTACAATACATAATTAGGTGACCACGCAGTTACATGACCCATACTTAGATGACCTCCAGTGTTTTTACCCATTAATAATATAATAATAAACATATAGAATTAAATTAATAAAACTAAAAGCGATATAATAATAATAATAATAGGACCCAATGTTTCAGGAGTCCAACGTGGACCATGACTAGGCAGCATAGCAAGTGGTGATGTGGACACCCACCCACCAATTGATTGGCCATTCTTTTATAGTACCAGTCACTATATCTACATAATGTCTCCCCTAGTTTTGACACCTTTCTATTTCCAGTTACTAGATACTCACCGTAGAGGCGAAAAAATTAATTTCAAGATGCAACCTATCGTGTGGTATTTCTACAGGCTAAATTTCGACGACGAAGATGGGTATTTTATTGATGTGTTTGGACATAAGAAGAGGGACCAGGAGAAAAGATGACACTAACGTAGCCACTTAAGAAAGTACCTTAATGGAATTGATGCCGTGCAATTATTTAGGGAATTTCTAGTGGGCTTAGAATTAGAACCAATTACATCAACCAAACGACTCCTAAAGCTATTGTTCTGTGTCGAGCAAATATTGGTTGTGCATGGGAATGAATGGATAGACATTGGCCCTATGATGTGCCACCTATAGGTGATAAGACTCTATCGTTCAACACGACTTCACAGCTGAGAATCAGTGCGAGTCAGTTTGGTTAAATCAAACAGAATCTAATCCATGTACGAGTTCATTATGACAAATAGGGGTGGAAAATTGTTTCAAATTTTCAGTGTGACCGAATAAATTATCAAATTCAATTGGTCATGACCTACCAATTTCAATTTCATTCCATTCAAAATCGGTTAGGTCATGAATTTGGTGTCCAATTCAATTTTCAGTCAAATTCGATTATTGACCAAATTTAACTAAAAACTACTCACAAGTCCAGCAACATTAATTAAATGTCCAACTATGAAAAAAAATTAAATGACTTAAATGTCCAAAACAATGAATAAAATGTCAATATTCACGATTTAAATGTCCAAAATGATATAATTATGCATGGTATAGTTTGAATTTGATCAATTTGGTTGACCACAACCTAACTAAATTGATTTTGACCACAACCACAATCAATTATTTCCAACCAAATTCAGTTTCAATGACCGACCAAAACCAACCAAACTCCAACCATAATGACAAACAAGCTTTGTAGTTCTGAGGGACAAGATTACGTAACAATGTATTTGAATTGGGCGCCAAAACTGAATGTTATATTAATATTCAGTTTTAGCGCGCAAACCATGCATTTGTTGAAAAGAATACATTGTTACGTAATCTTATGAAGACTAAACAGGGAACTCAACAAAGTAGATTTAGCTAACCGAAAAGTGGACCGTATTCAGTTCAAGTGAACCCCCCACCTACAAATCAACACCATATGGCCCCCGCTGCAGCTCATAATTTCTCATCCATGTAAAAGCAACGAGACAAATGAATGTCGAATTCTATCACATTTATCATTTAATGTTATACCTAATTGTGGTTTCCTTTCCCTGCTCTGTGGCTCTAAGCTAAACAACACTTAAAGGAAGATCACCATTTCACTTTCAACATTATTACCAAATCAAAGAAGAAGTTCAACAAATTGCATTAATGGCTGGAAATCAATCAGACATGAAATAGAACACAGGTGCTGAATCTACCAATAAGGAGACTTCTAGCTTCTAAACATAGGGTTATGGTATGACATGTTGACAACTGAAGTGTACAATAATGAGATACAACTAGAATGAAGTTCACGGTGAGAAATGCTGTAGAACTACTATGGTGAGAGAAGTCAAGCATTCAGAAATTGCAAGGGTGTTCGAATTCAGAACTAATTGCAACTTTCTTCTGTTATGTGTCTGTCTCCTATACTAACCAAACTCCATCCTAAAGCATTCATCACCGAGTTTTCTCTATTTCCGTTTCTTTGTCAATCCCACTCTGCTAACTTATCCGACACAGACCAGAGGAAATGGAAGTACATTAGTTAGTTAACGTACCCATCTGTCAGCTTCATGGAGATGCTTGAGTCGAAACTTTCCGGCAGTGCTTGAGTCGGCATATTGAGTTTGCTTGATTCTAGTTCAGCTTGTACAGGTCCTATTTGAACTATGACTATAGCTTACAACACCAGAAGACTCTTCAAGGATACTCATTTTGGCCTTGGAGTGTGGACATCAGCTATTTCAATATCGACCTGAAGCATTTTTATATTCACCCTCCAATGTTAGCTGGAGGAAGAGTCGAAGACTAGGCAATGAAATCCTTAGCTAGGGAGAAAGATGATAAGGGTCGAAATGAACCCCTAAGTTGGCCCTGCGTCAGTTGTGTTGGACTTACATGTTGCGGAGGAGTTGACGGAGAAGGGTATAAATCTGCAAGCAAACTATCTGCCTTCCACATGTCTGTAATGCTAATGTCAGCAGCGTCTGAAAGAAACCAATAATCTGATTCGTTCTGCAACAGCAAGAGCCATCAAACAAAATTGGTTATAAGTAACGGTCATGTCCGTAAGAAATGGAAGACAAGAAAAGAATACTCAATGAAGAGGAACATACATCAGCATCCGTAGGAACAATCTTCATCATTCCTCCGACAAACTCCTGTGAAGAGTTGAAGTCAGAGAATCCATGTTGAGCATCTTGCACTGGAGGTTGAGGTTCCACTGCCTTCTGGTTCTGGGTTCCCTGAGTTGAAACTATCTCCATCTGTGGGTTTACACTCGAACTTGAGCTAGATGCATGAGCAAAGCTAGTTGAGGGCCCTGTGTCAATCGCCTCCTCGAAATTTTCCTCAAATTGGCTGAAGAAAAGGAAAGTTGAGTTTAATTAAGAAACTAAGGATCTCAGTATAACCTCATCAAATTGATGAAAATACAATGACTAAGGCTTCAGAGCATTAAAAATGAACAAGGAATATGAATTGAGAATTTAAGTAGCGAGTCACACCTCACAAGATAGACATCAATAGGACCCATTGTACTTCTAAGAATTATCCTGTATCTTCTCTGTGTATAATCAACAGTCTGGTGCATAGAGCAGCAGTTCACCTCAAATCAGATACATGAGAAAAATATTAAAGCATTCCTCAAATTTCCTAGTGGAAATTCAAAATCAACTTACTTCGTCAGGATCAGGAACTTCCAAAGTTGTACCGTGGGGAGCTTTAATTGCTATGAGGGTTTGATTCTGCCAAGTTCACAGAAACCTCAACATCATTAGGACAGCTACAAAAACAATCCATAAAGTTTGTCGAGACGATAAGAAGAATGGAGGATACACTAACCTGAAAACATGGTAGATTCTTAATATCATCTTCTGTTACGAAAAGCCACCTGAAATGGTAAAATAATGAGAGAGAGTTGTTAATATGAGCATTGCACAGACATGATCACAGTTTGATATGGAGGAAGGCTATACTTTTGGTTGTTTTCATCTTCACTCAAATTTCTCAGTCTTTCCTGCATTTCTCTGCAATCATTTAACACAATCAGCACAGTCTGAAAGATCAAGCACTCGGTAGTAACCGTTCGAGCAAAGAAACAAGCATGTAACCTTATTTGATTGTCTAAATTTTGCTCTTCTAGTGAGAGCCTCTCGATTTCTGCCTGCAGGGGAAAAATTGAGGAAATAACATTTCTCAGCTGAAGTAGATTAAATACTGCACTGATCCAATAGCTCCCTCACACTCCAAAATAAAATGAATGGAAGAAAGACACAAAGAAGCATTGACCGCATGCCACATTGACTATCATCATGGATAATGACATTATTAACATCTGCATTCCTTTACAATGGAATTGTATTGACAAGAACCTACCTGTAATAGAGAGGCATTACCATCAACATTTCCTGAATCAGAACCACCAACACCCCTGGTCAAGCATTTAACCAATCGAGAGATGAGTTCATATGATCCATAAACTTCCAGAATCAGATTCAAAGAAAAGGTAAGGATTTTCCAAGAGATGCTTTAGTTATTACTTCCATCGTATTCTATTCTTAAGTGTCTTCTCAATCAGACCAGTTCCCTCCAAGACATTTGTTATGTCGTATATACGCCTCTTTTGCACCTATCCATCAGAAAACTCCCCATAAGCATAAGTGCATAACACCACTTTCATTAACTGAAACAGACTATCCGAAAAAATGATCACCTCCAAGGTTTCTGCAGCTTTGTTCAGGTCAATAATACCATCTTCTGCAACCTTAATAAGGTTGACAAACTTCTTTGTTAAAAGGCCTGCATTTTCACCAAATTATTCTGTCAGTCAAACTAAACGAATCCATAAAACTAGAACGAGAGAGCAGAAAACGTCAACCGTTACATACATACCTAGGGAACTGTCATATCGGGTACCAGCAGGAGTAAGCGTAGATGGGGAATCTGCAATATTTTCCAAACATCGTTATCCATAGTAAACAAGCCTATTCAAACTGACTAAGCAGTAAGGAAATGCAACCTTATACACAAAATGACAACTAAGAGTGTCTCACCAGGATTTGACACTGGTGTCTGAGGAAGAGATTTATTGGTCTTTGTAGACTTAGGCTTGTACGTTCTTCCCCCTTTAGAAGGAGTGTGAAAAGGACTGCTGGATGTATCAGCTTGTCCAGTACTACTAGTCCACTTGTTAGAATCAACTCCAGTATCATCTAGCCTGGATTTTCGTTTTAACTGCCAAACAAACAAGCGAAAAAAACACAATCAGAACAACACTAAGAGGCATCTGAATGCATATTTCACAACTCAGAAACGAGACAATTGACTTCCAACTGTTCAACTACGATGCATATGCTACAATGTGAGAAATACATTGAGCTGTAATTTCACGAGAACCGAGTAATCAAAAGGCCAACACAGGCTTAGATGAACAGATGCCTAGTAATCTCAGTCCAGCAAAGCAGCACCAGCTACTCCCGGACACAAACACTCACGAACTTCCTTAACTCGAACAGCATTTGAAACAATTCTCGAACTACACTTAGAACTATTCACAACTCCCAATTTCAGTATCTCACAAACACAATGTTACGATGAGCAAACAACAGCCAAACAACAGAACAAAGACACTCTCAGTCTCGCACAAAAGGCAGACAAGTAACCAAAATGACTTTAAGAAGCGATGGAAGAAGGAAAAAAAAAACTCACAGGTGGAGATCTCACAACAATAGCCTCAGCACCACGATCGGCAGCCTTAGAGCCGGCAGGAGAAGTGGAGAAGCGGTGGTAATCATCCGGAGCAACAAACGGCGGCTTCATCGAGACGAAGGCGAGGTGGCGCCTCATGGGAGGTGGAATCGGCCCGGACGATGACGGCGCGGATGAAGGCGGAGGCGGCGGTGGATGGGAGGAGGAAGCCGGTGCGCCGCCGGACATCGGTGAAAGGAATTAGGCGGGGGGGAGATCTGAGAGTGAAGGCTAGATAGAGAGAGATTTAGGGAGGTTTTTGCGAGGGAGGAAGTTGGGGTTAGGGGAGAAGGGCAGAAAACGAGGGAAAGGAGGGAATTTTTAGTTTTGTGAATGAAATAGAGATGTGGAGGGAAGAATGTTAAGAAGCAGAAGAAAGGGCTCTACGAAGTTAATAAAATTAAATTAAATAAAACCCCGGGGGTAGATTTGCGGGAAATTTCTTTTTTCTTTTTCTTTTTCTTTTTCTTTTTCATTTTTTTACTCACAGTGGTTAATTAAAGGGAAAATAGTATTTTGCCCTCTACTTTGCTAACTTAACAAATAGCCCATTGTACTATAAATTGCTCATTTTATCTCTCTTACTTTGACCACTTTGCATTTTGGGTTTTTTCATTCCAACTATCGTCTTCATGATTTTTAACCGGTGTGCATCCAGTACAACACGTTAGCTCCAATAGCCATGTATTAACTTACTAAGTATTTTTCAACTGAGAATATAAGTATGTATATATATAATGACATAGGATGAAATCGACGAATGAAACGCATAACTCTAAAACCTTTTGTATTTCACTATACTCTTTGCAATACCTAGTCAATTTATCTCCCTGGCCAACCCTTAGTGTCCTACCTCTGATATCTCTCTATGTCGATGCAGATGTGTGTAGATTAACATCACGAAGACGTTAGTTGAAATGGAATGACCCAAAATGAAAAGTGGTCAAAGTAGGAGGGGTAAAATGAGAGATTTATAGTATAGCGGGCTATTTGTTAAGTTGGCAAAGTATAGGGGTGAAAGTGCTATTTTCCCTTAATTAAACAGTTTTTTTTACAGTTTTAGTACTGATTTTTTACCGGTGTGGTAAAATTTGGTACTGAGTCTTTTGTTGTTAACTTAATTGGTACCTACTCTTTTAAACAAGGTGGTCTTTCCATTGACTAATGGCTATTATTATGATTTAAACTTTGAGTTAATGTCTTAATTAAATTTGTATATTCTATGGAGAGAGATGGGATATTTTCATTGTGGGAAAAAAAAATCATTTTTCTAACCGGTTTGATGGAACATGGTTTTAAACTAAATTGGGTGCGGAGATAGGATATTTCCATTGAGGATAAAAAAATCATTTTTACTAACCAGTTTGATGGAACATGGTTTTAAACTAAACTGGGTGCGGAGATTGAATGTGGACGATATTTCGTATAGATTCTGGCGTGAATAAGTTCATTTAAAGTGAATTTATTGTGTGGATTGTGTGTTATGACACGTGGTCGCCTGTTGAATGAAGGTAGTTTTTCTTTCTTTAGTGAATAGTAAATTTAACGTGACGGTCTTGCGATATTACTGCACACTGATAGTAATTGCGTTAATACCAAAGCTATTTGTCAAGTTTCATTTAAAGTGAATTTATTGGGTGAATTGTGTGTTATGACATGTGGATATCTGTCGAGCAAATATAGTTTCTCTTTTTAGTGAATTGTAAATATGATTTGACGGTCTTGAGGTATTACTACACACTCAAGACCGAACAAATCTATCAAGTTTCGTTTAAAGTGAATTTTACTATGTGAATTGTGTGTTATGGCACGTGGTGCTCTGCCAAACGAGGGTAGTTTCTCTTTCTTTAGTGAATAGTAAATATGATTTGCTGGTTTTGCGGTATTACTACACACCAATAGTAATGGTGTTATGTGTTAAGACTGAAGCTACCAGTCAAGTATCATATAAAAGTGAATTTATTGTGCAAATTGTGTGTTATAACACCTGGTGCTCTGCCAAACGAGGGTAGTTTCTCTTTCATGGTGAATAGTAAAATTGACTTGACGGTATTGTAGTATTACTACACAAGACGTTAAGACCAAAGCTACCTATCAAGTTTGCAAGAAATTTCTTAATTATTTTTACTCATCCTGGAGTGCTTAATTAAAAGGTCAAAAGCACTAGCGGTTGATGACACTCGATTTGACGTGATTATCAGCCTCATTTAAGCGACATTTCCTTGCTTAAGACATGGTTTTTAGGGTAGAATAACGAATATTCAATCGATTGCCCTATCTCGTGCCATTTGTGTTACCTTGGCCCGTTTCGGGTCTATTTGATGATTTTCTAGTGTTTTTATGTTAGCACAGGTTTTTGCCATCAAGTAAAGTAGCCAAGGACGTGTCTAAGGCGTTGGAACCTCGAGGAATTACACTGGAATCGATCCAAGGAGCCAATCAAGTCGAAACAATTCCTGCCTCGGTTTACAAAGGAATTTTCGGCGAAAATACCTTAGTATTTTTGGCGAAAATATGTTCACAAATCCACTGATGTCAACTGCAAAGAGTTTTCGGCGAAAATACCAAGTTTTCGCCGAAAACTATTGGACCGAAAATTACAGAAGAAATCAACAGACGGGCTCCCCATTTACACCAAGATTTTCGGCGAAAATACCCTAGTATTTTCGGCGAAAATATCAGGCAAAATCCGGCTGAATTAGGGTGAAGTATAAATACTTAACCGGCGGCCCATAATAAAAGAGAGGACCTCATAATACATCATAATTACCAAACTTCATAATTCTCTCAAGTTCGGGAGCAGAGAGTTAGAGTTCGAAGAGCCGGGAAGAGATCGTGACGCCATCCCTTCCATCTCGAAGACTCGGAGCTAGGATTGCAGTTTACCGAAGATCGAAGTCTGCCAGAGTCGTCTTAATTAGGTTTTTCAGATTCTTTTCTGTTCTTCCTCTGGATGATGAACTCTTTCTTTGTCTTTGATTCTTTTGTGATAAACATGAGTAGCTAAACTCTTAGAGTTTAGACTAGATGAACCCTAAGTGACCCAGGGCTTTAAAGCGGTCACGGATCGGCGGTGATTAGATTCGAAGTTCAATCAGTTTCTCTTTCATGTTTGGTTTGTTCTTCTTTGTTCATGTTTCTTGTCTGGATTGATCACCTAGATTAGATTCTTGTTAAGCTAAGGATAGAAGCGAACGCTCGCCTTACTTTAGAACACCAAATCGAACAATTAACCTTATAATTGGAGCGTGCCTTTCGTAGGAACCGGTTAGGGTTAATCCACTGCAAGAGTAACTCATAAATCGTTAGTAATTCCACCAGTTAAGTTAAGTCGTTGCGAGATGTGACCGTACCCGGGCGACTAATTAATCTTGGTAGCTAGAACGGATAGAGGGAACGTTCGCCGGTCTTAAACCTAAGGGTAAGGAGTTATGGTGGTGTCTTAGAATTGATTGAATGAGAATCGAAATCCGCTGATCTGTTGATTGCCAATGCTCTGGGGAACGAAGGGGGATTCAAAATCTAAGTTCGTCTGTCATCTCTGTTTTAATCAACTAATTTCTAATCGTTCTTAGTTTCAATTTTTGATTTTTTCTGCATTTCTTAGAATTAGAAGTCGTGGAACTCACACCACGCACGAAGTGTTTAAACCTGAGTAATTTGCTAGTTTATTTGAGTAGTCAACCATTAGAAGGCCCGTGGAATACGATCTACCTTAGCTTGTTAGCTTTGGTAGTTATTTGATATCGCTAAAACTGCTTCATCAAATTGGCGCCGTTGCCGGAGACTTCTTTTGATTGTTTGAAAGAAGAAATGGCAATTTATTCTTCTATTTTCCATCTTTCATTTTCCACCCACTTCGATTTTACACTGGTTTTGTTGTTTTTGTTATTTGTAGATTGTTCACAGGTGTATGCATCGCCGCCCTTGGACTCGCTCTCAAATCGACAAGGCTAAGAGTATAGAGAGACCAAGCAGTTCTGCCCCACCTCGACAATCACAGATTCCAAGGAGAAGCAGAATCAATCCACCTCCATCTATCACTCCGATTAAGATTGAGGAACTGAAGGAGAGTTCCTCATCTCCATCTTCACCGTTACCGTCACCTACATCCGTTTCATACACCGAGTCACTTTCACCTCCTCCATCTCCTACCATGACTGATCAATTACCACCACCACCACCACCAGGTGGAAATCCACCACCACCGCCTGCATAGAAAAGTCTAGCTGATTACAACAAGCCGAGCGCGACTAGCGTTCGATCTGCCATTGTCGTACCGCACATTGAAGGAGATCCTGACTATGAGATCAAGATTCCATTTTTGACTATGATCTCTAGGGATCTACAGTTTGAAGGCAGGCCCCTAGAAAATCCGTGCACTCATCTTGCAGACTTCCTTGATCTCTACAGCACTTTCAAGAACGGAAAACTCGACAAGAATACTCTTTATTTGAGAGCTTTCCCGTTCTCTCTGAAAGGCGCTGCTAAGAGGTGGCTTACTGGCAAACCACCTGGATATTACACTAATTGGGATACTCTGGCTCAGGACTTCGTTGAAGAATACTTTCCTCCGGCCAGAACAACAGCCATCAAGGACAGCATCGCCAGATTCTCCCAGAAAGAAGGAGAAAGCTTATATGATACTTGGAATCGATTCCAAGAACTTCTCTACAACTGCCCTCATCATGGATTCGAGCAGAGGCAGTTAGCTGAAATCTTTGCTCGAGGTCTTCGAGAAGAATCTGCCAAGTGGGTCAATTCCCTAACTGAAGGGGATTGCACTACACTCACACCTGAAGAAGCTCTTCTTCACTTCGCAAACTGTGCTTCCAAGTCAAGGAACTGAGAACGACAATCTGAAGGATCAAGAAGCAAGTTCGATCTCGAAGCAGCTATCAAGGCCGAAGTAGAGAAGCATTTGAAGAAGTCTACCACACCAGTCAAACCGCCGGCAGCTTCTGTCTATGTTGCTGATTGCGAATGGTGTGGAGCTTGCGCACACAATGGAGGCCGATGCCAGAATTTTGGTAAGACAGAAGTTTGGTCCACAGAAGAGGTAAACTTCATTCAACAAGGCTTCGTGAATAATCAGAATGGTTATGCTGGCTACCGCAACTTCAGGCAGCAAGGGAACTATCAAGACAGACCTCCCTACAATGCTGGCGCCAACCATAACCAGAACCAGAATAACCGTCCAGCTGGTCCAGCTCAGGATCAGAAGCCTAACCATCCGCCGACAGGTGTCTACCAGCCGCCGCACGGCAATCCGGGTAACTATGGAACTGCTCCTGGCAATCGCCAGAATCAATATTTGAATAACACCTATCCAAGGCAGCAGTACCAGAAGGAAAACAACGTCAGTGACCTGGACAAGAAGCTTAGTCAGATCATCACCAGACTCGATGATCATGACAATCAGTTTAAAGCGCAAGCTCTTCTCAATCAAGAGCAGATATCAGCCGGACAAAGAATTGAGCAAGCAGTGAACAACATCTCGAGCATGCTGGCATCTGGTCGACCATTTGGCCAAATTCCGAGCCAGACAGAGCCGAATCCGAGAAGGAGCAAGCCAAGATGGTATCTGCTAAAAAATTTACAAGCTTATCTGCTGATGCTTGTGCTGTTTTACGCAGGATCGCTGAATCTCCAGAGAAGAAGGAAGCACTAGAAGTGGTGCCTAAGGAGGAAGATCCTCCTCTTGCACCATACGTCGTGAAGCCTCCTTTTCCAAGAGCATTGCTGCCGAATGCAAGGATCGAGACTGACATGAAGGGGAATAAAGAAGGATATCCTGATGCTCGTAGTAAGAAACCTTCCTCTCCATATCCAACTAAGTGCTCTGATCCTGGTTCTTTTACTCTTCCTCTTGTCATTAATGAAGTTGAGATAGAACGTTGTTTGGTTGATCTTGGCGCGTCTGTTAATGTTATGCCTATGTGTCTATATGAAAAATTGAACCTAAGAGAACTTGAACCGCCTAGTATGCAACTTATCTTTGCTGATAGATCACTTAAAACTCCTAGGGGAGAAATCAAAGACGTTGTTACTAAATGTGGTCCTTTCACGTTCTTAGCTGACTTTGTTATCATTGACACTAGTAAGGATGATTCTACCATTCTCATAGGACGACCTTTCATGGCAACTACTGGGATGCAAATTAACGTTCCAAATGGTTCTTTAACTTTGAGAGTTGGTAAAGAAACGATCACGTTCCGCCTTAAAGACAGAATGAAATATAATCCTAAGAATGAAGAATTTCATTGTTTAGCTGTTGAAACTGTGGAGTTGACTCCGGTCAACTCCGTTACTGATATCTCTTCTAGTGTGCCTAGATCAATTGTTGTTGCAGGTGCTGGACAGATTATCAAGCAGAAACCGAAATCTGTTCCTCAAAAGCCGCTAAAGAAGAAGGAACTGAAAGCCTCTTCTAAGCCACCTAGCACAAAACCTAACAGACCTTGGGGAAAGAATAAGAAGACGAATACCCAAATGGTCTGGAGACCAGTTGTGCCGCCACCTTCTATCGAGCCAGCTGCACCACCAATTCGTTCCAAGCTACCGGCGTCGGAACAAGTATAGAAGGAGAAGCCGAAAGCATCTCCTAAGGAAATACTGACGATCACCGACCCTGGTGATATCAAGCCGGAGGTTAAAGAAAAGAAGGAGTCGATCGTTCTCATTCCGTCCACCGTCTTTCTTGTGGAAGATGATCCCTTGACAGAACTGTTCGGACCATTCACGATCACTGACCACCTTCCCGACGGACGTACCAAACTCTTACACGCGAACGGGAAGAAATTCATGTCACCGGAGAAGCCCCGAAACTCTACTTTATGAACTCTGATGCTAGCATTAAGGAGAATCTAAGTTGGGATGTCTCCTAATACCGTCCAGGTATCGTCCAGCTCAAGGACGTTAATAAAAGAGCGCTTCGTGGGAGGCAACCCACGGCTGGAGTCCGTTTTTCATTTGTGTCTACCTTAGTGTTTTAGAGTCGGTTCGAGGGAGCCAAAAGTGTCATTTTGTTTGATTTCGTATTTTTCGTATGTAGTCTGTGTGTCATAGTGTCAATTGCAAGTCGTTTGAGGGTTTTCCGATTTTTGTGGATTTAACTATGATTTTCTGAAGTTTGCCGGGATTGCGAAAATATTTTCAATCGTAGAGTTCAACATTTTCGGCGAAAATAACCCATATTTTCGGCGAAAATTCTCTTTGAAATCCCACTGAGTTTTCCAGACATTTTTAACTAACATTTTCGGTGAAAACCATTCCACATTTTCGGTGAAAATTCTTTTGAAAACCGGCAGTACTTTTTAACTAACATTTTCGGCGAAAACTTGCACTTATTTTCGCCGAAAATGTCTTTGAAAATCAACCAACTATTCATTTTAAAATCCGGATTCACCCTCTCTCTCCTCACTTTCTATTTTCGAAGCAAAACCGAAAACTCCCCCTGTTTCAACTAAACCCGACCGCCGCCAACCACACCCGCCGCCGCCGACCAAAACCGACCGCCGCCGCCGCCGCTCCCTTCCCCTCCCATTTCCGATCAATCCAAGCCCTAGAACAGCCGAATCGGAGCTCTACAGCTCTAGTTCACCCAAACCCTAAAATTTTCGATTTTTCACCGATTCCTCCCAATCCGTTCATTTTTAGCATCCATGGCTTCAAGGTAAGTTGTAGAACTTTTCATTACGAATCTTTTGACATATTGAATGCTGAATTTAGTCGGGTTGACTTTCGGTTGACTTTTCGATTTGCCTCGATTTGCGTGCCGACTGATTTCGTGTGAACTAGGTTAGCTGAACTTGTTGAACTGTTCTAGCATGCTTAGGGAGTGTTGTGCTTAATTTTCATATCGTTTGATCATGTGTTGCTATGCCTAAGTCCTATTCCTTGTGAGGTTGACTTTTGAGAAATGTCGGTTTGACCATGAACTGTTTTTGATCATTTGGCTGCCCTATGTGCTCATTCTCGTTCAGATTATTGTGTTTGCCATCTGAGATCATATTATACCGTCATTCTCCGATTTGTGATAGTCTTACCATGATTAGGGTTCAATGTTCTATTATGTTGACTTTTTGAATGTCGGTTTGACTTCTGAACTCTAACTGTGCTGATTCCATTCTGGCTGTTCCTGAGCATGTATTTTATTGTTCGTGATTACCGGTTAATCTACTTTGTTTACCCCCACTCGGTTTTCCTCATTTCTCTGTGAAATTGAGTTTTTCGACTAAGTGTGGGGTAGGGTTTTAGTTTGACTAATCTGGTTTGTTTTCTTGTTTAGGAACACCACTTATGAGCGCAGGACCAAGCAGAGACTTGACGCCGCCTCGAGCTCCAGAGCCCCCGCTCCCGTCACACCCGCCATCCAGGGCCCTCCACCAGCATTCCCTAGCCGTGCTGGGCACCATCGCACTATTGCTCGTCTACCCGATTACTACTTTGAGTGCTACAAGAAGCTCGAGCATGTTCCGGGAGCTAATGTTCGACCACTTTCCATGGATTCTCTCTTCGATCATAATGAGGACTACCACCGGAACGTGCACGACGCCCTGGCACCGGCCGGCCTCCTAGAGCTGACCACCATCACTTTCGACTTCCCAGACGTCGCTCTCCAGGAGTTCTGGGCCACTTTTGATCTGGACGAGCACAAGAGGAGGCAGAGCAAGAAGGTCGTTTCCTTCTATCTGGGTGGGTGTACAGGAACCTCACCTATGATGAGTTTGCAGCTCATCTAGGCATCCCCTACGAGCATTACCACGGTCATCACCTCGGCTGGGCGGACGACGAGGACGACGGAGAGGCATACCACGCACTCTGGAGCCACATGACTAGAGTGCCCGGCGATCGTCTCTCGGACCATAACTCAGTTAAGTCTCTCTCTCACCCTCTCTATAAATACATTCATATGGTTTGGCGTAGATCGCTATTATATGCTCCAGAGAAGGACCGACACCATATCAGCAAGGAGGAACTTCTGCTTCTTCGCGCCATCCGGGAGAGCTACCCTCTTCACCCCGGATGGGTGCTTGCTCGCATCTTCCGTCAGAAGAACAAGAGGAGGACGCCACCTCGCTCACTCCTGGGAGGCAACTTCATCGGCCAGCTCATCATCTCCTTCGGCCTCAGCCACAAATATGGCCCGAACATCCCACGCCGCAGAGTACGCACCGTTGGAGGAGATTTGGCGGTCGAGTACGACCTCGAGCTAGACCTCAGTCCCCAGGTAGCAGCAGATCCTCCCCTCCAGAGCGAGGATGAGTCGGAAGAAGAAGAAGATTCTGAGGAGTCTCGGCCTCAGTACGAGCCAGAGTTTCATGACCATACTCCCTCGCCACACCATCAGGCAGGGTATGTACACCAGTCGCCGCCGGCCATCCCAGATCCATACCAGGCGCCTCACCCACAGCCTCACCCGCACCCCGCGGATGTTGGAGAGCTGTATGAGCGACTGCAGGAGTGGCGCATCACCGACAACGCCACTCACGAGGCGAGATGGACTATTATGCAGCAACATATGCACTGCGCTGATAGGCGGTATGAGGCACAGCTGGCGTGGCAACGTCAGCTCGGCGATTTCCTCCACTTTCCACCTCCCGGCGCGCCTGACCAGCAGTGATCAGATTGTATTCCTTTTCTGGTCCTTTCTTTTTATTTATTCTTTTCTGTGTGGATCCCGGGACACTTGTCCCGGTTTCCTTTTTACGTTTCATTTGTTTTTGTTTTGTAGGCAGTAGGGAGATTCCCTTTGCTTCGCTTTGGTAGATTCCCTCCGCTCCGAGGACCCGTGCTCATCCCCTACGCCAACCATCTCGGTCCAGGTTCTTCTACTTCACTCTGAACTCTAGAATTAGTCCTGTGAGGACACAGTCCGATTTAAGTGTGGGGTAGGATGCTAGAGAACTTGCATGAACTTGATTGCCCTTGATTGTGTTTTCTGTGTGCCTCGTGATTCCTTTACAGTCTCTCTAGCATTAGAATGGCTCAGTTCTTGATTTTTTATGTTAAGTTGTTGTTCAAACTTTCATAATGATGCTTAGACTGCTTAACCTAGAACTTGAGAACCAACTTGTATACTTTGATGCTAAATTGTCCTGGTCAGAACAGAATTTTAAAATCACACTTGTAGTTTGTAGCCTTGATTGAATGAAAATGACCGAATCCAACTAGCAAACCAACTGTGAGCTTTTGATCCATTGCACGTAACTTGCAATTTCAATTCTTTCTGAGTGGTTTTCCGTTTGCTTGAATGAGTTAGAATTTGCATTAGACCTACTCGAGACCACACGATGACACGAGTTCTAGAATGATTGGGGCACCTAGATTCAGCTACTAAGCCAGATAGCCTACCTAACGTTAAATCCATTAGGTGTAGACCCTTGAGCTTGGCCTGTTCTTTCGGTTCGATAATACATTACAGCCATTTCCCATTCTTTCATTTCCCCGTTGATCCCCTGTGGTTGTAGTTCTAGATTGACCTACCGGAAGTCGGTTTGTGGTAACCTGCCTATAGCCATTAAACAGGTGGTCTTAGCTATTATGTCCAGACGTGTAAACCCCTCCAGCAACTAAAAGAAAGAATCGGCACAGAAGAAAAAAAATAGAAAAAAGAAGAAAAGAAGCAAGTTTCAAAAAAAAATGAAAAGAAGAAAAATCAGAAAAGCCAAAGAGGTTTCAAGTTTTTAGTTCAATAAAACGTTCTTCTCCCTACAAACGGAAAAATGAAGTCAAAATAAAAGTCAGAGAAAAAAATTGTGTAAAAAAAATAATAAGTGCTAGGTTGCTTGAGGGTATCATAGGACGAGCGTTCATTATTCCACCCGTGTCTGGTTAGACGGTAGGAAGCCGCAGATCAGATTCGAGGGAAGTCAGTCGAAAGCTACACCGCACAAAGCCATCATCATACATTCTCATCATCCATAGCATCATAAACCCAAGTAGTGTAGAATTCGTTACAGTCCTAGCAGGGAAGTCCTTCTTGACTGGATACTCGTGTTGTCACAGTGGTGGAGATGTGGTCGAATTGCAAACTTATGACAGAATTCAGTAACAAAAAATGATTGAGAGCAGAAACACGTCCTTAAACACAGAGAGTGAGAGTTCCCCATGTACTAAATATTTCCTGTGTGAGGATTCTGGTCGGTCAGGTCAAATTCGTGCATAATTGGTTGCTACTACTTGTCGTGTGCAGTTTATTAGTGAGACCAGGTTGTTTGGCTGATCAGTATGCATGTTAGGTTTCTTGTTCTAGGATCTATCTGTCTAATAATTCATTGTGTTTGATTGAACTCCAATTTAATCGATCTTATCATTTGTGAACATGAGCGTTTCTATTCAGTTTGCTTGAGGACAAGCAAAAGCTTAAGTGTGGGGTATTTTGATGACACTCGATTTAACGTGATTATCAGCCTCATTTAAGCGACATTTCCTTGCTTAAGACATGGTTTTTAGGGTAGAATAACGAATATTCAATCGATTGCCCTATCTCGTGCCATTTGTGTTACCTTGGCCCGTTTCGGGTCTATTTGATGGTTTTCTAGTGTTTTTATGTTAGCACAGGTTTTTGCCATCAAGTAAAGTAGCCAAGGACGTGTCTAAGGCGTTGGAACCTCGAGGAATTACACCGAAATCGATCCAAGGAGCCAATCAAGTCGAAACAATTCCTGCCCGGTTTACAAAGGAATTTTCGGCGAAAATACCTTAGTATTTTCGGCGAAAATATGTTCACAAATCCACTGATGTCAACTGCAGAGAGTTTTCGGCGAAAATACCAAGTTTTCGCCGAAAACTATTGGACCAAAAATTATAGAAGAAATCAACCGCGGGCTCCCCATTTACACCAAGATTTTCGGCGAAAATACCCTAGTATTTTTGGCGAAAATATCAGGCAAAATCTGGCTGAATTAGGGTGAAGTATAAATACTTAACCGGCGGCCCATAATCAAAGAGAGGACCTCATAATACATCATAATTACCAAACTTCATAATTCTCTCAAGTTCGGGAGCAGAGAGTTAGAGTTCGAAGAGCCGGGAAGAGATCGTGACGCCATCCCTTCCATCTCGAAGACTCGGAGCTAGGATTGCAGTTTACCGAAGATCGAAGTCTGCCAGAGTCGTCTTAATTAGGTTTTTCAGATTCTTTTCTGTTCTTCCTCTGGATGATGAACTCTTTCTTTGTCTTTGATTCTTTTGTTATAAACATGAGTAGCTAAACTCTTAGAGTTTAGACTAGATGAACCCTAAGTGACCCAGGGCTTTAAAGCGGTCACGGATCGGCGGTGATTAGATTCGAAGTTCAATCAGTTTCTCTTTCATGTTTGGTTTGTTCTTCTTTGTTCATGTTTCTTGTCTGGATTGATCACCTAGATTAGATTCTTGTTAAGCTAAGGATAGAAGCGAACGCTCGCCTTACTTTAGAACACCAAATCGAACAATTAACCTTATAATTGGAGCGTGCCTTTCGTAGGAACCGGTTAGGGTTAATCCACTGCAAGAGTAACTCAAAAATCGTTAGTAATTCCACCAGTTAAGTTAAGTCGTTGCGAGATGTGACCGTACCCGGGCGACTAATTAATCTTGGTAGCTAGAACGGATAGAGGGAACGTTCGCCGGTCTTAAACCTAAGGGTAAGGAGTTATGGTGGTGTCTTAGAATTGATTGAATGAGAATCGAAATCCGCTGATCTGTTGATTGCCAATGCTCTGGGGAACGAAGGGGGATTCAAAATCTAAGTTCGTCTGTCATCTCTGTTTTAATCAACCAATTTCTAATCTGTTCTTAGTTTCAATTTTTGATTTTTTCTGCATTTCTTAGAATTAGAAGTCGTGGAACTCACACCACGCACGAAGTGTTTAAACCTGAGTAATTTGCTAGTTTATTTGAGTAGTCAACCATTAGAAGGCCCGTGGAATACGATCTACCTTAGCTTGTTAGCTTTGGTAGTTATTTGATATCGCTAAAACTGCTTCATCAGCGGTCACCTAAGTATAGGGTCGGTTACCAAAATGATCACTAGACTTTGGCCCAATTAACCCGGCTGTCACTGGATTCGAAAAAATTCTTTAAACATCACCAGACTTTGGCCTCATTATCCAAGCAGTCACTACCGTCTACGGACATCCAAAATTCTGTTAGTTTGCTTACGTGGCGATGTTAAGTCAATTACCACGTCATTTAAAA
>CM068302.1:2406810-2540458 GCA_034768395.1 Linum lewisii | reverse complement strand
CGCGACTCAATGATGCCACTAGGAAGGATCACTTTCCTCTACCTTTCATGGATCAAATGCTCGAGCGTCTTTCCGGGTCACGAGTACTATTGTTTCTTGGATGGTATGTCCGGGTACTTCCAAATCCCGATCGCCTCGGAGGACATCGAGAAGACCACATTCACATGCCCTTTCGGTACTTTTGCTTATCGACGGATCCCCTTTGGGTTGTGCAATGCCCCCGCCACCTTCCAACGGTGTATGCTTGCCATTTTCGATGATTTCGTGGAAGATATCATGGAAGTGTTCATGGACGACTTCTCGGTTTTTGGGGATTCATTCGACCTATGCTTGAGGAACCTTGAGAAGGTCTTGCGTCGGTGTGAAGAGACCAATCTTGCATTAAGTTGGGAGAAGTGTCATTTCATGGTCAATGAGGGGATTGTTCTTGGTCACAAGATCTCTAAAAAGGGCATTGAGGTTGACAAGGCAAAGTTGGAGACCATCTCTCAACTTCCTCCACCCTCATCAGTGAAAGCCGTGAGAAGCTTCTTGGGGCATGCCGGTTTCTATAGGCGCTTCATCAAAGACTTCTCGAAAATAACTACTCCTATGACTCGGCTTCTTGAGAAGGATGTGGAATTTCGTTTTGATGAAGAGTGCTTGCAAGCTTTTGAACTCCTCAAGGGTAAGCTCACGAATGCCCCTATACTCATTGCTCCGGATTGGTCAAAGTCATTTGAGTTGATGTGTGATGCTAGCGATTACGCCATTGGAGCGGTTTTAGGCCAACGAATCGACAAGAGGTTCCATCCAATATACTATGCAAGTAAGACTCTCAATAATGCTCAAAGGAACTACACAACTACGGAAAAAGAGCTCTTGGCCATAGTGTTTGCTTTGATAAGTTTAGGTCCTACTTGGTACTTTCTCACACTATTGTCTTCACGGACCACCAAGCTTTGAGGTACCTTCTATCTAAGGCCGATGCTAAACCAAGGTTGATCCGATGGGTCCTTCTATTGCAAGAGTTTGATATTGAGATTCGAGATAAGAAGGGGTCCGAGAATGTAGCCGCCGACCACTTGTCTCGCTTGGAAGAGGCGGAAATGGTACACAATGGTAGTGAAGAGATCAATGACAACTTCCCCGATGAGCTATTATTCGCTATAACAACTTTAGAGTTCAAGGAACCTTGGTTCGCGGATTTCGCTAACTATCTTGCGAGTGGAGACTTGAAGGAGGGCCTCTCCACTCAAGACAAAAGGAAGTTCTTTGCGGATTTGAAGCATTACTTTTGGGACGATCCTTTTGTATTTCGAGTTGGCTCGGATGGTATGATTAGAAGATGTGTCACTTATGGAGAATCTAAGGACATCATGCGACATTGCCACTCCGGTCCTACGGGTGGACATCATGGAGCAAATCGCACGGCTCGCAAGGTACTTGAGTCCGGATTCTTTTGGCCTTCGATCTTCCGAGATTGTCAAGACTTTGTCAAGTCTTGCGATGCGTGTCAACGTTCAGGTAACATCTCCTCCCGTAATGAAATGCCTCAAAATGTCTCGTTAGTGGTAGAAATATTTGATATATGGGGTATTGATTTCATGGGACCGTTTCCTACTTCGCATGGTAACAAGTACATATTAGTTGCGGTAGATTACGTGTCTAAATGGGCGGAGGCACAAGCTTTGCCTACCAATGATGCCCGAGTCGTAGGGAAGTTTCTTGTTAAGTTGTTCACTCGTTTTGGTACCCCTCGTGCTATCATTAGTGATCGAGGTACTCATTTTCAAGGGCAATTCGATAGAGTATGCCACCGGTTCGGCGTCACTCATCGGATGTCCACCTCGTATCACCCTCAAACTAGTGGCCAAGCCGAGGTGACCAATAGGGAACTTAAGAGAATCTTAGAGAAGACGGTCGACCAATCACGGAAAGATTGGTCGAAGAAGCTTGATGACGCTCTATGGGCCTACCGCACGGCCTACAAGACCCCTATAGGCACTACTCCCTATAGGATGGTCTATGGCAAAGCATGCCATTTGCCGGTAGAGCTCGAGCACCGAGCTTATTGGGCATTGAAATTTCTAAACCTTGATATGAGTCTCGCAGGAGAAGAGCGTAAGTTTCAGGTACATGAGCTTGAGGAGTATCGTCATCATGCATATGAGAATGCAAAGCTGTACAAGGAGAGGACGAAGCTCATTCATGATTCCCGTTTGAAGCCGGGCAAGGATTTCAAAGTTGGTGATCAAGTTCTCCTCTACAATTCTCGGCTCAAGCTCTTTCCCGGAAATTGAGGTCTCGTTGGTCCGGCCCCTTTACGGTAACTCATGTTTTTCCTTATGGCACCATCGAGGTAATCTCTCCATCCCAAACCGAACCTTTTAAGGTGAATGGCCATAGACTTAAGCATTATGTTGTTAGTGATACTATAGGTGCTGTTGAGGTCTTGTCTTTGGTCGTGCCTTGAGTGTTCCTTGCTTCGTCGAGCTTAAGACGTTAAACAAGCGCTTCTCGGGAGGCAACCCGAGTGTTTTTCATGACTTTTCTTCTTGATTTGATTGCATGATTGTGTGTTTTTGTGGTGTTCAAGGTCCTTGAGTTGTTGTGGTGTCCTTTGTGGTCTCGTCGGCGTTGAAATTCTGAAGTTCGGGGTCCGTTTTGGGTTGATTTGGCGGTGTTTTGGTCGTTTTTCGTCGAAGTGAAAATTTGATTTTGTGCTGAGGGGGTGCACGCCGTGCATGATGCACGCCGTGCACCATGCACGGTTTGGTGCACGGGCTATCCAGGAGCTTAAGAAAATTTTTCAGCTCCAGGTTGCACGCCGTGCACCCTGCACGCCGTGCACCCTTGCACGCCGTGCACCATGATTTTCACCCTTATTTCTTTTCGGTTTGGTTAGTGGTTGGCTCGGTTAATACTTGATTTTCTGGTTTGAGTCATTGGCTTGGTTTGGTTTTGGTTCACCCAACCCACCCCCCCTTATCCCTTTCCTCGCCCACTCACCCCCGACCCTCTCACTCTCTCCTTCACCGCCGCCGACCTCGCCAGCTCCCATCCGCCCGCCGACCACCACCCCAGTGAGAGCTGCAGGATCACTCACCACTTCTCAGGATTATGGATTTTTCCTTTCTTTTCTTTCTGTTTATGACTGCATGTTTTGTTGTGTTTTGACTTCTTATTTTCTCTTTTCATTTCTGGCATTGAACTTGACGTGTTGTTGGATCACACATCTCATCCGTACTCTCATCTTGTCACCTATGGGTTGTGTTTGAGCGGTGTGCCCTCCCTTGTTTTATACAGGTACCCCTGATTCAGGTCCTCGTCCTGAGCAGGTTACTTGACCCGGGATTCCATCTCCGGCTTCCTTTCTTCACCGCGTGGTATATTCGTTCCACCTTATTCTCTCTCTCTCTTGATCATTGAGGACAATGCTCATGTTAGTCGTAGGGGAGTTTGAGTTTTGGTGTGATTATTTGTCGGTAGAAGTCTAAAGCTATGATCTGATGTGTTGCATGATCTTAATTGAACGTCGAATTCCTCTATTGTAGAATCGTTCGGTTCTTGACATTTAGTGTTTAATTGACTTCAAGCCTTCACAATGATGTTTAGATTGTCCCACTTAGAACCTATAACCAGCATGTTAGCACTAATATCAAATGAATCTGGGCCAGAACTGAGATTTTATCACTCTTGTATGTTGGTTGATTTGTTGGATACGTGTTTTTATACCACTCGATAACACCGGTCTAGGATGAAGGCAATCAGAATTTCTTCCCCTCTTCCATGTTTTTCATTCTCTTTTTGATCTTTCGTGATTGTGGCTTGAGACTAGACGGAATCCAATTCGAAATCTTGTACGGAAGTTGTTTAGGGGCTAAGGATCAAGTGGCTAAATTGTGAAAAAAAAAAAAAAAATATTGCTCAAAAGAAAAGCTAGGCAAGCTCGCACCTAAGTGAAGTGTCGGGTTGAGCACTAAGCAAAATGGCAAAGGCTGTGAGCTAGGCAGGTTCAACACCTAAGTGAAGTGTTGAATCGAGCACTAGTATGCAGTAAGAAAAAAAAAAAAAAAAAAGAAAAAGAGTTCTCAAATGTAGCCCTTGATCCTAGCCAGAGTTGTAAAGTGCGGATCTAGAAGCGATGAAGTCGAGTCGATAGCCACATTCACGACTCACGATCCATGTTCCGATTTCAAGTCCTTTTGATTAGAGTCGGTGTTGTCGTGGTCGGTTTTGCTGTGTCCCAATCAACCACTACTTGAAGTGTGCAGAAATTGGTGAGGTTTAGACTTGTTTGGTTGATGTTCTTGCATGTGTAGGTTTAGTTTGTTCGTGGAACAGTTTAAGCTAAATTGTGATTGCTTGAATCTCAATGGACCGAACTTGTCATTTGTGAACTTGAATGTTTTCTGATTCATTTGCTTGAGGACAAGCAAAGCTTAGTCGTAGGGGAATTTGATGTGACTTTAATTAATGCATTTTAAGCTTATGAATGACCTATGATATGCCCGTGTTTATTCGTGAAATGACATGACTTTTATGCGTTTATTTGAGATTTTGTGCTAAGTGTCATTTCGTTGTCCGGTTGCCACTTTGGAGCCAAAATTCGTGGGCTATTGGAGCTTATTTGTGCATTTTCAGGTTCTGGCTTCAAAGTACGGATAACAAGGAGCGCATAGGAGCAAACGGGAGGTCATTTGGAGGCCGGACGAGGGAGATGCGAGCCTTGCAAGATCGGGTCTTCTGCAGAGTGCAGGGGGTGCACGCCGTGCAGATGTGCACGCCGTGCAGGGGTGCACGCCGTGCAGGGTGCACGCCGTGCAGGGGTGCACGCCGTGCACTGTCCCCTGCACTATAAATACTCTTGTTTTGGCCATTTTGAATAATAATCATCACATCTCTTGAACCCCAAACACATTTCACGAACCCTCAAACCCTAGAGCACGTTTTTGGAGCAATTTGAAGCCATTGGAGCTAGGATTGAAGCCAACAAACCTTGGGAGAAGTGCTCACAAGTGGAGAAGTGAAGATCATCTCAAGGATTCATCCATGGTGTTCTTGGTGACCATTCTTCCTTCTTTTCTCTTTACTCCCTTGGCCATGTGTGGCTGATTTTCTAGGGTTCCTCTTGGATGGGTAGAATAGTTGTGCTATGATAGAGGGATGATTGTATAGAACTTGCCATGATTGATCTTGGTTGTATGAGGATGATTCCTAGACTTGTTCTTAATGCCATTTTATGCCATGTTTGCTTAATTTGGTCCATTCATTGTAATTTGATGCATGAGAGTGCTTGGATTGCATAGATTGTAGGTCTAGGGATTGAAGAGAGTGTGTTCTAAGAGATTAGATCATCTCAATTCAACCATATTGCATGATTTCTCACTTGTGCATTTTATTGAACACTTGGTGTGCATTAGGATTTTCACTCAATTGAACTTTGATTAGTCTTTGGATGATTCTCTTAGTGTTAGAACATTGACATGAGAGTGTGGTGTCTAGCCTAGTGGTCACAGAGTCATAGGAGAGGGTTTTGTAGCTTGGCATTTCATCAAACACCTTTAATGCATCCTTAGTCACTTAGCTTGAGAGCGAGAGCCTAGGTTGAGTGGTTCTAGTATAGGGATTTAGTGCGACGAGAGTGCATTGAGTCTATAGAAGTGAAATGCGTGGTCATTCGATTGCTTCCTCGAACATGTTTGGCTTGTTGTGCATTTGTACCTCTTGAGCATGATGAAACTACCCACCAAGAGAGCCCCTTTGTCTTTGACTTGCACCTCATTATTCTTCTTTCTTCCTTTTAGTTGCCTTTAAGTTTTTAAAGTCTTTTTCAAATCAAAACTCCTTTCAAATGAATAGACCGTCTACGAGGAATGTGAGTAGAGGCCATTGAGAGAACCCCGAGGAATACGACCTTGGTAAACCCGTTTTATCATCATGTTTCTTGTCTGGATTGATCACCTAGATTAGATTCTTGTTAAGCTAAGGATAGAAGCGAACGCTCGCCTTACTTTAGAACACCAAATCGAACAATTAACCTTATAATTGGAGCGTGCCTTTCGTAGGAACCGGTTAGGGTTAATCCACTGCAAGAGTAACTCAAAAATCGTTAGTAATTCCACCAGTTAAGTTAAGTCGTTGCGAGATGTGACCGTACCCGGGCGACTAATTAATCTTGGTAGCTAGAACGGATAGAGGGAACGTTCGCCGGTCTTAAACCTAAGGGTAAGGAGTTATGGTGGTGTCTTAGAATTGATTGAATGAGAATCGAAATCCGCTGATCTGTTGATTGCCAATGCTCTGGGGAACGAAGGGGGATTCAAAATCTAAGTTCGTCTGTCATCTCTGTTTTAATCAACCAATTTCTAATCTGTTCTTAGTTTCAATTTTTGATTTTTTCTGCATTTCTTAGAATTAGAAGTCGTGGAACTCACACCACGCATGAAGTGTTTAAACCTGAGTAATTTGCTAGTTTATTTGAGTAGTCAACCATTAGAAGGCCCGTGGAATACGATCTACCTTAGCTTGTTAGCTTTGGTAGTTATTTGATATCGCTAAAACTGCTTCATCAGCGGTCACCTAAGTATAGGGTCGGTTACCAAAATGATCACTAGACTTTGGCCCAATTAACCCGGCTGTCACTGGATTCGAAAAAATTCTTTAAACATCACCAGACTTTGGCCTCATTATCCAAGCAGTCACTACCGTCTACGGACATCCAAAATTCTGTTAGTTTGCTTACGTGGCGATGTTAAGTCAATTACCACGTCATTTAAAATTGCCACCTCATTTAAATTACTACCTACCCAAAATCAAGCTCATACACCCAAACCAATCTACCCACTCACCTCACCCAACCAACCCACTCACCCGACCCAACCAATCTCACCCGACGTCTTCTCTCTCTCTGCGCCGCCGACGTCTTCTCTCTCTCTGCTTGCCGCCGACCAACCCCGGCTGCCGCCACGATGAAGTAATCGACGGTCGCCGAGAGGAAGAAGCATCAGCTGCTGGAGAAACCCGGAGCCGTCGATTTGGTGGAGCTGGAGAAGATTCTGGAAGCTTGCGAGAGGAACGGCGTCGGAGAAGAAGATGAAGGAGTTCATCTCCGATCCCAAGCTCGTCGGCAAAATCGGTCTGGTAATAAGCTTCTGAGTCTTCTAGAAATAGTGCTCAATTCCAAAATTAGGGTTTATGTGTTCAATGAGGTGGAGAATGATGGCTGGCGGCAGATCGGAGGAGTGGCCGCAGTGGCTTCGACGGCTGGGCTAAGGTGCGGCAGCCGAGGTTGGTCGGCGGCAAGCAAAGAGAAACGTCGGCGCAGAGAGAGAGAAGACGTCGGCGGCGCAGAGAGAGAGAAGACGTCGGGTGAGATTGGTTGGGTCGGGTGAGTGGGTTGGTTGGGTGAGGTGAGTGGGTAGATTGGTTTGGGTGTATGGGTTTGATTTTGGGTAGGTAGTAATTTAAATGAGGTGGCAATTTTAAATGATGTGGCAATTTCAAATGAGTGGCAATTGACTTAACATCGCCACGTAAGCAAACTAACAGAATTTTGGATGTCCGTAGACGGTAGTGACTGCTTGGATAATGAGGCCGAAGTCTGGTTATGTTTAAAGTATTTTTTCGAATCCAGTGACTGCCGGGTTAATTGGGCCAAAGTCTAGTGATCATTTTGGTAACCGACCCCCCAAGTATATTTTGTAACAGCGTGGTCACCTACATTTGTAAATCATAACGGGCAGACATCTTCGACGATTTTTTACCGAATCTTCGGTGAATTTGCCCGCTCAGAGGGCCACATCAACCAATAAAATATTTGTTTATTCACTTTCATAACCGGCTCAACCATTTTATTGGCTTATGAAATGAAATGGACTTTAGATGAGTGTGTGTTGTTTGTGGGAGACCAAACAACATTCTCTGCACCATCAACTCTTTTCAATGGATTGAATAACCTGATCTTCTACATTGATAGTAGTTGGGGAACTGATCTTAATCCATTCTTTGGTATGGACATCTACAACTTCCAAAATGGTGAAGCCATGTCACTAAAGAATGGTCCTAACAATTTAATCGCTTTTCGGATACTGCTCCACAGTGTAGCCAAATTGTGAATGATTACGTGAGGGGTGAAAGAAGTCAAATTCATCAAAATTTAAAAACAAGTAAATGAACTCAAGTAATTAGTAAAAATTAGAAAACAACAAAAAAAAACAAAAACAAAAACAAACAATGAAGCAAAACAATAAATCAACTTCCAACGCAAGTTGAGCAAAAGAAAAGTTTCAAAAAAGATAAATTAAACACTAAAACAAAAAAATAAAAATAAAAAAGAGGTTAAAGCACCTGCCCACGGAATGGATTTGTAGAATCACCTGCCCAGCTACTATCACTGAAGAATATGAGGTTATTCATTCTATTGAGATAAGCTTATGATACAGAGAATGCTGTTTGGTCTCCCACAAACAGCACACAATCATCTAAATTCTTAACTTGAGTTCTCATCTTCTGTTCCTAATCCACCTTGTAAACTTTCATTCAACTCGTCGTCGTCGAATAAGGATAAAGTGGACTGGGCTCACGACCTCCATACGGATCTCCAGGACTACTGGCCAGTTTCTTCAAAGAAACAGAGCTACTCCTCGTCTTCAATCTCAATGTTGCTATCGGTGGCCACCGACATGAGAAACGCCACCCCGCTACTATCGACGAGGACAAATCGGTCAATCTCCGAAAGCACTTGGTGTACCTCCTCGTCGACGCGACGGAGGACACTGGCTAGGTCTTAAAATCTCCCAACAAGTGACTCGTGGTGGCGGAAAGTGTGAAACATTTCAACCATCCTGCGCGAATTCCTCTCGAAGCAATACTCAAAGGCATTCGGTTAAGGAATGTATTTTAAACCCATCCAAATGCATTTTGCGAGGAGAACCTTGGCATGACACTTGCGATGGCATTACTTAAGAATTCTATTTTTGAACTCCCAAGATTCCAAAGCTGCTATTGGACAGAAAATATCAGCCTGGACTATTAGGCATAACATTGCACGAAAAACCTAGCTCAGCGACCATCACTGAGGTTTGTCATACTCCTTACCTTTTTATACTTTAAAATACTCGCACTGTGGAAAAAATCGATTAAATTGTGAATGATTACATAAGGGATGAAAGAAATCAAATTCATCAAAATTTAAAAACAAGCAAATGAACTCAAATAATTAGTAAAAATTAGAAAACAAAAAAAACAAATAAAACAAGCAAAACAACAAATTAACCTCCTAGAAAACATGAAGGTAGGCATGACTTTCTGAGTAGGGACTTGATGCTCCTTTTTAGTTTGTGTTGGCTGTCTGTGTCACTCCGCAAGGAGCTGTCTATGCCAAAAAAAGTTGAGAGCAAAAGATAAGTTAAAAAAAAAAAGATAAGTTAAACAATTATGCCATTCAACACAACACAAAAAATAATAAAAAAGAGGTTAAATCACGCTAATTAATCTTCTTTTTTTACTGTTACGCTAATTAATCTTCCACTACCACCAATATTGCATAATTCACCAATTAATTGAGTGACTCGATTAATTCACTAACATACTACCAAATGAAATGGACTGTATCAGTTATTTACCACTCAACTACTTAAATGTACAATCAGCTCATCAAATTTTCAAAAAACCCCAAAACAATCCCATAAAAATTCCATTTCTATAACATCGATTCATCATAATTCACACGAAACAACGGAGAAGATCTCAACGGCAGCTTAGATTTCTCCAATTCCTCCAGTTTCTCCCGGAACTCTTCATCCTTCGCCTTCAACAACGCCGGCAACGGCAAGCAAATCCCCCTCTCAACGCAGCTCAGATGCCTCGGCTTGATCCTCCCTTCCAAGCTAAACGCGAAGTACTGCGGGAACTCCTTCAGCTCCTTCAAATCCCTCCCCATCTCCACCACGAAGTAATTCAGCTTCGGCTCCAGATTCTCCTTCACACTGTAATTGAACAGCTGCGGGAACCTCCTGAACATCGCCGTAGCTTCCTTGTAGCTCAATCCGATCCCTTCGAAGTAGTGGATCCTAGGGATTAGCTTCTCCTCCACGCTGCACGAGAGCAGGCACGTGTGCCTGTCCACCGAAGCGATTCCGATGCTCTGGAGGAAGTATAAGGTAGGGCGGAGCCGGTCCTTGACGCTGGAGACGAGCAGCCTCGGACGGCGGTGGACGGCCTTTCGGATGCGGGATCCGGGAACGCCGGCCTCGCGGATTAGGAAGGTGAAGACGGAGATTACGGAGGAGAGGTTTGTTGAGAGGATTTCCGGGCACATGGAGACGCATCTGCGGAAGTCCTTCGATTTGAATCCCATGGCGGTGAGGTAGTCAACTAGGGATTTGATTTCTTCGAGAGAGGCTGCGAGGAGGATTGGAAGGTGGTCGGTTACTAGGGAGAAGACGTCGAGGCCGATTGAGTCGAGGTAGTAGAGTTTCTCCTGGAAATTTGACGACGGCGGCGTGGCGGAGGAGGAGGAGGCTGGAGCTTGGACGGGATTGCGGAGGGCTTTTGCGGAGGGGAAATGGCGGTGGCGATTGTTTTGAAGGAGAGTGTTTGGAAGCGGAGGCGAATTCTAGGTCGAGAAAGTGAAGGAAAATCATGATTCTGTGAAGGGAAATTACCGGATTTTGAGCACGGAATTGATGATTTCCCGGTGGAGAAGAGATTCAGTGTTTCCTGCATCGTCTTGCTGCTCTATTTTCCGGCAAGTTAGACCATCGGAAGAGATGAATTGAAATTATTCCGACGAAGGAGAAGGAGAGGAGAAGGAGAAGGATAAGATATATCTGCAGAAAGAATCTGATTAGCTCATGGAAATTGAAAAAATTGGGTCGCAACCATTGTGGGCCGTTATTGGGCTTTTGCTAATCAACTTCGGCCCAAAATGATTCTAGGTTTTCTTTTAAAAACCAATCTCCAATCTGATTCAACTCAAAACCTAGTTCTCTCATCTCCTTCCACAGCCGAGGAAAAGCCTCTGAATCCGCCACACACAGAGGTAAGAGACGACACAATCTCCGTCGATCTTCGATTTCTTTGTGTTTCTTCTTTCATTTTCTGTTTCCGTACTCACTGGTCTAGACTATTTGCCATTAGTGAATCCATTGATGCTGCTGTAGCCAGATTGATCCTGTTTTCTGCGTAGAGCTTCATTTTGTCCATTCTGTGTTTGCGATTCGATGATGCTCGGTTAGGCTTTTGACACTCTGTATATTTGTTTTTGGTTTGGGTTCTCGTGGGTGGTTTAATAGAGATGGCCGAAGTAGCAAAGGCAGCCGCCATTGTTCCCGAGTCTGTATTGAAGAAGAGGAAGAGAAGTGAGGAGTGGGCATTGGCCAAGAGCGAAGCAGCTGTTGCTCAGAAGAAGAAGAATTCCGAGAACAGGAAGATCATCTTCAAGAGGGCTGAGCAGTATGCCAAGGAGTACAGTGAGCAGGTTTGTCTTCATAGCAAACCAATCGCTCGTTTCCTTGATTTGGCTTTCTTAACCGTTTGATGGTCAAGTTATTTACTGCTTTGGTTGCTTGCTTGTGCAGGAAAGGGAGTTGATCAGGTTGAAGAGAGAGGCTAAGCTGAAGGGAGGTTTCTATGTCAGCCCAGAACTCAAATTGCTGTTCATTGTCCGTATTCGTGGGTAAGCTGAAAATGCCCCCTTGTTCTTCAGTTAGTTATCATTTGAAGTGTGTTTTCTGCAAGTTGGTAGACCCTTAACTTCATATCTCACTGTTTTGGTTCCAGTATCAACGCTGTTGACCCAAAAACCAAGAAGATCTTGCAGCTCCTCCGTCTGAGACAGGTATATTGTTTCTCAGATGATGTGTCTAATTCTTTATCCTTTTGGTGATCACTAAGGTGGATTGCTTAACATTCAAACTCATGTATGCAGATCTTCAATGGTGTGTTCCTCAAGGTTAACAAAGCCACTGTTAACATGCTACGCAGGGTTGAGCCATATGTGACTTATGGGTAAGCCATTGTTGTTTCTGTTCTGTAGTTGCTAGGAAGAAGACTACTTCCTTTCACCTTTCTGCATCACCTGTTATAGTTCCTCTGAATCTGAACCTTTTCATTGCTCTGTCAGTTACCCTAACCTGAAGAGTGTGAAAGAATTGATCTACAAAAGGGGTTTCGGAAAGCTTGACAAGCAGAGAATTCCCTTGACTGAGAACGCCATTGTTGAGAAGGTAATGAACAACCTTTGCACTCATCCTCTCAATAACTAATCTCTTTCTCAACTGTTAACTGATCCTTCTTTCTTGTCACTTGTTTACACAGGGACTTGGAAAGTTCGGGATCATCTGTGTTGAGGACCTGATCCACGAGATCATGACCGTCGGCCCTCACTTCAAGGAAGCCAACAACTTCCTCTGGCCATTCAAGCTGAGCGCTCCATTGGGCGGTTTGAAGAAGAAGAGAAACCACTATGTTGAAGGTGGTGATGCCGGAAACCGTGAGGACTACATCAACGAGATCATCAGGAGAATGAACTAGGGCGTTCTCCCTTTGTTTCTTCTCTCTCGACTGATGTTTTGGCATATTGATTTGCTTACATAGCTGCTGTGAGGATATTTTGTTGAAACAGTTTTGGATCGTGGCGACTATTGTCTCTTTAGGCAATTCAATTAGTAAGAAGAATGTTTTGGGATGATATTGATTCACCGTTTTTTGTTAGACATTGTGTTCATCACCTTTCATAAATCCTTGTACTCTATCTTGTTAGCGTGTAGTGTTAACGAGATGATTCTGTTGTTTTCGGGCATCATCGCAGATATACCTAAGGTTAACCATGGCTAAACCAATGAGTAATTGAAGTGATAGCTCTTGTTAAATGATTTTTGTCGCCTTTGAGCTTCTTGCGCTCGAATCCAAGGTGCGGAGTGTTAAGACAACGAGTAGTTGTGAGGGGGCTATAAGTGTTTAAGGAAGCCGTGAGAGCTATAACTTGTCTCATCAATGTTGGGATTAGAGATTGTTTATAATGCCTAGATATTCAGGTCAGATCAGCTTGAAATGGTGACCTGCCTTAGAGACGATATGGATAGTTGATAAGATACAGAGTCAAAATCATTTATTTCATGGAAACCCTAGATCGAGTGTGTGGTTTCCAACGCTTGGCGGATTTGTGTGTCATTTATGCGCTTAGTTTTATTGACTTGCCCATAGTATGGTTGAGAGCCCATCAATTTCAAATTTCAAATTTTGATACCTAATCTAATAGTTTTTAACCGTGTTCTCATGTGAGAACATTCATGATTTTTCTTATGATAGTTACTACTAAAGCAATCATCATCTAGCGTTCAATAAAGGAATGCTCCAATGAAGCAATCATCATCTTGATTTCAATGACTTAATGTGCCATAGCGTTCAATGATACAATGCTCCAACGAATCGTATTGTTGGAGCATTTGCTAATCAGAAAACGATACATGTATAAACAATTTTGTTTTTTTTTTTTTCTAGTAGGTAACTCGAATAGAAGACTAAAAGATAATCAAACATTCATCATAACAATTCACCCATGCCGAGTGATTCACCATTCCTCGGCTTGGAATACATTGAAGAGCTTGACGTGCCACATAATGGACAAATCTGTTTACCGAACGACAGATCATCAATAGGCGGATGGAATGAGAGAACTCAAAGAACCATAAGATGTTAGCAACGGTCGATACACCATGGAGAGAATGAGAGGCATGATCTCTAACCATTCCAAAAACTAAAGTAACGTCCTTCTCAATGTCCACATCACGCCAGCCCGATGAAAGCACAAAACGCAAGCGTCTCTGTACAAACAATGACTACCAACATTTGCGTAAAATTTGAATTTATCATAACCGTTTGACCAATGATTTGAAACCCGAACAAACCGAACCAATCAGTCCACTTCCGACTCCGAGTAGTTCCTTTATCTTATCATCCACCCACCTACCCACTCCCATTTCTCACCAATCACTCTGACTCTGCACTCTCCTTCTCCACACTCCCCACCGCCGGCAACTGCCGACGAAGTCAGAAGCTTACGCCGGCAATCCACCCATGGCGTGCTCAGCAGCTACCTCCGCCTCCCTCACTTTCTCCATCGCCGCCACCAAATCCATGGCTGCTTCTCCCCTCTCCAATCTTCCCCAAACCCTAGCACCTCTCCCCAATTCCTTCTCCGGCCTCCGCAAGCCGCTCTTCCACTCCACGTCCAATCCTCGCTCTATCAACGCCAGCCGCAGGAGGAGCTTCGTCGTCAAGGCCACTGTACGATTCTCTCAATTTTCGGTGATGCGAATTCGCTAGTTAGTTTGACCTTTTTTTTCTAATTTTCCGTTTCGTTTATGCAGAGCGAGCTTCCGTTGGTTGGAAACAAAGCTCCTGATTTCGAAGCTGAAGCTGTTTTTGACCAGGAATTCATCAAGGTACTGTGTTTTCAGAAACTTCGAAATCGGCTATTGCTATGCAAATGCAGCTTCATTATTTGATAGAATGTGAATCCATTTGCTTAGCTGGGCAGTGACTGAACTTGGTGATCATCGGCTGATTATTCACAATGTTGGATTTGACTTCTAGTGGGCTGATCATTGATTGAACTCTTGATTTGCAGGTTAAGCTCTCGGAATACATTGGGAAGAAGTATATAGTACTTTTCTTCTATCCATTGGACTTCACCTTTGTGTGTCCCACAGGTTTGTTTGAATATCTGGTTTTGAGCTTCAATGAGGTCCATGAGGATATTGTATTTGTCTAGGTATTTTGCCTATCTCATTGAGCCTCTCTCTTGTTGCAGAGATCACTGCTTTCAGTGACCGACACGCCGAATTCGAGAAGCTTAACACTGAGATTCTCGGTGTCTCAGTTGACAGTGTGGTGAGTTTTTTCGCAATGACATCAGAAAAGAATGACGGGGCTTGTACAGTTTCATTAGCACTTGTTACTTGGTTCATGTCTTTTAAGCAATTATTTTATCACATACATTAACTGATACAGCTTTGTTTTATTATGCACATCCATTATGGCACATGTACAGCATTCTCCATCTTTACATTTATAAATGGTTCATCATGAATGTTCATGTTGATTGTCTTATCAATACTTATGCTTTCTTTCGAAGCAGTTCATCTTACTAATGGCTAATGCTTTAGTTGCTGTTCTGTCACTGTGATGTGACAAAACATTTGAACGATACAGTGTCACGTATGCTCGTGTTCACTGACCACCAAATTTTCTAATGACATTTTTTTTATCGCTAATACATTAGTTTCGGCTTTTAGAATGCTTAAATTCTTATATATTTGGGGTTCTTCTTGCAGTTCTCGCATCTCGCTTGGGTCCAGACCGATAGAAAGTCAGGTGGTCTTGGTGATCTTAACTACCCATTAGTATCTGATGTCACCAAGTCGATTTCCAAATCATTTGGAGTTCTGATTCCTGACCAGGTAGATTACTTTTCTCATCTCATGCTGGTGATAAGCTCATATTCATCTTAACGTACTTTTGGAGATCTTATTTATCATCTTAATTCGATTCTTGTATTCTGTCTGACATAAAGGTTGTTCATTTCATGATTAGGGGATTGCTCTGAGAGGACTGTTCATTATCGACAAGGAGGGAGTAATCCAGCACTCCACCATTAACAATCTTGCCATCGGACGGAGTGTCGATGAGACGATGAGAACACTTCAGGTGATTTAGACTCATACCTTTCTTTCTGTAAAAAAAATATAAAGATAGACTCATACTAGGCTCATCTACGATGATGTCACCATACCGCTCTAAAAGAGCTCATCCTTGTAGAAAACGTACCATATTGAACGCCATTGCCATCTGTTTCTCTCGCAGGCGTTGCAGTTTGTGCAGGACAACCCGGACGAGGTGTGCCCAGCTGGGTGGAAGCCTGGGGAGAAATCCATGAAGCCTGACCCGAAACTCAGCAAACAGTACTTTGAAGCATATAGAGGAGAGTCAAAACTTTTCATAAGCCATTGTTGATTGAGAAGACTTATGTAAACCAGTTTTGTAATTCGTCCTCTACATGTTACAACTTTCGTCGTAATGAATAATCACATAATATGCTCGTACGAAGTGCTGAACGGTTAGTCAGAATGAGTATCACTTTCATTGGCCGCGAATCGAATGCCTCACCTCATAAACTAATAGCTAGGAAATGGAGGGTGTAATCAGTAATTAGCATGTTACGGCTAGTTTTTGACGCAGGCCGCATTGGGCTTCGCAAAATTGGGCCATTCAGCTTGGCCCAACAATGATCCAAATTCTATCTATCTTAACAAACAGGTCTATGGACCTATGGACCAGGGTTGCAAATAATCTTGGATCGAACATATGGTCCAATTTCAGCATGTTGAAATTGCGATGATGGTGTTGCTTAATTACGAGGTTGAGGTTCGATTCTTAATGAGGAGAACGTAATTTTGTTGTAATCGTTAATTGATTAGTTTGAGTACTCATGGTGAAGGAATTAACTATCGCGGTAGGTGATAAACATCCGAAATAAACCTAAAATCTGTATGAAGAATGTCAACTTGTCAATATCGACAAATTAAAAAAATTTACAAAATTGGCGATTACAATATCCTTGTGAAGATTAAACCGGTGATACAAAAATTGCATCACAATGTATTGAAAGAATTTTTAGTAACATAATCGTGATAGAATCATGCTAACATCCAATGTACAACATGATTTCACGACCAAGACAAAATCTACATATTCGATCACCAAAAACGATCCCACACCCTGACCTCAAAATCATCTTACCTTGACCTTTCTTCGTTCGATTTTGTAATCGAACCAACATATAATCGGTAGCGTATCGGTCGAATCAGTGAAACTAACCGTTTCAAATCAGATCAAAGAACACATATCTCTCAGCTGACTAATGGGATATGTAGCATATCACATTGGATTGCAATCCAAGAAGCAAAATAGTGGGTAGCTTGTTGGATCATCATATGCTAAAACCTAACAAAGATTCTTTTTTCTTAAAGTTGACCATCTTCATAGTGGTTGACTGGTCATCAAAATTATACAGAAGATTCGATCATTCCAGATCCCAACAACTTGCTTAACTATTGGTGGGTTCTCCATTAAACAAGGGATTAAGATCCATTAAACCCATATTATAATTTATTTTTTTTATAAAATATTATAATTTATAAGTTAATGATAATTAAGCTCAAAGTTAGTTGGTTTAGGGCATGATAACAACATATTCATGTGGCTCACATGTTGACACCAACTCTTTTTCAAACATCTCAGTGATTAATTCTATTGTTTTGAATTAATTGTTAATTTTGTTTGCCTGTTGGTTTAGTTGATGTTGGTGGAATGGAGACGAGGATGGAATTTCCAAAGGGTATAATGTTGAATTATGAGTTATGATTGATTGGTTTATAAAGAGTAAATATAATAAAATATAATATAATGTTCATGGTCAGTTGGGTTGATGTTATTTCGAAATCGGTTGCGGATTGAAGATGGTTTGAAATATGGGACGGGTTGACGAAATCTGAAAGATACAGGATTGCACACACGAAATATTGAATTTGAATATCGAAATATAAGAGAAATTTACATACTATTGTATTTGTAACTCAATATTTGAGAGATAGTTTGGTTGACGGATCAGAGAAAGTCAAGCCTTGATCCGCCACTGATGGAAGTGGTCCTCACTAGATTTTGTTAAAAAAAGACTAATATCATTCTACGATGGCGTCAGTCTATCAAAGTAGTTAACGATACAAATTTTAACAAGATGAATGTTAGAGATATCATAGTAAGTTTAGAACACATCACTATAAGCACAACTAGTAACAAAGGATGGATAGCCAATAGATGAAATAATGTGTATTAAGTCGTTGATGGGTCGCCTACCGAGTGACTCTCGTATAGGTTTTTTCAAATCAAATGTATAACTGTATGAGAGATTGTGTGCTTACATAGAATCTCGAGTTTATACTCAAACATGTGACAGATTCGAGACTAATCTATGAACCATAATTAGTGAAACAAAACCACCATTTACCCTCATTTGATTGCAAATTAGGAAGCAAGAGATGCATTGAAATCTTGTCTTTCCATCTTACTATAGGATTAGCAAACTATTCTTATTAATTCATATTTAGAGTGGAAATCAAAGCACCCTCATGATTCTGAACACTTCCTTGGTCAACTACATGATAAAACATATTAAACAAAACAACAAAATTAACCATATATAAATAGAAAGAAAGAAGCTTCCCCCACACTTCCCATAATTTCAATTATCATAATTAAACTTTTCAGTTCCTTACAAAAAGGGGACAAAATACACAATATTCCAATTCCCACCCTTTCTTTCATTTTTCATCCTTTTTTTTTCTAACTATTTCATATATCATATAATATTATATTTATCAAACTATCCCACTAATTAATTAATTGCTTCACAAAGCAAAATTAATCAAATCCACCCCCCAAAACAAAAACTATGTACTGATCAGTAATAAACCCCCCCTGCCACCTCCTCCCCAAAAAGAAACACACAAAACGCCACGTCATCATCCAGTCAGCCCACCAGTCATATCGTTGCAACACCTGATTCAGCCACGTAAGCTCTTCTGTCCACCTCCTCCCACACCAACTTGGCCGTTACTTCATCATACTCTGGCTCATATTCCTGCCAAATAATTAATCAAATAATAATTAATTAAGAATGTGATGATAATGTCTTCATGAAGAATAATGGTGATCAAAATGCAACGTACCTCAAGTTGCCTGACTAATTCTTTGGCTGTCGGAGCAGACACGATTATGCGACGTGCTGTCGGGGATATGAAGCCTTCATCGACTGCCTTGTCTATGAAACTCAACAATGAGTTGTAGTATCCATCCACGTTCAATAGACCCACCTATCAAATGCACAAATCGCGTCAAACCATAATCACATTAAGATCGAATAACGAAATGATCGATATCTAATGCATCATATGAAAGCTCGTACGAAATAACGTGACAACACATCAAACACTTGCTAACAACAGCATGACGCATAATAAGTATCTAAAACATCATACAAAGGCTCGTACCTCAAAACTAATTAATTCTTTTATCAACAAAATTAGAAAAACCCGAGAAAAAAAAAACCCACAATCTAAATTTTCAAACTCGACCCATTTAATGAACTAACCTAATAGTCGAACACAATGCAACAAAACAAATCAACATAGCAACACCCAAAACGTCACCACACAAAGCTCGATACATCGTCATAACTACTAATCTTCAACAAAGAATTCCTAATACGCACGAGTCATGAACTCGAATTGGCTACGTCCCTAACCCAACATCTAATGATACACATACGAATAGTTAATTATATTAATCATCCAAATCGAAACTCATAACACTATCTTAGCTAGACACTAAAATCTTGGTACATGTGAACACATTGAAAGCTACACACATGTTTTGATTCTAATTATATCTCAACACATAAGCAAAATTATGGATATAATAAAATAACCCACGACGACCCATGATCAATATTATAAACCGGTCACACCATACTTACTCTAGTCAAAGAATTCAAACCAACTGCCGTGTACTCAATCAACTAATTAATTAATTAATTAATCTAATCAACAAATTAACAACCATCTAAACATGACGTCATCAAAAAGCTTACTGGTTTGCGATGGATGCCCAGCTGGGCCCACGTAATCACCTCCAGTAACTCTTCTAGGGTTCCGTAGCCTCCTGTAATTAGAAGATTCGAATTAAAAACTATATAGTAAAATTAATGTCGGCTTATGTGACATGTGATTAATTTTAATAATGTTTTAATTAAGGGTGCCACCTGGCAAGGCGATGAAAGCGTCGGCTTGGCGTGCCATCTCGGCTTTCCTTTGGTGCATATCTGATACAGCTCTAACTTCGCCAACTGACTCTCCAGTTATCTGCCAAATAACGAAAAATTAATCCAAATTTTTAATAATTGTTTGGATTAATTATTGTAAACAGAAGTACTTATGATAATCCATGTTGGTGTTTTTAACAGACAAGACATGTTCCTATGTTTGTGATTATGGGGTTGAGGTTGTAAATGTGATCGAGACAATAGTATAATTAACATGGTTTGATGCGATCAAGAATCATTACGTTATATCAACGACTGAAGAGACTCGATGTTTAGTTTATATAGTGTTTCTTAACAATGTGGACTAAGATGCAACGAAATGGTTTGAACCCGTTGTAGCGTCGTTTAGTGATATTGGTATCGAGTGTGTTCCTTAACAATTACTTAGACTAGATAGATGCAATGAAATGGTTCGAACCCGTTATAGCATCATCATTAGTGATATTGGCATCAAGTGTAACAACTTATAGACTAGATAAATGCAACGAAATGGTTCGAACCCGTTATAGCATCATTAGTGATGTTGGTATCAAATTTTCATAAGAATGATACAATGTGGTAAGATTTCATAAAAAAAAAATACAATGTGTTAAGAAGTATCAAGATTTGTACCTCGCGCGGCATTAGGGTCCTCGGGATAACTCTGCAGAAGAAGAAAGAAGTTACACAATTAGTGTTCCACATCTCAACAAACCCGAACCCGAATCCAAAGTAAAGTTGGAGACAAAAGGGACAGTTTTGCATTGAATAAAAGAGATCAAATGAGAGACACATGTGGTATATCGTGTTGACATGCATAAAATTTTAAAAAAATGAATCAAACACAAAGGGCCAAAAGTTGTTGCCTTTTTGGATCATTCTACAGTACCTAGTCCTTTGTATGTGTTGTTCATGCACAAATTTGACACGATTTTTTTGCCATTTTTATGATAAAGGACAAACCTTTACCCATAAAATTCAATAAATTCTCTTGTCTTTGCACTCAAAGAGAAAAGAATTGAGTACAAGAGAGGAAAGGGTACCCAAAACAACAAGACAAACATAATAATAATAAAAAAAAAAAACTCACGGGGTTGTTTTGTAATTTTTTAATAATTAGGGACATTTGATCCCATGATGTCCTCTTGTGTTCCACATTCTAGCATGTTTGCATCATCACAAATTGAGTACTTCAAAAACATTCAACAACAACTTTGGTAACTTAAAAACTTGCATTGGTTTAGTAATATGTTCCTCTTTGGAAGCAACAATAGTACTAATACTTTTCGAGTTTGTTATCGGTTTAGACACTCAAGTCATTGGCCGGTTAGAACGGGCAAATGGGTTCATGGAACATTTAACTCGAGTCTTAACACATCAATGAACGAACAAATTCGAGAAATTTACGGTCGGGTTAGGACTAACCCTAGGACATGGCGGCCACCATCATGAACAGCTTGAGAAACAAGACCCATCAATCCCACGCTGCCTCCTCCATACACCAAATCAATCCTTCTCTCCACCTTCAAAAAAAAAAGGATCAAAATTGCAATTAATGGGAAGTAGTGGATCAATCAGAAAACACCAATCAATCATCAAACTAAATAAAATTATAAAACCCACCAATAATTAATAACAAATTAACAGAAGCAAGAATGAATTAATTAAAATTAATCCACGCCTAGAGAAGAGAGACAGACGAACCCATCATTACCAAGGCTGCACGTCTGGTTCCCCAATCCATGGCAGAAATTTTAATTACACAAAACAATAATGACTATATAAAAAATAAATAATTATCTATGGATCTAAAAAAACCCAAAAAACTAATATTCAAGAAAGTGAAAAATATATAATTATAATTTATAATAAGAAAAACAGAATGAGGGAAGATCATGCAAGAATGCTGCTCAACTGGCAGACTGTTTACAGCTAAGCACATCTATCTATCACCATTTCAAGCACCCTTCGTGCCTTCAAATTTTCAAAACCCTAAAAACCAAATTAAGCATAAACCCATTATTCCTTATGAGTAATTCTATAATGGGTATGAGCAAAATTTTCAAATTTGTGATCGCGTGTTGAAAAATGATGGATCATTTTTGAACAATGTGTTCAATGTTGGAATCTTGAGACTTAGAAATGAGAAAAATGGATGATGGGTGGTGTATTAGTAATTTACCAGTTCCTGGCCGAGCTGGACGGCGGCGTCCTGGTAGGTGGATTTCTTGCCGGAGCTGCTGCCGCAGAAGACGCATATCCGGCTGAATCGAGACGGCGTCGTGTTGATCACTTCTTCGTTTAGCTTTTCCATCTGAGATTGTGTTTTTGGGTTTGGGATATTTGGGAATGATGTGAGAAATGGAGAGAGAGAGAGATTGGGAATGTGTTTATTTATAGTTGAGAGCTCTATGAGGTTTTTATATATATAAATAAGTGAAGGGAAATTGATTGCCCTTTTGGTCATTGGTTGAAAAAAGTAGGGGTAATTTGGGTATTTTGAAAATCTTGTATATTTATTATCAAGACCTAATTTTTATCCTTGTATGGGAAAAAGAAAAAACTCAGAAGAGAATTTTTGTGAACGGTTTGGATGAGTGTGCTCATGGGTGATTTTACGGCGTGTAAGTACAGAAAAAAATTGGAGTGTTGAAATTTCATCACCATTTTGGTGTTGAAGTTTTCTTAGCCTCTAATTTGTAAGTGGGCTGTGGATCTCTTGTGGGTCCACACACAAATTGGTAGCTAAGAAAGCTTCAACACCCTATGATGATTGTATGAGAGCATTGGGATGAGTCTTCTAGCCTTGAGGAGGTTGAATGCCCTCACTCGTTCTTTCCTTGTTACCTTTTGTAGTGTGTAGTTGATCGTTCTTGTGGTTATGTGGCTTATACATATGTACTGTGTTCTTTCATACTAGACTGAGTCCTCCCCTTCCGAGATTTTGCAGAGTTGGGTTTATCTGAAGTGCGTAAATAAATCTATTTATAATTTTAGTTTCTACTTTTGTACTGTCTACATTTGCATTGTTCTTGTACGGTAAATGTGAACAGAGGATAAAGAAATCAAAGACAACAAGTGAGATGAAACTACGGCCATCGAGTTGAAGCAATCATAATCCAAGCTACAAAGATTATCTTGTAGCTAATAATAATTAATTATGATAATAAACTAAAAGAATATTCTATTTGTTTTCTTAGTTTGCATCTTTGTGGATAGAAAGTCTTGTACGTATTCTCTTTTGACCAAAGCCAACAAATGTATACTTTGCTTAGGTGTAATGTTAATTATTAAATATTAATTAACCCCAATTATTCTGAATATAAAACTTATGTTTAACGATCCCAACAAGGACACAAAAGAATTATTAAATAAGTTGGGGTAGTAAAGTGTAAAACTCCCCATTCTAATCCCATAACCGTGGAGATGTAGATAGGCTAACAAGCCTTGTGCAAGGGGCTTGATCATTCCAATGTGTTCACATATCAGACTTTCATTTTACATAGCTAGAGCTTCTCCAACAACTAAAGGAGCACAAAAAATAGGCATACAAAATTGAAATAAGGTGTTTATAGATATGACGTGGCCGACAAGACACATTTTTTTATAGAGTGTTATGTTATCTGAAAAAATTACGGATGTGGAGGTAAATATTTTCTTAAGAAGCTTTCTAAATAGGCGTAGAATGCATTGGAGGGTGAAAGATTGGAGTGCAAGTATTCCACATAGGGAAAACATGTATATATATATACAGTTTTCAAGTGCGTTGTTCTTTAAACTGGAGAAGCGAAAGGGATGACATGCATGGTAGAAAACTTTTGTAATGTTATATGTAGGTCTGAGTGATAACACACATTTGAGAGTGTTTCACCCCACCTAACATACTTACTCGAGGACAACTAATGAGTCATGAAACCATCCCACATGGCTTTAGTCTAGATATATAACATATATAACACATGGCTAATGAAGTTCATTAACTGAGGTACTAGAGGCCAGATTTCATGTGGTTTTAGGGTTTATGAGGTGCATCTCAACGGTTAATCTAGCAACAATGTAAATCTACTCATACACAAGTCAACAAGTAAAAATTTACACGATAACATCTTCTAACCCCCCCATTATACTATAAAAAAATGACAATGATGTAGGACATCGAATATCAAGTCATTTACCCCACTATGTCACAATTTCGTTCATTTTTTTATTTTTCATTCATTCACGTGATCCATTTACTCATATATATATATATATATAATGTATTACTTGTTTATGTACGTCTTGCAAGGAGCACACCAATTACCCCCTAACGTGCCTTAGACGAGTGACCGGAGCCTAAGACGCGGCATGAGCTGGTTTATCGCGGTGTCCCGTAGCGGGATCCTCCACCAATATGTGCCTATCAAAACTTTATAGAGCCACACAATCACCTAGAACCAAATAATAATAAAATTTACAAAATTCTTATGTTCTTCCCTCGAAGACTCAAGTCTTCTTGATTATAAAAGCACGTAGCTCACGTGTAGACTCCAATTTTTTTGGGTGTGTCTGCCAAATGGGAAAACAAACTAAAACCTCAAACAAGTTGATTAATTAAAATTAGTAACATAAAGGCCAAATATTTTTTAAAAAATGTATTAAAAAGTAACGTAATCATATCAAATTGCCTACTTAACTAGGATGTTTAACTTGATTAATTATGATTTAGTGTGAGCCATGCAGTGATGCTGACCTGGTCGGTCATTTTCAGTCTGTTTTTTTTGATAAAAATCTACAAAACATTGGCGGTCACCTAAGTTTGAAGTTGTAACAACGTGGTCACGTAACTTCATTTTCACTCATTTATGTTTAAACAAGGTAATTGAGCAATTATTTCGGTCACTTTTGATGACAATTTTGGCCAAATTGACAACTAAGCATGCAAGATCATCAGACATGGTATCTTTTAAATAAGTTGAACTCTCAAAATAAATTTCTTCAACTCAAAAACCAAACCAATACCTACAAAAATGGCTGACTCAAACATAAATAAGTCCTCTGTTACAAAATGAAGTTAGGTGACCACGTTGTTACAATTTCAAACTTAGGTGACCATCAATATTTTCATGAATGGTCAGGAAGTAGGTTTTGGACCAAACCTGAAAGGTACATATTGGAAATGATTTAATATTAACATTGTTTACTGCTCATTTGTCTACGTTGGTGTTTACAAGTTGGGATGTTGGAAATCCATATTGAAGGGGATGCAGAAGTAGTACACAAAAAAAATCATGGATAACAAGACCTTGCACCCCCGCGCGGGTGCTATTATCCAAGAAATACGACAGTTAATCTCAAAATTCTCAAGGATGAATTATAACACAATCCCAAGAACACAAAATGGGTTGGCTCATTTGGTTGCAAAATTTGCCTTAAGTTTCCTTCCTTCCTCTTCTGTGTTAGTCAACCTTTCTCTTTTTGCATCTATTAGTAATCCTTGAAGGATTATAGCCGTATTAGTCGGTTTTTTTTTCTTTTTCCGCTTCCCCTGCCCTCCTCTAAGCCCCCTCTTCTCGTCCCCCTTCTTTTTTTTTTTTTCCTAGGTTGGTTCGCTATCTTGGTTCTCCCCACCCCGGGAGTTTGCCTTGGCAAAAAAAAAAAAAAAAGAAGAAGACCAGTTGTTTCTTGTTTTTTTTTTTTTTGTCTTATTCTAAGTTCTTGTTCATCTGTTTTTTGTTATTTTATATATTTGTAAGCTGCCAGATGTATATTTTTCATTGGACCAATTGGCAACGGCAATAATTATTCACGTATTATTTACATGCTATCTTTATTCATGTGTTATTTGTGGACAAAATAACATACTAATAACATATGAACAACACATGAAATGACAAATTTTCGTTTATATATATATTACTCATTTATTATTGATATGTTACTTGTGTCCACAAAATAACACATGAATAACAGTAATTCATCTCAGTGTGAAAAAAAAACACCAACACCCAAGTAAATTTCAATTTGGACTCGGTGTCCATGGACAATCCATTATCCATCAACACCAGCAAACACATCAAATGGATGACCCAGATTGAATCTGAGCCGATTCAACAGTCAAGATAAAGCAATAGTAAAATAAAGGAAAAATACAAGGGTCATGAATCCCACTTTATTTAACTTTTACTTACAATCATTGAATCATCCCACTACAAAAAAAATGACATTTAGCTACTGCAAAATTACAACGGCATGAAAATGTAGTAGCAAATAGTTAGTATTTGCTACGGCAATCAGTATTTCATGTAGTAATTTGCAGTAACAAACACCACTATTTGCTACGGGATGCTGGGGGTAGCAAATAGTGGTGTGGCAAATAGTATTTGCTACTGCAAATTACTACATGAAATAGTGGTTGCCGTAGCAAATACTAACTATTTGCTACTGTATTTTCATGCCGTTGTAATTTTTTTTTTTTTGATGAATCATGCCGTTGTAATTGCAGTAGCTAAATGTCCATTTTTTTTTGTAGTGTCCAGACCGCCAATTTAATGTACCCATCAACACCTAGTCCAAATCGAGTAAATTTAGAACCAAAAGAACCACTAAGATGGAACTAGATCAAAATCAGTTAAAGCTCTATGACCCATTACAACGTGACTAGTAGTTAAGTCACAACTCAACACTCTGGAACACAAATTGGGTAACTGGCAATTCCTCAAATCAGCATGAAACTTGGATTCAAATGGCTCTGATGCAGATGGGAATGTAGTAGTGGGCGTAGCAGAACTGCAGAAGAAGAATGAAGGAATTGCAGAGAAGAGAGATACAGAGAGAGAGAGCATTAATTTGATTACAAAGATGGGGTTTGTGAAAGACAGAGGTCCATTGTTGTCTGATATGATGTTCTTTCTTTTCTTTCTTCTTCTTCTTCAGTTCTGACAACAAGTTTCTTTCAGTAATCATTACATTGAACAGAAAAAAAAAGAAAAAAAAAACTGAAACATCTCTGTTTAGCTAGAAATTATGGGACATTGCGCCCGGCCCATTACTTGATTTGATCATCCTGATTGACGTAAACTCGACTCTCTCTTAGCCCCTATGGCGTTTCCTTAACATAACCATGGTTAGTATAGTCGATCTCTTATCCAACCCATGTTGAGAATTTCCATTATTAGTTTCCTTTGGTTATTTCAAACGAATCGTACAAAAGATGATCACAAGAGCAATGAATATCAATGGACAAATCATGTCCGATACTAGTTAAGAATTCAGCTACCCAGTTACGCTGCATTCCTTCCCGATTGATATGCTCAACTTTGACTATCTAATCCCGATCTAACATCTCATAATAGGCCTGAGAATCGGGTTGGGTCTTTGGGCTACCTGAAGTGTCCATAACTGAACCCGAGCCCGACAAGATATTTATATGTGGGTAGCTCGAATCTCGATTGATCGGGTCCGGGCTACCCGAAAATTACCCGAATTAAGCCCCAAATTTTAATGTTAAGTTGTCACAAGCTTAGTTCAATTAACCTAATTAAACTAACCCATGAGCCCACCCGACACCCTCACTGACCCGTTGTGTCTGTAGACATCATCATCGCGTTCTCCTCTCCTCCAAAATTAGGGATTCCATTTGGCATTCACCACACCGCCACTCCACAGTCTGACCACTACGATTTCCGGCGCTGAAGCTCGACGCCGGGAGCGAGGATTTCTACCGGTTCGAACTTTGATTGGAATTCTAGTTGAAGCTCATAAGAGTGCTAGTGTGTGAACTCACCCTCCCACAGCAATAGGAATAACACAGCTAACGAGTGCAATATACATGTAATGAATCATCTCTCCCAAGCGAATGTAGACCTGTCACAATTCCTCTCGATTCAGTCATGGTAATCGAGTACAATTTTAGTTTCATACTATACGCTGTCACGTAAATACTATCAGCATCTCGAAACAAGCCTGCTACAACTACTCGTTAGGTCTCTGGAATAATAAAGCTGTCAAAATTGTGAGTGAATTTCCACAATTGTCCTTCACCAAAGAAAAAGGAGAGAATTAAACTAAGGACAATTTCGTCTTTGACCAAACTTTCAATTTTCTATTCAAATAGTCTTCCAAAACCCTAGCTGACTGTTTTCTTCCTCTCCTTTCATACAGAACACGACAGCAGATATGATACTGCCGACGCTGTGTTCCGAAGATCACGGATCAGAAGCTGACGTGGCGTAGGTAGAGTCGAAAGCGGAAAAGGTGGCCGTGGTGGAGTTGTTGACCGACGACGGAAGAGAGTACAGTGACTAGTGAAAGTCTCAGTCGAAGAAGAAGCGGCTGTTGCATGCATGGGGTCCACACGTGTACAGGGGATCTGATCTGATGAGTTTATGTTTATGGGAATTGGGGAATGGTTTTGACGGCGAACAAAACAGGCACACGTGCGGGTGGTCCGCCGCCGGCCGCCGGGGACCAGATTTGGAAGACCCCACTCATATAACAAGATATCAATTTGCATTGATATGTATCATACTATTGAATAGTGAGAGTTCACAGTTGGAGCATTCGTAGTTAGTCATCGTGTTTGAGCTCAACAAATTTGTATCTGAGTTGATTTCAGGATGGAAAGGGCTGAACTGTCAAACCTCATTCTCGTCTCTTAAAAGGGTGGTGTTACACAGTTTGTGCTGGCATGTGTGGTTGGAAAGGAATGATGCGATTTTTAGAGATTCGTCGGTGTCAGCGACTCGAGTGTTCTACCGAACAGTGATATCGTGCTGTGTTTGGCTCAAAGTTCATGCTAGGATTTCTCAGCACGACTTTGAGTTATGGATGAGACAACTCACAGCCACCTAATTGTTGTTTAGTTGATTTTACTGTGGCTGGCGGTTCTGTTGGAAATTTTTTCTTTTGCTGCAGCTTTTGTCCTGTTTGGTTTGGTTCTTGAGTTTGTTTCCTGGTTTCTGGGCTGGGTGAATCCGGGTGGGTGTTAGAGTTAACCGACTGTTGTTGGTTGGCCGGGTTGGTATGTTTTTGTACAGATTTGTGGGGTTTTGCTTCCCCTGATTTCTTTTCTTCTCTTATATATATTATTCATATCATTCATAAAAAAAAAAATTGAACGTATGAATGACGATTAGATTTTAGAAAAAAAAAATGTGAGAGTAGAGGGAAGGTGTGGACATGATATGGTTGAGATGTGCTTGATGAATTTTCAACGGGATTAATACCTCGTTTTATTTATATGAATTGGACTGATACTTTGTGAGGGACCTGTTATAACTAAGCATTTAACATCTCCAAACTCTTATCTGATACCCTGTTCGTGCAACCTAAGGGCTTATCCAACTCTATCCTCCTTTTACATGATCCGCCCAGATGGTCTAGTGGACCAATAAAAGGTTAATAAGGGTTGAAAGATGATTGAGTGCGATTTCTTACAGGGCAGATAACATGAGTGTAGTTAGAGAGAGTGTGCACATGAGTTTGGGGGTGAGCGTGTATATGTGAGCGGGTGACAAAGAATGAGTCGTTGTCCAATTTTGAGTGGTAATTCTTGTTTTTACAGGGTCATCGTGACATGGGCCAGAGATCCACATGTCGACCCCCGAATAGTGTCGCTGTGGGGTGCAATCTGGACCATTGGCATGTGAACTATCCGATGGAAGCCTATCCCAAAGTTGGTTGGATGGTTGATTTCAGGGGAAAGACCGGGGAATGTCCCTGATATGATGTATTAGTCTGTTGACCATGCTAGTGTACACAACAAAACATCCGACTTCTGAGATGACTTGAGATGAGAGGTCTTCACGTACTCTATTAAGTTAGATAGAGATGAGGCCGATCAATTGTAGGAGGATGGATGTGCCGTCCTCCTAGGGTTCCTTAGACCTAGGTCTCATACCCCATCACTACCATAAGCTTTTAGAAGACCTATCAACATGTTACATTTGATTTTGCCAACACCGATATTAACGCAAGTTGGCGGGGGAGGTGATTGAAAAATATGAAAACACGTTTTGTAATGTGAAATTAAGACCAAATTTGGAAACCCACATGCTTAAGATTAACAAGGAAAGAGGTTCAGAGAATGGGGATGGGTATTCGATAGGTAAGGTCAATGTCAATATCCCATAATGAGTATGTCTGTGATAGATCTTTCACTGAGATAGATGGACTCATGGACATGTGTGTTCTTGAGATCTTCAATATGTCACGTCCGATCCTCAAAGCTCTTTCCCACACCCTCACAGATATGTTGCTTCTTCACTAATTCAGTTAGTATAAACTAATTATGAATCTCTTCGTAATTCGAGTTATCATTACTAATGAGTGATGAGTCCTCGGCTCTAGACCTATGAGTTCTTTATCCGTCTACCCTTATCGGACCGTCGATCCGTTCAGTATCATTGGTCCGCTATCACCCGCCTAGGACCTAATAAGGGCCAGCCGCCACTCTCATGCCAGGTGTGTCACCTACGCAACTCGTCACCCGCCCTGTCGGATCCGTCAACCACCACTCAACATTTGTCAGTGGCAAGCCTTCCAACATGTCTTGACACCACCAACCACTTACCTACGCCTAAGCCCTCATCCAACGACACAGATCATACCTCATCAAGATACCACTCAGGGAGTGACATGTAGACCGCTCTTGCCCTTGTCACAATGACCCTATAAATACAAAGTCATTCATTCAACAAATGAAATGACATACATACACCAGATACCATACGTCCGACACTGCACGCATCACGCTGCATGTTAAAGGTGTTGTTCATGTGCCCTAGGGGCTCTTCCTTGCACTAATTAATTCTCTGTTATCCACTTATATTTATTTAGCTTACACTCTATGTATACATAGTCTAAACATACACCGACCATATACTCTTGTTATAATCCGCCTTGCAAGGAACAATCTATACGAGACCAACAACGTACAAGATTCCACATTCTCGGTTAAACCTTTATTCATGTAATTATGTACCCTAGGGGCTCTTCCTTGTACCTCTCTAATATCTGCTCATATTTAGCTTACACTCTATACATAGTCTAAACATATACTCACCATACCCTTGTTATAATCCGCTTTACAAAGAGAATCACCTACACAAGACCAACTGCGTATAAGAGTCCACATTCTCAGTTAAACCTTTATTAATGTAATTATGTAATTATCATCAAAATCGGTTTGTACAAAGTGATAAATGACTGACCACAAAATGTAACCGAGAATTCAACCCGACATATATATGATGGTGAAGCTCAAACATTGACCATCCTATGTCAATGCTCTACAAGCAACGGTAGATCATGAGTTGAGATCTGAGGACCAATACCTACTTAAATTAAATAGATATAGGGGTGGTTTGGTTGTTGGAATTGGGTCTGAGATTTGGATTTCAATTCCCGGTCCAATGGGAATTGTAGTGCAATTATTTGAGTCAATTCCCAATTGACCGAGAATTGAGTCTCAATTCCTAGACCCAATTCTATCAACCAAACGGCCCCATAAAAAACATAACAGAAGCTTAGATTAAATTTATATATCATCTGATCTAAACTTCTAATAAAGTGCCAATACAAGTATCTTAAGAGATCCTCAAATCAAAATTAGTTGACTGTAATTAATCTCCGATGATTCCTGAATAGATCATGCTTACAACTTGGGCCATATCACCAGACAAAAGCCCAACTCCTTACTGAGGCTCAAATGCGGACTGGGCCCGAATCAAGAAAGAACGATTAGCCTAAATTGAGTATAATAGGCCCAACTGGATTAGCCCAACTCCTTCTGCTGCATTGCTGGTGTAACAGATGAATACAGAACCAGAATCACCACCGGCCCAACCTCATCGCCGAGATTAGTTGTAATTTCTTCGACTTAGGATTTCAACCTTCTCACCAAAATTCTGAAAATATACTCTAACTCGGGATTTCTCATTTTCGAATTAAAATTTTTGGAACCAAATTGAGATATTCGAATAAAATTTGGAAACGAAAACGAGACATTGAATTCGAGATTTTAAAAGTTAGGTACCGGAGTCCTATTCCCATCCCGAATTCCACAAAAGCTCATCAACATCTAATGTATCTTAAGATAATGTTTGTTTCTAGGAGCCCAAAGTGTTGGGCTGGTCCGGACGTCATGAACAGTTCACCCAAAATGGGCTTTCTTAGTGGGCCTGAGAAATCTACTTTCAATACTATCAAACACCAAAAGGTACGGTCCATACCTGGACTAATGAAATACATAGACTCGATTAGATTTCAGTAATGATATTTGGTGAGTAGTTTGATGGTCCTCAATTTTCGTCTTATTAACGAGTCACGCGTGATTAACATGGACAAGAGAGAAGTTCGATAGGTGACGAGCGAGCCTTAGTCGAGATGTGTTTTAGACTCTTAATCGTAAGCTCGCTCTCCTAACAAATCTCGAATTTCTCCTACATTTGCTAGTCCCTAATGATAGTTTCCAATGGTCCAACATATGAAATTGGTTGATTAGCTCAGCGGTAGGGTTCCAAACACAAGTGAAGCTATGAGATTGAACAATGTGCTATGTACCTGACCAAACACAAAACGAGAGTGACCGAAACAAGTCTACCGGCATTACCACAACAAATCGAGAAGAAAACGAATTCAACCTCGACTCAGAACATCTTACTTAAGGACATATAGAATAGTAGATTAAATTGCACGTTTCAAAGCTAACCACTCTCAAATCATTGAGTTATGAACATGTGAGTTTCCCTCATGACTAAACCATTTTGTCGAATTAAAAAATATATAATCATTGGATAAATGATATATTATTATGTGTGAATAGGAGGAACTTGGCCGCCGGCGGGGTAAAGTCTTCATGTATTAAGCACATGGTTCACAGCTGCATGCTACTACTCTCATCGTAACGAAGTGGCGCCGGAAACTCCGGCGAGCTACTACTACTCTTTCTGCACATTCGTCAATAATTGAAACTCACTCAAAGTCAATTATTAATTGCCCATTGACGTTGACCATTTTTTATTTATTTTAAAGATGGTGTTAGAGTCGTGACCAAGATGGTTCGAGAGCTTATGGGGGATTATCATCCAGGAGATCTCTCGTTTGCTGGGATCCAGTCCAAGCTTCAATATGCTTGCGGTCCACCGTTCAGCAATCAGGGCCGCCCTTTTTGTGGCGCGTATGGCTCTTAGATATCTCACAGGGGTGTTGCCGTTAGTCCTCACTCCCTAGGTAGATTGTAGCTAATTTACTGCTTACTACCTTGATTCTCCTCGCGGAGCTATCTAAGCAAAAAAAAAAAGATGGTGTTAGAGTCGTGAAGCTGTTGTTATTTTGGAAAGATTGAGTGAAATTACTATTATCAATTGCTTAAATCATTATGGAAATTCATATTTTTTTGTAATTATTTGAGTTAATGGAGATTTCAATTGTTTTTTTTTTTTGTGTGAGTTGTAGCTACTTTACAGGTAGATTTTTAGATATTTCGGTGATAATTTATAATTTGTGCGAGTCAAATTAAGTCTAAGTACTATCATTATCACAAGGGCTAGGTTGGTTCTAATAGGAAGGAGTCAATTGAGCGTTTCGTAGTACAATGGATGGATTGTTTGTTAAAGTTGGCAATGCAGAAAAGAGCAATGTACTATTTTCTCTTTTATTAAGAATAACCACAAGACTTCGACTCATTGGAGCTAGCAGATTGGGTTGATTTGGTTACCCGAGAATTATAAAGTTAAATTATTTAAGATAACAGAGTAAAAATTAGCAAAATTAAGTTTGACATATAAGTATACAAAAATAAATACTAACTATAATAAAACAACACTACTAAGTCGAGAATAAAGCTGAGCTAACCTAGAGTTGCCAAATAACTAACTTGACTTAACCCGACTCAATCCAACCAATAATATATATAAAAAAAAACTAACATTTCAAAGCTAACTCAATCTTAATATCTCAAAATTTTCAAACTAAAATCAAGGGGTGGTGGTGCAGTTGGCTAGCGCGTAGGTCTCATAGCTTCTGAGTGATCCTGAGGTCGAGAGTTCGAGCCTCTCTCACCCCATTATTTTTTCATATAATCTATCTGATAAATCCCTAACTCGATGAGCCCGTCTAATCCGACCACGTCCGAAAAACCATGATAAAGATACACTTCTGACCCATGATTAGCGTTGCTTGTATGCATATCCACCAAAACAATACCCATAAAATCGAATCAAAGAAGGTAAAATTTCAATTATAAGTTAATTAAATCCAAAAAAAATTGGTTAGTGGCAAAGACAACGACATGAAATGGGGAAACTTGCAAGGCAAAGCAAAGTAGCGTAATCGCAGCATGCAGGGAAATGCCACCTACGCTGTGTTGACCATGTTGATTAACGTGATTGTGTTACTTGTTCAGCAAGAGATATATTACATATGCTCTTAAATGTGAATCTAAAGGCTACCTTTATTCACAAACATCCTTTTATCTCACTTGCTTTCATAACTAACTAACTAACTAAAAAGAATACACACTAGATTTAACTTAAGCTTCTAATAACTGTTATCACCATCGACGGTGAATTATTCGTAAATAAAAGAGAAATGTAAACAATGTATTTACTTGATACTCTAACTGCGTAACTAAGAAAGTCCAAGGATTTTCTCATAGGATTCCATCAAGTGATTACTGATTAGTGCCATTAAACTCTCAAGAGTCAAAATCTAACCTCACAACGACGACCAATTCAGAGAAAACACGTAACACTATGTTTCTAATTCTAATAACCAATGTAAATTACAGTCACATTCGAATATAAATCATTGTTAAAAAAAGAGAGATAAATGTAAACAATGTACACACACATGCAAGGGTGAACGAAACAATTACAACACAATTGAACTAAAAAAAAAAACATAAACATTCTTCACTATCGTCAAATTCAACACAATCGTAATTCGTGACACATAAACTCGTCCAAACTACATTATTTCAGTTAAACACACAATAATTAACCATCATAATAAACCTTTACAAATTACAATATAAATTATCATTGCTTCAGTTACTAATCAACTCTTTCTATAAAAACCCATACAAACTACTACGTACACACTCAAGCAACACTCTGCCATGGCTTCTCCTTCATCTTCTCATCTCTTCCTCTGCTTCACCGCCGCCGTCCTCCTCTCCACCGCCGCCGCCGTAATCACAATCCCAATCTCCCCTTCCACCACCGGAACAACAACCACCGCTGCCAACCTCCACGAAATACTCTCCCACCTCGCTTCATCTTCAATCGCCAGAGCACTCCGACTAAAATCCTCTACCCCAATCACCACCCCTTCCTCCGCCTCAATCTACGCCGCCTCCCTCGTCCAAACGCCGCTCTTCCCCCGCAGCTACGGCGGATACTCAATCTCCCTCAACTTCGGCACTCCTCCTCAAACCACCAAGTTCGTCATGGACACCGGCAGCTCCCTCGTCTGGTTCCCCTGCACACCTAACTACCTCTGCTCCCGCTGCAACTTCCCCAACGTCGTCCCTTCCCAAATCCCCACTTTCCTCCCCAAGAATTCCTCCTCCGCCGTCCTCGTCCCCTGCGACGACCCCAAATGCCGCTTGATTTTCGGCGACGAAGTCGCCGCCCAGTGCTCTAGCAGCTGCCCTAATTGTACTCAAAGTCAATCGTCTTGTCCTCCTTACTTGATTGAATACGGATCTGGATCCACTTCGGGGCTCCTATTGACAGAGAAGCTCGATTTCCCTAACAAAACGGTGCCGGATTTCCTCGTCGGATGCTCGATTAACTCGGCGAGTATGCCGGAGGGAATCGCCGGATTCGGGAGAGGAAACGATTCGCTTCCGTCTCAGATCGGCGCCAAGAGATTCTCACACTGCTTCGTTTCTCACGGATTCGACGATTCTCCTGTCTCGAGTGAGCTGATTCTAGATCTCGATTCGAGAAAGAGGAGGAAGACTCCGGCGGTGAAGTACACTCCGTTCGAGAAGAATCCGAACGTCTCGAACGCTGCTTTCCAGACCTATTACTACGTCCCGCTGCGGCAGATTTTAGTAGAAGGGAAACGCGTGAAGGTTCCGTACAATTACTTGAAACCTTCTAGATCGGAGGCGGGGAACGGAGGGACGATTGTTGACTCAGGGACGAGTTTTACTTACATGGAGCGGCCGATTTTCGATGCGGTGGTGAAGGAGATTAAGATTCGGATGTCGAATTACACGCAGGTGAAGGCGGTTGAGGATTTGGTAGGGTTGGGGCCGTGTTTCAATGTTTCAGGGGAGGATACGGTGGCGGTTCCGGAATTAGGGTTGAAGTTTAAAGGTGGAGCGGAGATGAAGCTTCCGGCGACGAATTATTTTGTGATGGTGGATGATGGGGTTGTTTGTTTGACGATTGTTAGTGATGATCCTGTTCCCGGCGGGAGGATCGTAGCTCATGTTGGGCCGGCGATTATTCTGGGGAATTATCAGCAGCGGGATTATTATGTGGAGTATGATTTGGAGGCGGAGAGGTTTGGGTTTAAGCCGCAGGTTTGTGCTGCTTGAAAAAATTGGAGGGGAATTCGGAATCGGGTTAAGTAATTAAGTAAGTCAACTCGCCGGAGAGTTCGCCGCCGGCGAAGTGGCGACAGTGAAATGGGAAATTTATTTCTTGTTTTCGTGATTTGTTTAATTACTGAGGAAAGTGAAAGAATATTGTGATTTGTAATCATTCAAACGGAACAAAATTATGATTTGTAAAGGGGTTTGACTTTCTAATTGAGATTTGTCTGGATTGATTATGACTTAATTTAAAGGAAAATAGCAGTTTAGTCCCTTTATTTTGTGAATTTAAACAGATAGCTCCCTATATTATAAATGACTCTTTTTACCCCTCCTATTTCGACCACTTTGTCGTTTGGGTTCTTTCGTTACTTCTTTCGTCTTCATGACGTTAGTTGATGCTCATTTAGTACATCACGTTAACTCCGATAGTCATGTATTAGCTTACTAAGCGATTTTATTGAGATTATAGAAATAATTAGATATAATGAAATGACGAATAAAATGTGTTGTTTTAAAACCCTTCGTATTTCAACATACTCTTCGTGATACCTTATCAGTTTACCTCTCTGGTAAACTCTTTGTCTCCCAAGTCCTACCTCTAATATCTCTCTTTGCTGGTGTGCGAGTGTGTCCAGATTTAATGTTAAAAAGACGAAATCTGGAACAGAATGACTCAAACGGCAAAGTAGTCGACGTAGTAATGGATAAAAATAACGATTTATAGTATATAAACTATTTGTTAAGCTAGCAAAGTAAAGGGGCCAAAATCATATTATTCCCCTCATCGAGGGATTGATTAAGCACAAATGTGATATTATGGGTGGGTTGGTTGATGGAATTAAGTTTGAGAATTGGGTTTGAATTTCCGGCCCACTAAAAATCGTAGTACAATTATTTAGACCAATTCTCAGTAAACCGAAAATTGAGACCTAATTCCATCAACCAAACGACCTCATCATAATTGTCTCGTATTTGATTGGGAAAGTGTCAAGTATGTAAATATGTTTGACCATTGAGCTTTTCTTTAAAAAATAAGTTAAAATTTTCACATGACATGGAGGACGAAAGTCGTAATCATGGCTGAGGGGTAACATGATGGCATAACGTGTTTATGGTTTTGTAATTATAATTAATGAGGGATTAGTTAGGATTAGGTCCGTCATTATTTGATGACGGCCGATATTTTGCATGGGGCCAAAGTATACAGTTTCATTTGGTCGGCCGACACTATTCCTTAACTTGGCATACGTACGTAGTTTGATTATTCGAAGAAATTAATGGTCGTTTGATTTAAAACCCCTGTTTAATTTAGCTCCAAATCCATATAAAAAAAAACAAAATTTTTGGTTAAAAGCACAATTATCCCATTCTTAATCAAGCCGATTAAGTTGATTTAGTATCAACCCGACCGGCTTGATTTTCATTTCATTTTGCATTCTAGACATACGACAAGCCTCGCCGTCTCACGCTGGCCTGTAAACATGGCGCGAGAATAACGTCATTTTTTCGCTCAAACGTCAAAACTCAGTAACTCACCCCAAAATTCAAAAGCAGGTTATACAGAAGAAAACGACGGCGTTGTCCGTTCGGGCAAACGTCTAGTCAGAGAGTGCTCCGGCGTCGCCATCAAACAACCGTCGCTCTGCACCAGGTGAACAAATTACCTGATAGAATCAGCGCCGGAAAAGGAAAACTCTCACGAGACACGAGTACCAGTGAGCTCCTGCTCTTTAAACGCCAAGATCGGTGTACTATCCCTATTTCTTTCCGCCGGAGTCTCGGATCTGTCGACATGTGGCTTTCTCTCTGGGGATCCGTCGATCGCTTCTCTCTGCGGCATTTCCAGTAAAATCCTCTTTCTGTTTCTGGTCGTTCGTTCTTGTAGCTTATACTGCTTGTCGAACGATTGTATCTCTTCGTAGTTCTGTTTGCGTCGGATTAGTAAGGGAATTGTGTCGCGTTATTGGACGGTTATTAATCGAGAGAGTTAGGGTTTCATATATGATTCGAAGCTTGATTGGTAATTGAACTTAATAGAGGCGTCATTTTGGTGTAGTAGAATAGGATCGAACATTAGCAGAAACTACCATTTGCTGTTGGCTAAAGGAAATATCAATGCACAAGTGTGAGATCTGGAGACTGGAGTTGGATATTGATTTCGTTGTTGATTCAGTTAACTGAGGTTTTCTGTTTGTGCTATCTGCGGTCAGCTGAAACAGATGTCTTAACTATGCCATATATTTACATTTATTCAATAGCTCTCAACGTAGATTTATTCCTTTCATTTTGTTTCCATTTATGATTGTAGGTACTTGATTGATGAACTAAAGGAGATTACAATTGTGGATAAGCATAATGCGGTGAGCTAAGTCACTGCTAAATTCATTGAGATCACTGTCGGAGTTCATTACTTGCATCTGATCAATCTTGTTTCTACATTTCTTCTTACAGGACTTGGTTGTAGATTTAGTGCAGTCTATAGTGGAGATAGTTACTTGCAGTGATAGGCAAGATCCGCAGATCTTCGAGTATGCATTTCCATTGAAACTCTAATTTCATTCTCCTGTAAGTCCATTTTTCGGCTCTTATTTGTTTGCTTAATGCTGAAAGAGTCTCCCATTGCCATGTTTGCAGATGTTTTATGGAATATCATATTATGTCAGAGTTTGTCCGGGTACTAAGAATCAATACAGTATCGCAAATCGAAGCACCATTTCTTCGACATCTTAGCATATTGATTCAGAACATGGACAGTGAGCATGCAATTTGTAAGATGATATAAGGGCTTCCTCATATGTATGCTACTGTATGTCATCCTTAGTGTTTGATTGTCTCCATCTCGTTTCTCTGCAGTTTCTTTTATGAGGGTGTTCGTTTGCAATTATTACTTGTTTACTTTTCTTTAGTCATATGTTCTTTTTTATAGGTTACACAATCATTAATGGCCTTTGTCGGTCAGAAAAGAATCTTGATTGTTGTGCTTCTGCAATGCAGACTACTGTTTCAGTAATGACCTCATCAACAACATTATCACTCACCAGTTCAACTTTGACAGTGGAGATCTAGATCCATATTATATCTCATTTTTAAGGTTGTGGATAAGACATACCTTTCCCTTGATTTTTCTTTGAAATTTACTGCATGGCTCATATATCATCATAGTGCATGCACTACTTCTATGTAACGTGATTCTTCCTCTGGTTTCGGTGGATCTTATGTACTTCTCTCCTTCAATTATTGATGCAGAGCAGTGAGCAGTAAATTGAATTTAAACATTCTTTGCCTTCTTGTGAAGGTTCATGGAGTAAGTTAAGTAGTTAACTCGATAACCCGAGGTATCTTCCAGACAATTTTAACGCATAGGTTGTCTGTGGCTATTTTGTAACCTTTCTTTGATAATTGAGTTGGGACTGCAAGAATCTTCTCATAGCTTAGCTTGTGGTGTCTCACCAATTCAATCGAGGCTAGAAAATCAGTGACCTTATCCACAGAACATTTTAAGTTGTGGCTAATGTACATTTACCTAGTTCCATATGCTTTTATGTCTTATATACCTTGTAACTCGTATAAGTTTGATGTGTTGACGGATAGATTACTGGGAAAACTGAATTTGGACAGAGATATACATAGATGATGAACATGCTGAATGTGTGTTGAAGGGCGTTGCTTGAGTTATTCGCATCTATTCCTCTGCTGTTACTGTTTCCTGTTTACTTTTCTATTGATTACTGATTATGGCATTCTATGTTCCAGGACACCGTAGTTTCCTTCCCCTTGTACAGTGAAGCTCTCAAATTTGCACAGCATAGTGAAACAATGATTCAGACAGCTGTACGAGAAATCACCCTTAGCCTGTATAAAGGTACCTAGTTGTTGTTATTTGTTTTTGCCCACGGGATACTACACAACAGTGTTTGAATAATATTGTCATTTGGTTTTGCAGTTAGTGATGATATGGTTCTTCAGTTTTTATCAACTACCCCGGCCTCTGATTACTTCTCCTCCTTGGTCCATAGAATGAAAGAGCAATGCAGCCATCTTAGTGATCTAGTTCAAGCTGTAAAGTAATTTTATTTCCGTGTATGAAAGATTATATTCATGATTCAGTAAAGGGTCCCAACTCCCAAGTGTCATAATAAATTGCTGACTTCCGTGCAGAGAATCGTTTACTGATCAAGGAAGAAAGGAGTTGCTTCTCGAAGCTGATAAAATTTCTGATGATATGTACTACATTAAGGATATCCTTCGCGTTGGAAAATCCCACATAAGTGAAGTTGTCACCTGCAATCTTCTGAACTTTCTCATCTTCCCCATATTGTGTCCACTTCTTAGGACAAAACAAAATGATGTGAGCCATCTTTGCAATTATTTCTATGTTCACTTTTCCACTTACTGTTCATCTGACTGAATAAGAAGAAAGGAAGTTCCTTCAGAAAATGGATGTTGTCAAAGCACACTAGGGATTAAATATCTTCAAATAATCTCTGTAGGAGTTGCTTATCGTTTCCTTTTAATTTCAATACAGGGATCAAACATATCTACAGTAACTTCCTTGTATATAGTTTCTCGCCTAACTCAAGTAGTTGCTTCAAAGGAGATCTCTGACATTGTGGCCGGGATTCTGCTACGTCTTTTTGCATCCATAGCCACTGGAGACGTTTGTGGATTGGGCGTCAACAGAAATGGTTCTTACTGTTTCAGTGTCCCTGGGACATATCCTGCTTCTCAAGCGGGGGTAGTGGAGAATATCGACTGGAACCCTCTTCATTGGTACTTCTCAGGCAAATATTTTTTACTCTGTCCTGTACAGTTAAGACACTTTAACTGCAGAAAGGCGTACTCAAAATTAATATAGTACATCATTAACTGACTATAAAATTTGGCATGACGCAGGAGTGGAGTGCTTTCATATGTAGTGTCTGAAGATCACTGTCTCACACTGGCATCTTTGTTTCTATTGCTTACTTGTGCAAACATTGACGGTAAGCAGAATATGAAAGTATCTTTCTACTCGAGGATTGAGGTTGAGATATCTTATACAATAACAATTGGTGTCTCTGTTTCTCTCTTAGTTTTTTAAATGGTATTTCAGGGCATGAGAATAGCATCGTTTCCAATAGTGTATTGTGCTCTTCATTTCCGGGGATGGTAAGCATGATCTTCCACTTGTGGTTTATCTCATTAGAAATTAGAAAAAGTATATTTTAGACTCTTTAGCTTCAGAAAGTTAAGATAGTATCAGAAGTTTACAGCACGTTTATCCAGAGTTGCAGTCCTGGTTTCCAGAACCCAAGATCACATTCTGATCTAATCTATTTTAATAAATGATAGTTAAACCGAGGGCTCATATACTGATTAGTTCATGAACTTAGAGATTCACCAACGATGAACCGACTTGTCTAATTTTCTGAAAGCTTATACTTTTCAGAATTATGGCAATGTAAGTTGTCAGCTCATGACTGGCCGCATCTTTCCAGAATTTATTATGAAGGTATGTCTAAAGTAGTCTCTTTTTTTTGTCTTCTATATTCTACGAGGCTTATGTTTGGTTAGTAAACTACCACTGTTTAAACTTCCTTAAGTGGTATTGTGTGACTCGTGTTACTAATCTTACTATCTCATTGCTTTTATTTTTCTGTTCTGCAGACGTTTAACGCACTGTTGAACATTTTGAGGAGTGAATCATCAGTGCCAGGACCGGTGCAATATTATACTGGATGGTTCCTTCACAAGTTATTGATGTTTCAAGGCAAGGGACTTGATGATCAAAATCTTCAGCTATTTAAGGTAATAATTTGTCTTTCATGGAAATATTGATAATGGATTCTGGTGTTCGTTAAAGTGGATTAACTGGTGAACCAAGTACTTAGTCAATGTGCAAGCTCCATCACCATGTTAGATGAGCTTTATTTTACAATATCAAGTCTCTTTTATGCTAATGTTCTATTATTGCTGAGTGGTCGTCTAGAATTTTTTTTAGTCATTTCCAGATTTCAATGGGTGTTTACCGTGTGTGTAGTGATATTCACTCAGGAATTTCTCATGAACTATGTTGTGAGTCTGATACTCGGAAGTTTTAAATGCTTGCTTTCAACGTTGCCTTTTTGCTATGACGAATCTGACATTATGAGCAAGAGAATCCTCTTGACCGGCCTAGACTTTTCCCTTTATTATTTAGTTGCCTTTCCAAATGATAGACCAAAATAGTTTCGCTTTTATGATCAAGTTATCCTTCTGTGTTTGCATCCACTGCCGTAAAATGAAGTTCTCACAGAGATAAGTTCGTTGAAGCGTTAAACTTGATTTAGGTTATATTCTTAGTTCCCTTTGGCAGAACTCCTATGAGCAGATTTATGAACTTTTGGAGAAGGAACTTAATGGATGCTGGTATGACCATGTTTTGCCTACTATCAGAGGCTTGTGGAACAGCTGCACAGCAGGTATGCCTTCTGTATTATATTCCTCTATCTGGATGCTTGAGCAAAGTGCACCATTTTATTTATTTACATTTACACTATTAGCTGCTTTCTTATATGAATTATGGCAGACATTCAACGGATGGTTCCATCTGAAACAACTAATATTTGACTTGTATGTTTTTCATTGTTCCGTAGCCCTTGAAGAATCATCTCTGTCCAAAGACCCCGTTTTCCTGCTAGAGCTTGCAGTTTGCCAGATTACCAATGAGGGTATGGTCATATACATTTAATAAAACATCTCTCTTGCTGCTTGAGAATTCTCTACTGCACTTTATTTATTACAGAATGCAGACTAAAGAATTGACATTTCGATCGGTAGGTGATTCGACTAGCTATGCAGCCTGGCACAGAATGGTTGACGTTGTGAAGGTTTTCACTCATCAAATGGCGTCCTGTATGCATGGATTGTTAGCCATTTCTGGGAAAAACTACAGATTCTCTTAATTTTGTTTATGTAGGTCTTCATTCTGCATATTCAGCTCAATGCTCTTATCAGCAACCGAAAGTTCCTCGAAAATCCCTTGTTAGACTCTACAAACAGTCTTCAAGTCACAAATGATCCATTTCCAAGCTTTGCATCAGATGTGTCATTAGGTTTGTCGCCATTTGTACATAATGTTCATTTATCATGCAATAGCTTATGAGACCCCACTATTGCAGGTCCAGAAATTGCATGCCGTATTGCCTTTCCAAACGCTGGAATACATCATGTATACCTGATACCAGAAGCAAAGGGAATGTCCGGGAAATTGCTTCTTGCAGAGAAACACCCCTTTCGCAGTCGACGGGGTGTCGTAATTGCCAGTGCTCCATTAGCAGGGTTGAGCGTATGTTAGCACTACGTTGTACTTTGGTTTCTGGGCTGGACGTTTCTAGTGTACTTACAGCTGCATTTTTCCATGTTGTTCATAGCCAAAGATGGATGAGGCTAATCCCACCTGGATGAATTTCACGATAAGAGAGTTCGAGCCATCAATAAGCAGAGGTTACGATCAATCAAATTGTTTTGCAGCAGATGGGAGATGGAGACTTGGTTTTCGAGATGCGAAAGCTTGCAAGGATGCTCGATCAGCCATCGTTCAAGAAGCTAGCAAGCAGAAATCAGCTATACGGAGTGCGCTTGCTCCCTTACTCCATAGTAAGTATCCCGGAGATGTACAAGAAATCAGGCATGTCAAATGAAGGGGATATACGTCACTGTTCGAGGAGGTACGCTTTCTAACCATGTCTACCTTGTTATTATCGTATCCTTTGTGTTGAGTGTATATTTTGCGTCTTCTTAGCATATGTATTAAATTTAGATGAGAGGCTTAGATTCAGGAATCAATGAAACATGCTAGCCTAGTTCATGGTTTCTGGAGCTACTTACAGAAATGAAACACAATTTCTACTTGCTATGATTTCAGTTACAGTATGAATCAAACACATACACATATGATTATGAAAGAATGTTAGGGTTTTTATATATTGAATAGACTGGACCCGAAATCATTACTCATCGGGTTGCCTACGTACCTCTCCCAAATTTGATACTACATGTTCTACACACCTAGAGAGGATCAAGCCTAACGTAGTTCTATTACATATTTACATTACATCAAATATGATCAATCACTGCTATTAACTAACTAACTAACTAGTATTCCAGCTGCCCCATCTCCTATCATTATTCTCCAACAACTTCTCGATTTCAGTAATGAAATCAATGTCGTCTTGCTCTACCTCATCCTCATTATTCTCCAACGAACTCTCGAGTTGAGTAATGAAATCAATGTCTTCTTGCTCTACCTCATCCTCATTACTCTCCAACAAACTCTCGATACTGAAATCAATCACGTCCAAGAATCCGGAGTCGTCGTCATCAGCAGCATTAGTTGTAGTCTTCTTCTCCTCCACGACGACTTGCTCTATCTCATCAGCAGTAGCATCAGTGGCATAGTCTCTTCTTCTCCTCCATGACGACGTCTTGCTCTATGTCATGAGAACCATGTTTTTTTCCGACTTCATGACAGTCAAAGGCGAAGCAGCGCTGACTCTTCTTCTTGTTCACCACCTTCTTCTTCCTCCTCAGCCTGCACAAGACATAGGCCTCATTTTTTTTAAAAACATTCAAAATAGCATTCGTCACAAGAGCGAAACTCGGGTCATAGTTCATACCTGCACAAGACATAGTCGGTCAATCCCTCATTCTTGAAGCCGTACTCATGGAGTATCCATCCTGCTTCCTCTTCAGTGGCAGCCGCCTCCCCTTGAATCCTCTTCCTCTTGTTGTTTTCCGGCCTGTACTTGTACCTGTTAAGAAAGTATAGTGGTTAGTTGTCAAATAACAAAACATGTAGTGACTAAATTGTACAATTATATTAATGATCTTGTACAGTTGTACGTACCTCTTAATCTCCCAGTGAAAGTCGCCAACTTTGGACTCGTCGCATCTTCCCTCGCCGTGCCAGTTGCCGCCGTTCTTCCCGACGGTGCGGACAAAGTTTTTCCCCTTTTCCACAATCTTCTTACGCGGCGTGAAGAAGTACATGTCTTCTGTTTCTTTCTCAGCACCACCGTCATTGACTCGGAATGTTGACCAAATCTCCCATGGCTCAAGATCGCCGTAGAGGTCGCAATCTCTGACGTAGTTGCCGGACGGGAGAGACCGTTTCAGAAGCTTGCGAAGGAGGTAACAGAACACGAGCTCCTCATCGGTGGCTACGAAGTGGTTTCCGGCTACCCGCTGAGAGTCTGCGAACCTCATCGTCGTCGGAACTCGGACGTACGTACGTGTATGGAATATTGAGAATTCGGACAACCGCCTTTCTCTTCTCTGACTCTCTGAGTGAACTCAAATAGAATTACTAGTAGCAGTAGGAATGTTACTTTATACTTATAGCTTAATTTATTTCCCGGTCTGGTCAAAGTATAGTCAAACCGGGTTTTGTTTTTTCTGCCCAAACGAGATCTTTTTCCTTCTGGGCTCTTGGCCCACCTACAAGCCCATTAAGTCATCTGCCAATTTGGGCTCTCTAGTATTTTTTTTTTATTCAGTTTGAATTTGATCTTTTTAATTAATAATGTAAATGACACTATAGATTTAAGTTTTAACTAATAAATATGTTTTTTTCATCAAAAAAATAAAATATGTTTTATAGTTCTTATTTTTATGAATCAGTATATAACTGAAATGAGTCAAAACAATTTTGATCCATATACAATCCAAGTGTTTGGTACTCTCTAATAAAGTGAACGAGTTGCCTCAATCTATGAACTTAAGTTATTGAGTTGACCCGGTTTAAACTTAAGTGATTGTAATGACATAAAACTCATTCTTAAGTGACCACTTAAGTATTTGACCCTGTGACAAAAAATGATCTAATAGCATAGAGTAAACTTGTTTCAAACTTTGGCCAAGTCTTGAAATGGAAGTCGGATAAGGTTGAGGGCAAACAAAGTAGAATTTGTCACTGAGAGATATGATATGTGGGACATTTAACCTAAAATGAGTGAGACCCTTTACCCTTTACTTTCTTATGGGCCGACCTTCATGATCTCACACCAACCTTAAACCAGAAACCAACCAAACAAGAGGGAAAGGATTGTAGTTATGTTGACATATGGGATCATTTGTGGGTTTGATTCATGCTATTTACTTTGTTAGATCTTGGTTTGTGGCATTGATACTTGATGGAATTTGAAGGAATTCGGCTTAGTCGGAGTATAGTGATATAAATTTTATCATATCGTGAGTTTGAACTCTCCTTGACAATCACAGAAAAGAAAATAGTGAATCGCTTTCTTTATATTTTGATTGTCTTTTGAGATTTGGGCTCGAAAATAGAGATATGGCAGGGCTAAGAACGAATGATAAAAATTATTTTCGCAAACCATAGTCTGCCCGCTAGCTTAACATGCAAAATTAATGTGTAATGAAGTGGGTTCAAGTACATTTTAAGTTTCAAAATATCCTTACTATCAAAGCTTTGATTATCATTCTTTTAATTAACTAAATTGTTGGGTCCATATGAGTCCAAGCCTTGCGAGATCACATTACTTATCGTCATTCATTCTAAACGACCCCTAAATAATTTCTCCCGTCTGTATATATATGCCCAAAATTATCACTAATCTGACATAGAACTGTCAAGAATCTCAAATTTAAAATAAAAACTCACAAACTATTATACTCGTTTTGAATATATGTTGATGAAACATTAAATCAAATTTCCTAATAAGGTAAATTAAGGATATCCTAACTCCTATGTTGTAACACATTTAAGGAAGTTTTTCTCTCGAATGAGAGTTTTTCTCTCGAATGAGAGTTAGGGTTTTTTCTCTTGCTTCCTTCTCGAAACCTGTGCTGCGCCGCCGCTGGACTTCTTACGCCTGATCCTTCTCTGACTGGGTGCAAATTGATTCCTCCCTGCTCGTGCTACTCTGCTCTGCGGATAGTTGCGAGGCCCCTCGATTCTCTGTTACTTTGTGACGTGGGTTTCTTGGGCTAGGGTAGAGGTTCGTGTTTTGCATTCACCGGAGCTCTGGCTCTGAAATTCGGCAGGTTATTACAATGACGGACAACGCACAACAAACCCTTGAGTCTGAGTTGCAGGCGATTCGGGACCTTGCCATTGATGATGAGCCGCTGCTGTTTGAGGATGAAGAGAATGAGGTTGTCGCCTGGGGATATGAGCACTGCCTGGTGGGGTTGCTACTCACGAACAAACATTACAACTTCAATGCTTTTAAGAACCGCATGGCTAGTATCTGGCAGCCAGGGCGTGGAATTCAGATTCAAGAACTTGGGGATAAACTGATCCTATTCCGCTTCTTCCATGAAAAGGATGCTCGATGGGTCATGCTGAATGGGCCTTGGATCTTTGACTACCAGCTGCTGCTCCTTCATGAGATGGTCGTCGGAGAGCTACCGAAGCAGATTCAGCTGAATACCGCGAGTTTTGGGTTCAAGTGTATAATTTACACTATGGTCTTTTCACAGAGAGGGTAGCCAAAGCTCTGGGCGATTTCATTGGAGCTTATGTAGGTTTTGATGAGAGGAGTTTCGCCAAATCTGGAGGCATGTTTCTGCGCGTTCGAGTGAAACTAGACGTCCGAAGCCCATTGAAAAAAGAGAAGAAAATTCAAAAGGCCAAGAGTGAGGTTATTACGGCTAAGTTTCGATATGAGAAGTTGCCGAATTTCTGTTTTATATGTGGTCGTATGGGGCATATTGATGTCAGTGTGAGATTTATTTCCGCCTCCCCGATGATGAGATTGTTCGGAATTGGGATATTACGCTCCGTGCACCACCCAAGAACACGTTGACGATGGGGGGTGAGAGATGGTTAGTCGAGGAAGTAAAGGATGAGCCGGGTCAAATGCTGAAGGACGTGACCAATAGCATGGGCATGCAACCTACACGTGATTATCTGAAGTATAACCTGGGGGCTACTGTAACAAATAGAACCCTTGACTTGGAGCTTGCCACTCCAAAGCTGACTAATGCACACGCTCCTATTATTATACAGGAGGATAAAAAGCGACTTCGTGCGACAAGTGAGGAGATGGAGGTGGACTGTTCGGATCCGGGAAATCACAATGAAGGCCAAGCTTCTCACATCTTGGTGCAGGCAGGCTCGGGGACCGAGTCCTGCCGAAAGCAATGATTTGCTTAAGCTGGAACTGCCGGGGCCTAGGCAACCCCCAAGCAGTTCGAGCCCTCGGTGATCTCATCCGAGATCATCGGCCTGATGTGGTTCTGCTTATTGAGACTTTTGTCAACAAGCAGAAAATGGAAGAGATTCGTGTTCGTTTTAAGTTTGGTGGATGCTTTGCGGTGGATGCTAGGGGGCACAGTGGAGGGCTAGCTGTGCTTTGGAGAGATAGCTCTTCTGTCACTATCACCTCTTTTAGTGACAATTTTATTAATTTCATGGTGATTGATGGTGTGCTGGGGACCTCAAGGATGACGTGCTTTTATGGTTTTCCGGAAGGAACGAGAAGGAGGGCTTCTTGGGATATGCTCCGTTCTCTTGTGGGAGCCCCGGGTGAAAAATGGTGTTGTATTGGTGACTTTAATGATATTATCTCTCAAGATGAGAAATCTGGGATGCATGACCGACCGCAGAGTTTTATTGATGGGTTCCGTGAGGCTATCCTTGATTGTGGCCTGTTTGATATTGATCTTCTCGGTTACCCTTACACTTGGTCCCGCTCTAGGGGTAAACCGAATGTTGTGGAGTCACGGCTTGACCGTGCTATGGCTAATGATGATTGGCGGCAAGTTTATCCGCGTGCCCAACTTATAAATTTAATTGCTCCTACATCTGATCACACCCCAATTCTCCTCAATACGACAGGCTTGGAACCTACTTGGGGGGGAAGAGCTTTCCGGTTTGAAAATAAATGGAAAGAGGAGCCGACTCTTATCCCATTGGTGGAGCGTTGTTGGTTAGAAGCCCAAGCAGGGGATCTTATTGCTAAGCTTGATCACTTGGCTATTGAATTAGAAAAATGGGGACGCAACTTGGCCTTACGATACAGGAGAGACATCAGACGTCAGAAGGAGCGGCTTGTTGAGCTTCGAAACACTTAAGGTAGAGCGGCTGCTGATGAGTATGAATCGTGTAAAAATGAGGTCCTACGTCTTCTCCAAGTGGAAGAAGATCACTGGAGGCAGCGAGCAAAGCACTTTTGGCTACGAGACGGAGACAAAAATACAAGCTACTTTCACTCAGTAGCGAATGCTCGGCAGGCTCGGAAGAAATTGAAAGGGCTCGCAGATGACTTTGGGAATTGGGTTGATAGTGATGAGGACATGGGTCGAGTAGCTCGTGATTATTTCATTGATATTTTTAGCCGTGGGAACTGTGTGATCGGCCCGGTTATTAATGCACTTGATTCTAGAGTCCAAGATGAGCAAAATGAGTTGTTACTAAGGGATATCACGGATGCGGAGGTTCGAACAGCTGTGTTCAGTATGGATCCGAATAAGGCCCCTGGTCCGGACGGTTTTAATCCGGGGTTCTTCCAGTTGTGTTGGCATATCATTGGTCATGATGTGGCATCTGCTTGCCGAATTTGGATATCTGGAGGAGTTCTGCCGCCTCGAGTCAGCCAGACTAATATCGCTCTTCTTCCCAAGGTTGATAACCCAGGTACTATGCGTGATCTTCGTCCAATTTCGTTATCCAATGTTCTTTATCAGATACTTGCAAAGATTCTTGCTAACAGACTCCGAGGATTGATGCCGCTAATTGTCTCCGAAGAACAATCTGCCTTCGTGCGTGGTAGGTCTATTACTGATAACGTTATGATTGCTTGTGAAATGCTGCATTGTATGAAGAGGCGGCAACGAGCTAAGGATGGGGAAGTAGCTTTGAAAATTAATATTTCAAAGGCTTTCGATAGGGTCGAGTGGCCTTACTTGGAAGCGCTTCTACTAAAACTTGGCTTCTATCGGCGATGGGTCAATCTTATTTTAATGTGTGTGACGGGAGCTGAGTACAGGGTTTTGATTAATAACACTCAAACTGAGAGCATTGTTCCGGGTAGAGGTCTGAGGCAAGGCTGTCCTCTCTCACCTTTTCTTTTTATTTTATGTGCAGAAGGCCTTACAGCTCTTATTCGGAAGTCGAAGCGGGAAGGTCAGGTACATGGAGTGAGGGTTTGTCAAGGGGCCCCGTACATCTCCCACTTGCTCTTCGCGGACGACAGCTACTTTTTCTTTCGTGCTGAGATCCGGGAAGCTCGTGCTATGAGAGCCATCTTTGATACCTATGCTCTTGCCTCAGGCCAGCTTATCAATTATGCCAAGTCCGGAATAAGCTTCAATGCTAGTACCCATAACATGCTTAAGGAGGCCGTTCGTCACATTCTCGGCGTTACTAGTCTTGTGAGCGGCGATAGATATCTTGGTGTACCATCTGTTATTGGAAGGAAAAAGAAGCAGGTTTTCTCTTTTATTCGGGACCGAGTCTGGGACCGACTCAAGTCCCTTGCTAGTGGACGGATATCAGCTGGAGGAAGGGAGGTGCTTATTAAGGCGGTTGCACAGGCTATTCCGCTCTATTGTATGAACGTGTATTTGATCCCCTCGACACTTCTAGATGAAATTGAGAAGATGATGAACTCCTTTTGGTGGGGTATGAAAAGTGGAGGTGAACGAGGCATCTCGTGGATGCGATGGGAGCGCCTTTGTGTCAGGAAGGAGGATGGTGGCATGGGTTTCAAGGACATGCATGCCTTCAATTTAGCAATGCTTGGGAAGCAGGGTTGGAAATTGCTTTTGAACCCCGATGCTCTTGTTTGTCGAGTCTTCAAAGCTAGATATTTCCCTCGTGGGGATTTTTTAACGGCTGACCGTCCAAACGGTTCGAGCCCTATTTGGCAGAGTATTTGGGCAACCCAAGGTATTGTTAGATCTGGCTATCGGTGGCGCGTTGGCGACGGAACTCAAATTTCTGTCTGGGGAATGCCATGGCTCCGGACGGGTGACAGCTTTTATATTAACACGCCTGCAAATGACCTTCTGACTGGCCTTAGAGTCTGTGATCTTCTAATACCAGGTAAGCGTGCATGGGATGTGGAGATGGTACATGAGTTATTCAATGAGAGGGATGCAGCGGCTATTATTGAGATCCCGATCCATGCTTCGTTGGACTATGATGGTCGTCTTTGGCATTTTAGCAAGTGTGGTAATTATACTGTACGTTCTGGCTACAAGTTGATTATGGAGAGCCTTGTCCCACGACCTCACTTGATTAATTCGGGGCCTTGGAAAAGCATATGGGGTATTGAAGCTCCGCCCCGACTACGTACTTTTCTTTGGCGGGTGGCTCGTGGAGTTTTACCTACTCGGCTTGCCCTTCAGCATAGGCACATCCAGGTACCTACTAAGTGCGGATTGTGTGGCAGAGACATGGAAAATGCTTGACACCTCTTTCTTAATTGCTCTATTGCTCGTCGGTGTTGGGAAGTAGGCGGGTACACTCACATTATTGAAGAGGGTGTCCACAGGTCAGAGTCCATGCAGGAGTGGATTTTCTATATTATTACGCATGCCAATGCCGCCCAGGTTGCTGAAATAACTGCTGTCCTCAATTCCATTTGGAGGGAACGGAATAATAGGGTCTGGAGTGGGAAAGAAGCGCTGCCCATCGCCATTGTCCGTGATGGCCTCGAAGGTTTGCGGAGCTGGCTCAATGCTCGGAATGTTCCTCGGTCGCGGCCACTCAGAATGCCGAGTTGTGGGAAATGGCATCCTCCGCCGGCTGCTGCTCTTAAGTGTAATGTTGATGCAGCTGTTTTTGATGGAGAAGGCCGGCGAGGTGTTGGTATAGCGATTCGGGATGCAGGTGGAAGCTTGAAGTCTTATTGCATGAGTTCGTATGATGGGCTCCCGCCGGCGACGGAGTGTGAAGCACTGGCTCTTCTTGAGGCCGTAGGCTGGGCAACAGATCTTGGACTTGGCGAAACGATCTTTGAAGTTGACTCCCAAGTGACTGCCGATGCTATTCGTGCAGGTACTGATGATATCACGGAGCTTGGAGGACTGATCCGTTCCATTCGCCAGCAGCTCCGCGTGTCCTGGACTGTGGCTTTTGTTAGGAGAACTGGCAATTCGGTTGCTCATGTACTGGCTAGGCAATCGAAGAACCATGCATTGATCACTATTGGTTATGCTTCTCCTTTTTGGCTTATTGATGCTCTGAACGATTCTTGTTTTACCCCTGAGCATTAATAATATGATCATTGACTTATTGTCAAAAAAGGATATCCTAACTCCTAACAACACTTTTACTTTTATCATCATCATACTTGTTTAATTATCTAATCCAACACAAACAAAGAGAAAGTTTCTTCTTTAACACTGAAATTGAGCATAAGTGTCTTCTAAATAATCAATTTGAAATCTTGAAGAAGTGGACAAATTGATAGGGCTTACTTTTGTAGCAAAATGTAATGGATAGCTACATTGACTTAGCTTTGGGATTTTTTCTTTGATATTGATATTTTGTTTGATGAATTAGAAGCAATTCCCCTCAAATGATTTTTGAAAAGAAAAGCAAGTCCAAAACACAGTGACTCCCACTCAATCTCTCTCCTCCACGTCACCACTCATCTTTGTCTTTTTTCTAGTGTTGTTCAAATCGAAATGAGTCGGTTCGATTGCTCGTGAAAACGGTAAATCAGCTTCTAAAATATTGAGTCGGTTCATTTACTGTTTGAACAAGCAACTCTTTTTATAAACATGCGAGAGGTTGAAAGATTCGACCAAAACAACCACATATGGAATTAGCATATACTAGTGCAATTGAAACAACATTGTATTGTACTAGTGCAATGAAAATCGATATTGCATCTATGATTTGGTTGTATTTGTACATGTATTATCACCAAAATAGTGATAGTTCAGTTGTTTTCTAGTTATTCATCTTGATATTGTCTTTTAAACTCTTTTAATTTTGTTAAGTTTCTATAATGAAAACGAAATCCAGATCTTTGTACTGTACACCAGAATTGGACATTGAGTGCAAGCAACGAAACTGAATTATACCTGAATTACTTGCACTAGGTCAGGAGATAGTACTGACGACAAACATGCTTGCACTAGAACAAGTATGACTAAACTCAGGCATTTTTTTTAAGATTCTAGGATAGATAATTAACATTCCAAAATGAAATAAAACAACAAAAATTGTGAATATAAATTCTAATTAACATTATGTAGAAATTAATTAATTACTGATAATTAATTAAAAAATTGATAACTAAATTAATTAAAATTAGTTTTGGTAACTACTCCTCTATATTTGGTGGAATAACTATTATTTCTTAATAATTAACCAATGATTACCTTAATTTTCTTACGAGACTAAGATTGAATTGGTATAGTTGACCATAGATTCACTTGATCACTGAAAAAAAATTCCCGATTCAGTTACGATTTAAGTAATTAAACAACATACCGTTAAACTTACCGATTCGATCCCAAGCACACCAAGTTAAACACAAACACAATTTGCTTTCTCACTTCACCTTTAGCTTTTGCAGGAAACACTAACTTCTCATCATTTCACCATTCTCCTCTCGGGAGACTCACTCCAACCATTTTCAATTTTCTCCCTAAACTCACACCCTTCGCCGGAACACCCCACATCCGCCGCCGGCCGTGTTAAAACCATGTGATACTCCGGCAGCCAGAAACCATGAATTTCATCAACAAGCTAGGCCTAGCACTAACAACCATCTTCCTCATCTCTCTCGTTTTCTCGTCTTCCAGATTCTCTACCTCCTCTGGCGGAAAAGAAACTCACTCGCCGTCGGCCACCGCCAACATCCGCCACCAGCTGATTCCGCCGTCGTCGAAGGAGATTCTCTACTTCTTCTGCTGGAAAAATCACCACCAGGCCAACCGAATCGAGCCGGCGGCAGCCACTGTACCGGCGTCGCCGCCGCCGCCGACGGCGGCGGCTCCGATTGAGGAGGAATTCGAGGAGATGGTGAAGCTGCACGAGCTGTACGGCCCTTCCAGGACTTTGTTCACGATCAAGGAGGAAACAGAGTTGGAGAACGAGCAGGGGTCCTTCCGTGAAAACGCCGTCGTATTGAAAGATGGTTTAACGGTGACGGTGACGGAAGAGGTGGTGATTGAAGTGGATGACGATGACGATGAGGTAACGGCGTTTAGTACGCCGTGTGGTTCCCCACCGTACTACACGCCGTCGCCGTCTCCGCCTCGTGAAGAAAACGGCGCGTCGTTTAGGGACAAAGTAGCTGGTCGTTAGTAGCTTTATCTTTTATCTTTTTCCTTTTTATTTTTATTTTATTAACTTTTTATTTGAAATATATTAGCGGGACTTTATTTTTGTATTTATTTTATGCACTTTTTATGATGGTGTTTATTTAGGGATTTGACGGCTTTAATTATATCTGTCCTCCGATCTAGGTTCAGTGGGCCCGGCGAGGACGTGTCGGCTTTCTGCCACGTAAGCGGGAGGGTCCAATATTTTTATTAGTATCAGTAGGTGACGTGGCGGGATAGTTAATTAAGTGGCAGTGAGATATTAATTGTTGGAAATTGCTTTGTCGGAGATGGTAATTTTTGTTTGTTTGGCGCCGTTTAGTGTCGTTCGGGTTGGGTAATCGATTCGTGTTCGGGTTTAGGTTTGAGATTGAATTATCTAACTTGAATTGTCTCGTAGGGTACTTGAATTTGAAAAATTTCTAGTTGTCGGTATTCGATTTATCCGTAAATCTATGACTCAAACTTACAACTCAGATCAACTACCCTCTTAGAGCATCCACACCAAGCTTTCATTTGCAATTGCAAAGTGACATGACAAGCCAAATGCAATTGCAAAGTGAATTGCATTGGTGTGGGAAACCCTTAAATTTATGCAAGCTTGCTATTTTAGCAATTCACTTTGCAATTGCAAGTGTGGGCCCATGATGATTTAAATGAATATTTAATGTAGTTAAATTAATTAGTTTTATTATTATTCTATTCCACACAAGACATATTAATCATATTTAATATGTAATATGTCCTGTGTGGAATAGAATAATAATAAAATTAATTAATTTAATCCTATTAATTCAAAGGCTTGAGATCCGTTGATTGAACGGACGGATAAGATCGCGACACGCAAGTGGGGTGCATCGGAGTGTTCACCATATATTGATATATGATTAACGAACTAGATCACATATTTACATGCACATTGAGCTCCTAAATTTCACATTTTTAACATTTTTGACATTTTTACTCGTGCCGTAATTTGGGAAATTTGTCTAATGACGGGGAGCATCCATTTAGGGATTAAAGCATATAACATTAAAATAGAGCATTAAGAAACACGACAAAAAGGGAGTAGATTCAACATACAGTTGACTTAAGTAGTCTATATTTAAGCTTTAATAAAGTTGACTTATGATGAATTATAAGGAAGTGGGTTATCATTCCTAATCCTAATCTCATGTTATGGGATTTGTTAATCCTAATATGTTAAGAAACTAAATTCATAAGTGGTTTTAGATATGTTTAATACATGGTTTGATTCCCACATAAACCCCGATCCTTACCTAACATTTGTAAACATTTGTGAATTTACACGGGGACTTTTCTGAAACACGAGATAGATCGGATCTAAAATTTCAATACTTTGAACTTTTTGTACTTAGAAATTGATTAATATATGTTTAGTGCATTTCATATTCTATACAATCCTGCTCAGTGTCTTAGACCGCCATGAATTTGTCGCTGATCCCCGTGAGAGACGTAAAGTATCTCTTTCCAAAGGGTGGGTGCCTCGCGAAAAAGAAACGAGTTAGGAGTATAAATGAAACTTAGGCGAGAGTAATGACAAAACTCAAACGAATACCAGAGAAATACTAATGTTGGAGTTATTTTTTTTTTTCGACTGAAAACTCATCATTTGTTATTAATGCTCAACAATGTTACACATGGGCCGCAACGCATAAATTAACCAGTCCGGAGAGGCCTCACCCAATGTAGGTGACGCAAGAGAATAGGACCGTCTAGCTAAAGTGTGTGCTACCTCATTCCCCTCCCTCCTAACAAAACTAACTGTAAATGACGGCGGCAATAAGTCTCGGCACTGCCTTATAATTTCACCAAACTCCGTCCAGTCTTCCTGATCTCCTTGGATGGCGTGCACCATAGTCTGGCTATCCGTTTCTATAATCACATCTGTCCTGCCATCCTCCCGTAGTTGACGGATAGCCATCAAGACCGCCAAAGCCTCACATTCGTTAGCCGTCGGACACCCCAATCCTGTACTCGTCTTATACTGAATTACCTGGCCGTACTATCCCTTACCACCATACCCACCCATGTAAGTTGATATCCGCAAAGAGTGCCCGTCGACGTTACATTTCAACTTACCACTCGCGGCGGGTGCCACTTAGTACAGCCTGGGAAGGTTGTGTGGTTACGAGGAGGACTCAAATTATAGGCCCGCTTCCACTCCTCAATGCCTTCCCTCGCTAATCTTGCAATTACCAGGGTGGTTTGATCTCGTTCCGCAGATTCTTCATTTCTTCCGCCACAAACCCAGATGATAGCCATGATGAGTTGCATACGAGCTTCGAGACTCCTTAATGACGGAGAAGAGCCACTGGTGAATCCATCCTTATCAACACAACTTGACTCTATATAATTCAATAAACCCACCTCCTCCCAGCAACTTCTTGTCGTCGGGCAATCCAGAAACAGATGCAATAGTTTTCGATGTCTACTCCACACAGGCCACATTCCATGGCACCTGGATGTGCCGACCTTGTAAGGCATCGCGGGTTGGCACTACTTCTCTTGCCAGCCTCCAAGCCATCACCCGCATTCTAGGTGGTAATACGAGGTTCCACAACGACTTCCAATCACCCGGAACGTGCAAGTGAGATGAATCCGTGATTTGTTCCATCAACAGCCTATACCCTGACCGGACAGTATACTGTCCATCCTTGCTGTACGGCCAAATAATGATGTCCTCGCAAACCTGGCCTGCCGTTCTTGGGATTGCCGTTATCGCCTTGACGTCATCTTCATCAAAGACTGCTCTAAGCCGGTTTACATTCCACTGCTCCCCAGATGGCTCAAGAAGCTCACTCACTCGCAAATCCTCCATACCGACCCTTGGCGGGGTGCTCAGCCATCTCTTGGTCTCAACCGTCATCCAGGGGTCTTTCCAAACCCTAATCCTGCTCCCATTGCCCACACGCCACCGATAACCCTCCATAATAATAATTCGCGCCTTCCAAATGCTTCGCCACACCACACTCGGGTTTGAAGTTTCCTCCGCCGACAAAAAATCCCCCTCCGGTAGTATTTAGCTTTGTAGATCCTTGATATCAAAGCATTAGGCCTGGTGAGCAAGTTCCAACCTTGCTTACCTAGCAACGCGAGATTGAAACCATGGAGGTCTCGGAATCCCATACCGCCATTCTCTTTCCTAACACATAGACGCTCCCACCGCATCCAGTTCATCCCTCTGCTCCCGTCTCCTTTCATACCCCACCAGAATGAGTTCATCATCTTCTCCATCTCATCCGCTAACAAGGGTGGAAGGAGAAAGACATTCATATAGTACATCGGAAGCGCCTGAACCACTGCTTTAATCATGACTTCTCTTCCGGCTTTCGACAAGCGCCTCCCCCTCCATGATCGGATCCGCTGCCACACGCGTTCTCTCAGATAAGCAAATGTCTTCTTTCTGTTGCTGCCTACCAGGGCGGGCATCCCTAGGTACCGCCCTGTGTCCAGTTCGTTTTCCACTCCCAGCACCGCCTGTAGACCCTTACGAAGCATCGGGTCTAAGAACTTAGTCATCAGAACTCCGGACTTCCCATAGTTGATCAGTTGCCCGGAGGCTCTGGCGTACTTATCTAGGATGCATCGCAGCTCTCTCACCTCCGGGATTTCTGCTTTACAAAAGAACAAGCTATCATCAGCGAAAAGCAAGTGAGAGATTATAGGAGCACCTTTACAAATACTATTCCCGCTGATGGTTCCTCTCGCAATAGCTGTTTTGATAAGAGCTGATAACCCCTCTGCACACAGAATAAACAGGAAAGGTGACAACGGGCAGCCCTGTCGTAACCCTCTATGCGGTTTGAAAGACTTGGTAGTAGACCCGTTGATGCTAACCGAGTACTCTACCGAAGTTACGCACATCATAACTAGCTCAATCCACCGATCCTTAAAACCCATCTTCCGGAGGATCCCTTCCAAGTACACCCATTCCACTCTATCATAGGCTTTAGAGATGTCAATCTTGAGGGCTAAGTCACCGACCTTCACATGCGGTCTTCTACACATACTGTGTATCGCCTCAAATGCTATCATCACATTATCAAGGATTGAGCGGCCCTTGACAAATGCCGACTGCTCTTCATTGATGATCTTCGGTACGATAGATCGCATCCTATTAGCGAGGACTTTAGCAACTATTCTATACAGAACATTGCATAATGATATAGGCCGTAAATCACGCATTGACTGAGGTTCATCCACTTTAGGTAGTAGGATGATGGTGGTTTGGTTGACCTCATCTGGAAGCTGACCATCTTTAAGCCACCGCAAGCATGCATCAGTCACATCCTTTTCGACTGTCTCCCACTGTGACTGATAGAATTCGGGGTTGTACCCATCAGACCGGGGCTCTTATTTATTCCCATACTAAAGATCGCTGCCGTAACCTCTTCTTTAGTAAACTCCTTGGTGAGGAAATCATTCTGAGCCGGCGAAATCGTTGGAGCCACGTGGTCGATCACTGGGTTAATCTCGGTTTGACCAGCTGTAAACAGCTTTTCAAAATAGTCACACGCCAACTGTCCCAACCTTTCATCCCCCTCGACCCATGCCCCATTATCATCCTTCAGCTTCCTCAGTTCCTTCCTCTTCCTCCTCGAGCTCGCCGTGGCATGGAAGTACCTCGTATTTCGATCACCATCCCTATACCAAGCCGCTTTTGCTCGTTGCTTCCAGTAAACTTGTTCTTTATTGAGTAAATCCAGCACCTCCGTCTTGCAGCGTTCATACTCCAAGTCAGCTTCACCACTCGGTTCTAATCGAAGTTCCATCAATTTCTCATTTCCTTTCTTAATATCCTTCCTGAATCTCAATTGATGGTCTCTGCCCCATTGATTTAGCATAGCGGTACAGCATTTAAGCTTCCCCATTAAATCCATACCCTCGTTCAACTTCCACTCCTGCTCGATTATACCCTTGAATGATGGTTCCATGTTCCAGCTATTCTCAAATCTGAATCTCCGTGGTGGAGTTGTGCATATACGACCACCCGTAGCTAGCAAGATCGGATTATGATCCGATACCGCCGCAACTAGATTGGTTAAAGTTGCCTGACTGTACACGTCGTGCCATTGGGCATTCCCCATGGCTCGATCCAACCTTTCTTCTACCGCTCTTGGTGTACCTCGGCTCCTAGACCAAGTGAACGGATACCCTTGTAGCACCACATCTTTCAAACCACAATCCGCCACTGCTTCCCGGAATCCCGCTAGCATCCAGTTAGGTCTATCGTTCTCGCCTCTCTTTTCCGTCCTGCTCAAAATGTTGTTAAAGTCCCCCATACATAGCCATCGATCAGTCGTATCACCGCTCAGCAGCCGCAACATATCCCATGCTTCACTCCTACGACCGCTATCCGGGAACCCGTAGTACCCAGTTAGTCTGAAGGGTTCCTCCTCATCCTTATCTCGCACCTCCACGTTAATGAAGTTACGTGTGTACGAGATTAACCTAGTGCCGATTTCCTTTTCCACAGAATGGCCATACCTCCACTTCGTCCATCCACATCAACTGCGAAGCACGCGTCATAGTGCAGCTGTGTACGAATTGTCTCCATTCTTTGCTTATTACTCAGAGTTTCGATCAGTATAACCACATCCGGCCTGTGATCTCGTACGAGATCACATAAAACATTGACCGCTCGGGGTTGGCCAAGTCCCCGACAGTTCCAACACATGATAATCATTGTGACGGACAGGTCCCGTTCGACGGGCCTGTCTTAGCCAGGTTTGGACGGTTTGCCTGGATACCTTCTATACACATAAATGTGGGGTCTTGTGCATCATTGCTCTCCACACCTCGTTGACGCTTCCTATCTTTCAAAACCTCTGTGCCTTCCTCGTCCTCATGATCCGCCTCCGGAACGCGCACGATCTGCTTGTCTTTATCGATCATGTTAGCCGCAAAGTTGCCGACTAAGGCCTGAATATTAGGTGGTATACTAGGTGGAGGTGTACTGCCGTCAGTCTCATCTTCCACCAGCCACCTATTACCCCCAGAAGTCTGTTGTTTTCTCATCGGCGCACGGATTTCCTCATCCAAAGACGAACAATCTCCTCTTCCGGTATTCTGAAACGGATTTCGCACTGCCTATCCAAGTGCCCAATTTTTCCACATATGTAGCAAAACGTAGGCAACCGCTCATACTTAAAATTTCCAACTACCCATGGCCCGTTCGGAAACTTCAGCTTCTTTTTTCCTTTTGAGGGGTTGTGTTACATCAATTCGGATACGGATTCTCATGAATGGATTAGTATATGAGGCTATATTCCTTTCGTCGTAGCGTACAAATTCTCCTGCAAAGTTGCCAATGATACGCGCTATTGGTTCTGAGAAGAAACCCGGTGTCAACCCATGGACCTGTAGCCAGAATTCAGTAGAGTTCAGCGGTACTGTGCGCGGGTTGTCTCCTTGTTCAATCTTCCGCAGCAGCAGTAAAAAACCATTGAATGTCCATGGTCCTGTATCCAACACCCATTCCATATCGATTTTATGAAAAAACCGGAATAACACCAATTTGTTGCCTATATCCTGGATTTGGATTCCACGTCCAGGTTGCCAGATTTCCGCTAGCCTTGTCCTCATGGCATTGAAATTATAGTTCCTTGTTGTTAGTAGCGTACCTACCACACATAGATTATAGTTCTCCTTCGGAGCAACCGGCTGGATTCCATGTATTTCAAGGCCGTCGTCCTCCTCCTCGTTGATGTTGAAAGCTTTAAACTGACTCTCCATTGCCGCCAAGGCTCAAGAACCAGGTGTTCTTGTGTAACACGGCAGCGGCGACCTCGACCCTTGCCCTAGAAGTACCTGTCACGGACTTGCGACAACCTTCCAGGGGCCTCACCGATGTCTGCTAAGCAGAATCAATGAGCAGGGAGTTCAAGCTACGTGTAACTACGGTAAGCTTCCGGCGGCGGAGACACAGGGAAACCCTAATTAGCGAGAAACCCTCAACAGGGGTACGGAAAGCTCTCCTAAGTTGAGAGAGAAAAAAATTCTTAGATTTCTTAACATTATAAAAAATTATTGTTGTAAATTTCTAATGTTGGAGTTATAAGTGAATAGTTTGTAGAACGACAATTTCACTTAGTCAATTTAGGTGACACTAAGTCAATGATGGATGATCAAATTACAGATTTTCATAACTTGGATGATCAACTAGTTATGAAAATAACATTTCATCTAAACTATGGAATTAGATAAGCTTGTAGTTGGCCGACATATTAATATCGCTCACCTGTCTTGAAAAAATGGCTTCATAATACTTGGGCTTTAGTGAAGTTTGGGCCGTCACGCTAGGTAGCCCAATCAGGCCCAAGCTTAGTCCAGACGCTTTACTTCTCTGTTATTTTCTCAAACCAAATTCTACCCAAATTTTTTTTTTGTCTCAAACCAAGTAGTTTTTCTTTTTTTTTTTGTGTTATTTTACTTGGCTATCTCAGAATTTATTTTTCCTTCCGTAGGACATAAAGAGATATCCAATATATAAAAAAAAAAATTAAATGTCAACCCAAACAGAAATGTGTACCAGACTCTGGCTTGAGAGGAATCTAACTAGTTATTAAGGGTAGGACGAGCCACATAATGGGTCACCGTCTTATCCAAGACCTCAGTCGCATCTCCTTCCACATCAATTGTTGCCCATCCTTGAAGACGGAAGAGCAAACATGCATGCGTCTGGTGGACAGTTACACCTCGTGTGGCTAGAGAAATAGACCTTTGATACGAAGAAGCGACACTTGTTTTGCATCACCCTCAATATCAGAGCGTATGTATAACCTGAAAATCAGTTCCAAGCATCAACATCCTAACACGCCATAAGCTCAAGGAGGATTGGATAAAAAATACCTAGATATGGTGTTCCAACTACATTCAACAAGGTGCCCGAACTATCTCAAAGAACCCACTAAGTTGTGTTGCCTATATCAAAGAGAACAGAAGACGTATAATTCTCGACTACAAAACCGCCACTTATTGGTGTAGCCCGCTAAATTTGATTAATCCGCACAGAATACGGATTCTGACTTCTCCAAAGGGGAGCCTTTCTTTGTGAATGACGACTGAGAGTTCTGTAACTAAGAATTACTTTTGCTAATGGTCCATAATTAAAATAATAATCAGACATTCGACCTTGGCCACAGGATACTTAGTACACAAATTACAACAGGCCACGTGGCACTTTCATGATTAATTAGTTTTTTTTTTAATTCATAGTTAATTAATTACTCATGTGTTCCATTCACTCACCAACACTAAATTTCTTGGATTTCTTCACGATCACTTGTCGTATTATGTTATAGGTTTCAGCGTATAACTTCTTACTGTCGTCCATCTTTCTTTAACAAAATAAATAAATATATATCATTTCATTTTCTCCCTCCCTTTTTAACCTTTTCCTACGTGGAATTTCTTTCACATCCATACAAAAATGAGTTACTTAAGCTAGTATAAAAAATTATTTGTTACCCACCAAAAATAAAATGTTACCTACTGACTTTTGGCATAGTAGTAAAAGATTTAAGTACATTCAGCTGAATTCAATTTTCACCAAAAGTAATTTCAAGGATTTTCTTATTTGGAGCTAATATGTGGTAGAGAGCATTTTAAGGTAGCAAATTTGAGCTATATTCGATTCATAAAAAAAAAAAAATTTGAGCTATATTCTAAAATGTGGGTTTTCAGCAAGAGCCTACCAGAAAGATTAGTAGTTGACGAATATCAACTATGATAGTCAATAAAGCATAATTGCGTGGGAGCTTATAGTTGAAGCATGACCGAAGTTCAATCTTAACGGAGACCTGTCAACTGTGAGACTTCTTTTTTATAAAAAATATTATTCTTTTTTTTTTTTTTTTTTGCGAGGCCACTCCCATGGGGAGAACCTTTAGATAGCGAGCCAACCTAGGAGATACCAAAAGAAAAGGAGGGGGAAGAGGAAGAGGGAAGGGAAGATGAAAAGGAAAGACCAACACGATTTACGAGTAATCATGAGACCTAAAAGAACTTTTCAACAAGAAAGTGTTGAAGCAAAAAGTGTAAGGTTCATGAGTGTAGAGGATGTTGGCAGGAAAGACAGCGCGAATTTTGCTACTAAGTAAGCAAAAATATTTTGAGTTCTAGGGATTGTAATATAGTTAAACCTTGAGAGGTTTAGTATATTTATAAAAAAATATTATTCATTAAAAAAGAAAGCCAAATCAATTAGCCAAAATAAAAATAAAAATTGAGCATTAATAAATGGAAGATGAAGCAGGCGACACTGGTTACGTCTACCCAACGGAATCCCATCATATAAAATTAAACTACACAAACAAGAAAAGTCATTTTCCTTGTCTTTTTTAACGGTCATTTTATTTTTTATTTTTAGTACACGAACATTTCAAATCAATTTTTTATTCCACGTCAGATTCTTTGACTCCCAATTGCCGCCCCCCAATGAGCCGTGGAATCCACGTCATCTCTCTCTTCTTAAACTTCCCCATTTCTCATCCCTTTACTTGTTTCGTAAATATTCCCGTAAACCAACAAACTTCAAAAGGCTTCAACAATGTCCTCCTTCATTTCTAATTCTTTTCTTCACTGATCTAAACCCAACAATCCAACAATGGCGGACTTCGCTATCATCGCCGCCGTTCTACTTTCCCTCTTCGTCGCCTACCTAGCCTTCCTCTTCCTCCAGTTCCTCTACGTCATCTGCCGCCGCAAGTCCCTCGCCGACCGCCGCCGCACCTGCCCCCTCCCGACGACGACCAAGGATGACACCGGATCCACCTCCCCAACTCAGATCAAGGATTTCCTCCGCTCTTCCTGGAAGAACAAAACCACTTCGCTATCTTCCAAAGCCGTCGCCGCTGCGGCAGAAGCTGCGACGGCGGTGGATTCCAATACGGTGGTGGTGGTCCCGCCTACGGACGAGGAGGTGGAGGAGATGCTGACGGGGATGTACAGTGGGATGCGGGGCCCACCGAGGTTTCTTTTCACGATTAAAGAGGATGAGAGAGAAGGCTGCGCTGACGACACGGCGTACGAGGAAGCCGGCGGCGGCGTGTCTGTGAGGTTCATGGATATTCTTGGCGTCGTTGAAGCAGAGGAAGTGTCGCCGCCGTCGACTCCGTCGAGACAGTGTACTCTGTCGTCGTTGCTGAAAGATGAAGTTAACGGCGGCACCGGCGGCGGTGTTGGTCTTTCTCGGGTCGTGGTGGCGCCGTAATTTGTGCCAATGATTGCTGGCGGCGGTGTATAAAGATAGGTTTAGAAAGACAGGTATTTGGTTTCCTGCCACGTCAGCATGTCGAAGAAAAAGCAAGGAACTACGGGCTGATGACGTGGTAAGAGGTGTACTAGTCAAACTTTTTAGTTTTTTAGTCAGAGTTAGGTTTTATCGTAATAATGACAAGCCGCCGCGGCCACGTGGACTAACGGTGAATATAGAGAGACGCATTACGAATAGAATACGTAGTTTGTAGTATTCACGTGTATATATGTAATGTATGACGGCATATAACAATTTGGTTACTCAATTACTTGTGGGCTTGTGGGCAATTGGGCATATGATTTGGGCTGGGTAGTGTTCTTATGGGCTATGGCCCATGAAGAATGGCTGTAAAAATATTACCGGCCCAATCATATAACCATTTTATGGCGTATTAGAAAATGGTAGTAAGCGTCTCATAAGGAGTAAAGCATTGGATTAGCGTGAGAGACAAATAAGTGTCTAGGATTGCCCTGTGGGCGAGTAGGGAAGCCTTAAGCGTATAGACGTACGTCTAAGGTGTTTACTGTGTATGTGTTATGTTATGTTCCACCAATTCTAGGGTCACGTTATATTTATAGTTCCTAAGACCTGGGTTGAGTCGTCACGTATCGTCAATTGATTGATGACCCTACTAAGAATTAATCACGATCATGTAAAACTCAAATAACTTTAGGCATGTGACCAAGCTACGAGCCTTTGTCATCCACACCCTAATTATTTTCAATTTCAATTTCAATATTCACATAAACAAACAGGTAGTAGATTAATTAGATATCCATATATGGGTAATATTTTCAAATTAGGAAAAGTAAGACACCGGTGAACCAGTGGCCTAGTGGATTTGTAATCAAACAAAAACATACAGACCCCTGGTTCAAATACTGGTGGAGGAGAAAGAGGAGGAAGAGGATATATGATGATGATGTGTGTGTGCATGTATATATGTTCATTGTGAACTCATTCAAAAGAGGTATTCTAAAATACCTCTCTTTTTTTCAACACGCTCTTTTTATAAGTTCTTATAAGAGTCGAGGTTTGCACACTATCGGTAAGTTTTGTGCAATAGATTGAGGGCTATCACGATTTGAAATTAATACTTTTTGATCATTAATGGTGTGCAACATATTAAGGGATATTAGGTGTTGGAATCAATTGTTTCGTTAAAATCATGTGATGAACCATTGAATTCCAATAACTCGAGTTGTTATTCATTGACAAAAGCATCTAACCCATTATAACCTGAGAGTTTACCATATGCTATTGAGACTCACGTTGGATAATATTATGTTTAAATTCGTATAATGATCCCTTCAAATAGACTCATCGGTATTTTTTAACAAGTTAAACTCTGAAGTACTCGTTATGCTCATAAACTTCGTAGAGTATTTATAAAATTAAGAATACAATGAAAACGAAAACCCACATCGTCACAATAATTGGATACTAGTATTATTGTGTGCATATATAGCTATAAATTCGATAGAAAGATAAGATATTTGTATTGATCTTTCTCCATGAATGTATGATTATTTGGTACATGCCAATATCACAAGAAATAAAGACAAAAAAGATGCATGCTTATCTCAATGTATATAATACAATGTATACGAAATGTTAAATATTCACTTTTGCCCCATCTACTTTGTCAACTTTACAAATAGCCCTCTGCACTATAAATCGTTCTTTTTATCCCTCATACTTTAACTATTTTGCCTTTTGGGTCCCTCTGTTCCAACTTTCGTCTTCTTAACGTTAAATCTAGATATATTCGCACGCATACGGAGAGAGATATCGAAGGCAGGAGACAAAGAGTTGGTCTAGGAGGCAAATTGGGGGAGGTATCGCGAAGACTGTGGTGAAATATGATGGGATTTAAAACCACATGTTTTATCTGTCATTTTTATCATATGTAATTATATATATTTATAGATTAAAAATTCTTAGTAAGCTAATATGTGGTAATTGGAGCTGATGTGGTGCGTGTGCTACATTAATTAAGCATTAAGAAGATAATAGTTAGAACAGAAGAACCAAAAAGATAAAGTGGTTAGAGTAAAAGAGGGTAAAAAGAGCAACTTATAGTACAAGGAGCTATCTGTTAAGTTGGAAATATAGAGGGGCCAAAGTGTTATTTTCATTTCACAATTTAGTAATAATTGAGCAAAGGAAAAAACAAAATTGGTCGGCCAAGCAGAAGAAAAACAAAACAAGCCCCTATTGAATTTCAAAATTTTGGTAAGAGACAACGACTTTGCAACTTCCATCATCATATAAAAAAACAAAAACATATAAACGGTCACTCAATTTTGGATTATGTGACATGCATAGTGGTCACTTGACTTTTATATCTAACATTATGATCATCTAACTTTGGTCGACATAACATAATAACCCCCCCCCCCCCCCCCCCTTATTCAATGAAAACATGATAAGGGAAGGAAAGCATAATATTGAGTAATTTTGGTTGGTTAATAATTTATTTGATATTATTTCAGATGGCGTGAAAGTTTAACAAATTGACCGTTGTAACCAGTTTTACACCGATAAAATTGAAGTGACTGGTAAATTACAAATAAGATTTATGTGATCATATTGTTATATAGCCCAAAATTAAGTGATCCCCTCGACCTAAAATACCCACACTAAAATTATATCAGGATTACGTGGAAAAATAGACCGTGTTAGTAAAAATGTAAAATACCTACACTAATTAGTGAATATGTAATAGTATTTTATCACCATAAAAAAGATAACACGTAGTAAAATACGAATTCTGTAGAGCCATATTGGCTAAATTTAATACATATTTCATTCGAAATTATTGATTAACGTATAAATAACAAAATACTATATCCCAAACCTAATCAGCTCAATCATTCAACCAACCATTTGTATCAAATAATTATTTCTCCCCCTTGGTTGAAATTTACAATTAAAAATTTCAGTATAAAACGAAATCAAAATGCAAGAATAACAATAAATACGAAAATACTTAACGGCGTACATGACGACGTCCGTCCCACTAAACGCTGACGCTGCACCTCTCAGACAGCTGATACTTAACGGCGCCGTTACTCCCACCATCCGCCGCCGTCTTCTTCCCGAACTGTATATACGCTTCACACTTGGCAAACAAACGGTACCCACCGGAGACAAAGCTCCCAACTTTAAACCTCACCCTTCCGTCCATCTCCACCGTCAGCATCACGCTCCCTTCCCCCTCGTCGTGAGAAAGCGGGCCGGCGTTGTACGGCGCGACGGGGACGGCGGTGCCATACACAAACGGCGACCAGACGTTGACTTCTTTGCGTGACTGGTAGAAGGGCTGGACGCGCGTGCGGAGCGTGATCTGCTGGTTGCGGTAGCGGGCGTAGACGTCGAGGCGGTCGTAGTGGATTCCGATCTTGTCGTTGGGATTGGCGGCGGAGAAGGTGACCTGGAAGTTGGAGGTGAGGAAGTTTGGGACGGAGGCATTGAAGGCGTAGACGGTGGCGTCTTGGAGGGTGATTGTCGGCTTTTTGGGTTTGAGGATTGCCCATGTGATTAGGATTGTGAGGAGGGCTATGAAGAGGAAGATTAGGGTTCCGGCAAAGATCCGGCGGAGGAGTTTCCGGCGCTTTTTGCCGTGGGAGCCGCAGTCTTTGGCCGACATGGTGGGTGTGTGTTTGGGGATAGGAAGGGAAACTATTGAGCTATATGGCTATATTGTGAGGGAGAGAGAGATATAGTCAAAACTCGAAAGATGGGTCGGGTCGGGTCACGATTAAACTGGGTCGAATTTGGTCGGTCACTGAATTTGAATTCGGCCCGAAATTACTGACCATGGCCGAGGACTAGGACAAATTCAATTCGGTCAGATCGTGATCATAACTGAATTGAATTTGGTCAACCGAATTCGACTTGTTTCAGACAATTTCAATGATATTACATGATTTTGGACATTTAAATCATAGGTATATACATTTAATTCATTGGTTTGAACAATTAAATTACTTATTTCTTTATGATTTGCACATTTAATTCACGTTTTTTTACTAATGATCGATTTTTGGTCAAATTTGGTAAATAACTGAATTGAGCACTAAAATCATAACTGTGACTGTTTTTTAATTGGATATTATAAAATCGTTGGTAAAAGTATTACATTTACCAACGATTTTAGAATCGTTGGTGAAAGTCTTATCTTTTGCTGACAGTTTTTAAATTGTTGACATAAATTCATTGATAAAGTTTAGATTTTTTTCATCGATGAAATTAAAATCGATCGGTCATGACCATCTGAATTAGGGAGGGAGAAGGAAAACTAGTGAGTTAAATTGTGAGGGAGAGAGAAATATAGTCAAAGACAAATATTGGCCGGGTCGGGTCGGTTAGGTCCTCTTTGTTGAATAATTTAGTTTAGGATGAATATGACATGCAAATATCCATAATAATAAAATATATTAGATGAACTAATTAATGTTATTTTAATTACAAAATATTGATATGTTATCATTAATTGTTAAATCGGTTTATGATTGGTTATGTAACTTATGACCAAAATGTGAAAATTATTAATACTACAATTTATCGAGATATTTGGAAATTAGATCAAGAAATGTATTTTTATTTTTCATGAGTTAACGTCGATCCCTAATAACACAATAAGTCAAGAGTGAGAGTGATGTAGCATAATGGCCTAATGTCAACCCACAAGACCAAAACTAACATGTCCCCGCTCATTAGTCCTACCCATTACCTAGTAGTGATTTCATCATGTTCTTGAGATACACTATAACTAGTCTTTTCTAAACGATTCCCAACTGAAACTCAACGACTATTGGCACTGTCATGACTATATTGCGTCGGTTCTAATGATCATTTCCAATTATTAAAATCCTTCCTCGAAAATATTTCCTAGGGGAATGTGCCCACAACGATCATGAGAATGCATGCATTCATCTTATGCATAAAAGTTGTCTTTAACAAATTGGATTGTAATTTTTTTTTTATAAAATTATACATTTTCAGTATTTCACATTTATTACTAATTACAAACACTTTTCCATATTGCTCAAAACTGGTCTACGTATGACACGTGGCAAGAGGATGATACCATTTTTTGCAAGTGGAGCCCACTCACGACGATACCAAGCTCATGAAGTAAAGAACCCAACTTTGAATATTCATAATACCATATGACATCCACAACTAGACAAAATATTAAAAGTAGGTTCTTTGCATCTATATTTTTCAGGCTTTTTAAATAATTTATAAGTAGAATTTTTTCTTAAATGTTGAGGTTGTTACATGTTAGATTATCTCGTTACATATGATATAATTTATTATAAAAATAAAATTTACAAGAGAAAAGTATTTATTAATGACGAGTTTGACAGATAATATGGGTTTAACAATCAACTCATGAAGTTCGTGTGAGTATGTCGTGGTTCGTCAGAGTTAAGGATACACCAATCCACTAAACCAAGCCACCACCTAACCAACTGAGACTACCGAGCTAAACACGACATTTTTCTACTCAATTGGAAGGTGATTTATTGTTGATAGTCCATTATTATTATATACGTCAAGAAATTCTAAGGAATTTTGTCTTTATTTCTTCTCCCATTCGTGAGTATAATTATTTCAATGTGAAAATAATAATAAAATAGAAAGAACGGTTGATGGCCAAATTTAATTTTTCTTTTGTTCAATGGATAATATTGTTACCGTTTCTGGTTCATCGTTGTTAGATTGATTCGTCGCTTAGAAAACAACAATAACATACATGGACCAGAAAGATACTAACTTCACCTTCAATTACCATTTCGAAATATTTCAATTTCATTTACAATTTTTTTAGAAAAGACAATCCATAGCACTTTAACTATAAATCAGAATTGAATAGGATACATAAGATTACAATCAGAAAGTGTCACAATGACACCCAATAATTAGGAAGGTGTAGTATAGCCTATATTTATAAGGTAATTCGCAACATAACTACCTTCCCTATAAGTGTGACATACGACAATATCCCACTCTCGACCCCCTCAACTCTCTCCCTCCTCCATAAGCAACAATGAGATCGTTGTCTGGACCACATGTTTTTGTGTCATGTATTCCATGCAAAATTCGTTCATGTGATACCTCCTTAAAGCTCGACTCTCGTGATAGAACATGCTTCTAGATTCATTGTGTACGCTTCTAAATTCTGAAAATCAACAAATTTTTTACTTCACTTTTTTTTTCTTTTTTAAATAAAAGAATTTGTAAATGGTAAATAGATCCTCTAATATACTGAAGAAAGAAGGCATAGGAGCAAAGGATATCCCAAATAGCCGCCAAGGTGGGTTGTTCTTTGTCCATCTACTTGGAAGTGGGCTTTTGGCCTTAGAATATCCCATGCTATAATAAACAAATGCTTGGGAGAAAGACGATTTTGTAACTTTACTCGACAAGTTTCCAATCGAAGATTGAACAATCACCTTGAAGTATTAAAATAATATCGACTTCAAAAATCTTCAACACTTAATGAACATCATGAGAACTGATCACTAACACTTAGCGAATGGTGATTGTGATCTTCAACACCTTGCAGATACCCTTGCAAGCTTCTAACTATTAACACCTAGTAATCGTGACGCACCTAACCGAATCTTTAACCTACCAACATTCATCAATTATTAACCTAAACGTTTCTCACCCTTAAAAGCAGCAACAAACAAGTCAACCGAATAAAATGAAAATAACTCAATTCAAAAAACTGGCCATCCTATGCTTTACTTGAAACTTGAAAGTACCAAAATGAAAATAATTTTAGTTAAGTTTTCCTTCTTCATCTTCTAGCCTCATAGTTTTCCTTCTTCCCTTCGACTTAGATTAGAGAGAGGGCTTACCTTCGAACCAGGAAGAAAATCTTCTCACCCAAAAAGTCACCACCACGACATCCTTAACAAGTCAACATAGATGTCATCGCAATTATTTTGTCGCATGGAAGGGGGAATCGACGAACTATTTCGATGATTTGTGTTATGGGACTGAGTCAACAGGGTTTCTTCGAAGGAGTCGATTTCGTTGTGTCGGAGGATCAAGATGGTAGTCATTAGCAGCTACTAGTCATTAGCAGTTGGTAAACCCCTACAATGGAACCCCTACAACGGACCCTGTTTCTTGTAGTGTGAGATGATAGTGATTCAATTTCATATTTGTTCACCGACGAAGAGAGATATTAAAGGTCTACGAAGATAGATTTGAATGATTACAAATCACAATATTCTTCACTTTTCTCAATAATTAAACAAATCACAAAAAAAAATTAATTTCCCATTTCACCGTTACAGCTACCAACATTCTCCACTTCGCCGGCGAAGTGCAAACTCTCCAGCGAGTTAACTTACCTAACCGGATTCCGAATTCCCCTCCAATTTTTCAAGCAGCACAAACCTGCGGCTTAAACCCAAACCTCTCCGCCTCCAAATCATACTCCACATAATAATAACTAGCTTATTTGCCCGTCCGTTGACTGGCATATTTATACAATTATAAATATATACGTGTAATTTTTGTATATTTTTTAGTTAGGAATATATAAGGATGTTGAAATATACTAAAACCAACAAATCAATTAATGAATAAATGAGTAGTCATCGAAAAGAAGATAATATATTGTCCTACTTTGCTAGTGAGTTCATGGTAGAGACTATACAAAAAAAAACAAAATGAAAATATGTCCACCTATGACGGAGATAATGAAACAAACTCACAAAAAAAAAAAACACAAACATTTATGTTATGGCTGAGGGGATATCTATGGAAATAAAAGATGGCATGATAAAAGAGTAGTCGTAGATAGTATATATTTTTCTTTTAGTTGTGGTAGTCAAGTGAATTTGGCTAAACGTTCTCCTGAAAAAAGTTCAATTTTGAAAATCTCAACATAAATATATATGACTTCACATGAAGGTATTAATTTTAAGAACTAATAGATTAAAATAATGTGGGCTAATTTATCAATAAAAAATATTTATATTTTAGATAAAAACTTTTCTTACATTTTTTTTTACGAAAGAAATATTTTAGAAGTTAGGATAACATGTTCTAAAGCCCGATAAATTAGCCATTATTTTTATTTATTTTGAATATAGTTTATAGAGATGATTGAATGTAAGGGATGTGAGAGGTTCAAAGAAATAATAGAAAAATAAATACTAAATTCATAATAAGTTTTAATTATTTAAATAACATAAAATTTTAGAAATGAAAATTTATTTTTAATTTATGGAATAAATATATTAAATATTAAAATCTAAAAATAAATTCTGATTGTAGAAACAAATAATGCCAAAATTCATATGTAAGAAGAAAAAAAGAAGAAGTTAAACGTGGGGGTGGTTACCAAACATTACAGATTTAATATTTTTTTTATTAATTATTTAAGAGATTAATTTTAATTGGTTGATTCCCTAAAATTAAGGTATGAAGAGGATTGGCTTAGGTGGCAATTGCAAAAAGTTGAAATCCTATTATATATACTAGATTAATCATCGGCCCGTTGGCTGGTTGATATTCAACTATTTTTTTTTAACTCTTTAAGTCTTATTTCTAACTGATCTGTTAGCCGGTTTCAGTATAAATTTATTTAATGTGTTTAAATAGTTTACTATAAAAATATTTAATTGTTAAGATTATGTAGAACTGTTAATGGCGGGGTAAAATTTTAGTCCTCGTCAGAATAACAGTTCAAAAATTTTGTATGAAGGTTAGTATCAATTGTAACTTGTATGCATGTTTAGATGTGTATGATTGCATATTGTGTGTAAAGGTGAAGTGCATGCCTATATATACTCATAAAGGCGCATCATACATGTCATTGATATGTTTTGTAAATCATGTGAATCTTAATAAAATTATATCATGTCCTTTCACGATTTTGAGAACTCATATGAACCTTAGTAGAACACGATTTTCATACTCTTTTATTTGTTATTGGTCCCGGTTCTCATATTCATTATCTTATTTTTTTTCCCAAAATGTCATTTTAATGAACCGACAGTTTTGAGAACTCATATAAATCTTAGTAGAACATGGTTTTCATAATCTTTTTTATCATTGAGTTGAACTCTATTAAGAAATCATAATAATCATATTTTTTCAGTAATAATAGAGACTTAATGATAAAAAAAATTATGAGTTATGATAAATGTGATTATGAATTTTAACCCGGTTCTCATACCTTATATGAAATTATATCATGTCCTTACACGATTTTGAGAACTCATATGAACCTTAGTAGAACCCGATTCTCACACTTTTTTTATTTGTTATTAGTCTCGATTCTCATAGGAAAAATAGAAAGATTTGATTAAAGATTTTTTTCAATTTTTTTTCTTTTTAATGAACCAACGGTTTCGAGAACTCATATGAACCTTAGTAGAACCCAATTTTCGTACAGTTTTTTATTATTGAGTTAAAATATATTTAAGAAATCATAATAATCAATATTTTTACAGTATAACAAAGACCATAATGATAAAAAAAAATTATGAATTATGATAAATAGGGTCATGAAGTTTAACATGGTTCTCATACCTTATATGAAATTATATAATTCTCTCATACATGGATTTTAATAGATCAAGAAAATTGTTAGTAAAATTGGTTCTCAAATTTATATGAACCTTAGTAGAACCCGGTTCTCATACCTTATATGAAATTAAAATTATATGATTCTCTCATGCATGGATTTTAATAGAAAAAAAATATCGTCAATATAAATTAGTTCTAAAATTTATACGAACATTAGTAGAACCCGGTTCTCATATCTTATATGAAATTATATCATTGTCTCATACATGGACTTTAATATATCAAGAACATTGTTAGTGAAAATCGATTCTCAAATTTAGATGAACCTTAGTAGATCCCGGTTCTCACGTCTTACATGAACTTATATTATTTTTTTTATCTTAATAAAGAGTATGAATATTGAAATAAAATAAAATAATTTTTTTTATTAGTCATTTTCCTACACTAAAACATTTATATACATTTTTCAATACGAAGAAGAGTAGAAGATGAGCTATTTTTATTTTTTATTTTAATCATGAAAAGGATTGGACTATTTTTCAGAATACTTTTTAGTTTTTTCTCCATGATGAGGGATTATAAAGAACGTGAGAATTAATATTAAAAATTTAAAAAAATAAAGAAAAAAATTAAATAGGTGAGAATGCCTCTCATTGGCTGAAATGAGAAGAATGTGGAGAGAAGTAGAAGTATGGGTTTTAGCATACGTGGCATAAAGAAAAAAAGCTAAATGCATATTATAAAGTGTTGATGTTGATATAGATAAAAATATTACTAGAGAGCCCATGTTAACAGATAACTTAATGGGCTTGTAGGTGGGCCAAGAGCCCAGAAGGAAAGAGATATTGTTTGGGCAGAAAAAAAACCCAATTTGACTTTACTTTGACCAGACCGTATAAAGTAACATTCCTATCCTACTACTACTAGTAAAATACTATTTGACTTGAGGGAAAATATTAGCGAAGACAAAACGGCTGTTCGAATTCACAGTATTCCATACAGCGTACGTACGTCTGAGTTCCGACGAAGATGAAGTTCGCAGACTCTCCGCGGGTAGCCGGAAACCACTTCACAGCCACCGATGAGGAGCTCGTGTTCTGTTACCTCCTTCGCAAGCTACTGAAACGGTCTCTCCCGTCAGGCGACTACGTCAGAGATTGCAACCTCTACGACGATCTTGAACCCTGAGAGATTTGGTCAGCATTCTGAGTCAACGACGGTGGTGCTGAAAAAGAAGTAAGTTAATCTTTTCTTACTCGTATCGAATAGAACATGTTGAGTTAAAGCCAAGTTTAATATTAGCAAGATATGAGGTTGTTGTTCCTAATAATTGCATTGGCCGTTGTAATAACTATAATAAAAATTGAGAAAATATTTCTTTTTAATGATGGTGATGGTTACGTCCCTTATCTATTAAGAAAATTTTGAAAATTGGGACTAAAATTTGAAGAATAAATAGAGACTGAATAATTGTGTTCTGTATAGATTTAGGATGAGGACGAAGAAAGTAAAAAAAAAAAAAGATCGATGTCTACTTTTTTATTTTCACGATATCAAAAAAGACATATGATTTTGATGAGGTAGAGGACAAAGTAATTGTGGAGGAGAAGATTATTGGTGGTGATAGTTGTGTCCAGGCTAATAAGCCGAATGAGTACCTTAAGTTTGAGTCATTAACAAATCAGTACCCATTGTCTTAAAAATAACTTTTTAGTACCGGTCGTTTGAGAAATTAACACGTCCATCCGAAAGTCGAATTCCGTCCATTCTCTCCGTTAAACTGTCACGTCATTCGTCCTATTCAGATGAAACCGCTGATGTGGACATATCCACATGTCATTTGGGCCCTGGCCCACCAATTAAACCCCTACCCCTTTCTTTCCTTCTCATACACGATTAAACTTTTCATATTCCACACTATCCCTTTTTCTTCTTCCCTCCAATTTCAATTCATCAACTGTCCGCCTAAGAATCCCAACAACCAGTGGCACAAAAGGACTTGGATGCAACAATGGTGGAGTGGAGAAGACGACAGCAAGATGAAGAGGCCCCAAACTATAGTCAGTGATCATCCAATCCTCTGTTTTTTTTTTATTTCCTCCTCTAAGTTTGAGTTCTACGAATTTTTCTGCTTGTATAATGTAGTCGGTAAAGAGACTACAGTTGCAGGGCTTTCTGTTTGTGCGGTTTCTACTTACGATTTTCTCTTCTCTAAGCGTCTCATGTTGAAATAAACGCTCAGGATCAGTTCATATAGTTGTCGTGCAATAGTTAGACTTCTCGTTTGACATATCTTCTTGGTTTAGTTGTCGTGCAATAGTTAGACTTCTAGTATAATCCTTATTTGCAGCAGAGAACGGGCATGTCATATTTTGATTGCTGCAATTGATATATTTAGGTTTTTGTTACTATCGAAATGGATGTTTCTCACTGTTAATGTCGATCCCAAAACTTAATTTGGATGGTAGTCTACAATGGCGTTGGATGATAGTCTTGGTGTGTTGGATTTTGGTGAATCTGTTGTGTAGTGTGTAGTTTTTGTAATGTCACAATTGTCTTTTCTGAAGAAATTTAACCTGCATGATTCTGATTTCTTTGTTGGATTTAATCGGTTGTGCAGTGTGTAGTTGTTGGATTTACATATATAGATTTCTATATGCTCGTCTTTCTGAATATGTGAGAAGGATTGAAAAATTTCACTTGCACATGAAGAAATGTTGTTAATTAATGATGAGGAACTACTGTGAATCTGCTCCTGCAACACAGCTGATGTTGATTCTGCTGGATGATAAGAGCACACAACTGATCTGCTCCTGCAACACACTTATTTCGATGTACAATTGAGATAACACCTTAGAAACAAGTTTCAAGTTTGGATCTTAGTCACTAAGAAGGGTGCAGTGGTTGCATATACTCGCAGAATAACTTTTGAGCATGTTTTGAAGCATGTAACTGAAACTGAAACATATCATTGAATTGCACAATCATCCAACCAAATTTGCAAATCGCAAATGTTACCATTACGATTAACCAGTCAATTACAAGCAAAAGACAGACTAAAGGAAGTACAAGCTCTATCCCAACCACAACATAAACTATAGCAATTATTGGCTTATTGCAGGTAGTACTCTAAGTTGCTCGTTCTTTCTATCGATATCCTGGAAAAGAAAAGTTGAAGAAGAAGCTATGTAAGTCAGCGATGAAGACCCATTTCAATGTGGTTTCCACTCTTATCAACGAAGGAACCGACGTTACCACCAATGAAAGTCCTTGATTCATATATATCGACCTCATGCCCTTGATCCAACAGCTCTACAACAGTTGACATCTCAACAAGCCCGACACCAATGATAGCTACCTTCAGCTTTGGTCCCCTATAATGTTCAGGTTCAGGTGGAAATAACCCCTTTGGAGCTGCAAGCAACATTATGGAATGCAAGATTAGAACGAATGTGAAGAATGCAAGACCTTTCAAGAAACACTGCACTGAATCATCAATGTTAAGCCTGCTGCCAAACAGTAGAACTGAAATAATTCAACAATCATCCAAATCAGTTCATAAGATGGGGTAACTTTGGTCATTACAACTGGAATTCCAGGGTTATGACTCAGTCTCATTGACATAAATTATCCTTCTCCATAACGAAAGAAAAATCAAAAGAAAACAGAGCACATACTTGAATTTAATTCCATAAGAGACCACAAAACCAATCAAGCTCACTGAGAATTTAGATCGAATGTCACATTCGAGAGAGCAAACAAAACATTACAACTCTTACAGTCTCAGCTATCGGAGGAAAAACAGAAGAAACTCAGAATTATCATTAACACGCATGTCAGAGACGTTAGCCTCCAAGGAATCCAAAGCAGAGCGAGCACAGAAGGACCCATCAACTCTCCTAACAGTATGAGCTGCCGGCCGGAAAATAAGAAGCCGGATTTTTCCCAACTTCTAGTTCCAGAGACGGAATTCGTGGGAAATAGAATCGTAGCAGCCGTAGCTCGAAATATTTCCTTCACCGGCTGCTAATTCAACTTCCCCACTTCAGAGGATGAGGGAAGGAAGGAAGCGGAGAAATATGAGAAGCGAATTTGACTGGGTGAGGGAAAGGGAGAAGGACGACGAGAAGGATATCAGGAGAAGATGCTAAGAGCGGCAGATTGATGCAATTATTCTTAATTTTGTTGGTAGGGGTTTAATTGGTGGGCCAGGGCCCAAATGACATGTTGATATGTCCACGTCAGCGGTTTCATCCGAATAGGACGAATGACGTGGCAGTTTAACGGAGAAAATGGACGGAATTCGACTTTCGGATGGAGTGTTAATTTCTCAAACGACCGGTACTAAAAAGTTTTTTTAAGACAATGGGTACTGATTTGTTAATGACTCAAACTTAAGGTACTCATTCGGCTTATTAGTGTCCCCTTATCTTTTAAGAAAATTAAGAAACTTAAGAAAATTATTTTTTTGAAAGTAACTTAAGAAAATTAAGAACATAAGATCCTTGACTATTGAAATGATAATATATTTATATATAAATTTAAAGGATGTTAAATTAATTTAAAAATCATTAACAAACCCAAGCTTTATTAGTTCTTCATTGGGACTACACTTACATCACTTGATTCTATGTTTGATGGTTTACTTTTGGGTTTATTAATTATTTCAAAATCATCCTAGTGTTGTATACTCATGGTTTTCACAACTATACTAGACCTCGAGTTGTTGATTTTGACATTGCGTTATTCAACTTTTAAAATTATTATAAATCATGGTAATTAATTAACTATAAACCATATCGTCTTTATAAATAGTTTAAAATCGGACCAATACGATTTCAAAAATACTGGTAACCACATGTATGACTACCATAATGAACGAAATTAATCTCAATAATCCTGACAAATGATGACCGAGACAAGATTCAACATTTTTGAACCACAAAATGCTAGATTTCCATTTAGGTTGTCACTTTGTTTGTGGACTCTTCTTCATTTTCCTCTATGACCCTCTTACCTTAGGCATCTTCCTTAGGCTTGAACCCTTGTTATTTTAATTTAAGTCAGGACATCTGCATTCTTTGTCCATTCTTTCTAGTATTTTCTATATCAAATAAAATTTGATGAGTTTTCTACCCCTACAAGGATGAAGTGACAAAAGTTAGTCTTCTATATAATGTTGATCCAAAGCAAAGTTTAATATTACCAAGATGTGAGGTTATTGTTCCTAATACTTGCTTGCTTTGGCAATTGCAATAGCTATAATAAAAAAATTGAGATTTTTTTTTTTAATTCAATAAAAGCAACGTAATGTTGAATTATTAATGCAACATCAGTTGACTTATTAATAATTGATTGTCAAGGCAAAGGATCTGCGTCCAAACCTTTTTGTTTGGAACGTTCCAAACCAAAAACTCGGAGGGGTATTTTGGTCTTTCTGAAAAATTAAATACCCTAATCCTAATTTTCTCTCTGTTCCACTTCCTCCGCCGACTCCACCATGGATCTTGCTCTCCGTCTCCAGTGCACAGTACACCATCTTCAAGATGCTCTCCAACGCAGATCTCAGCCTATTTCTTGCTCAGCTTCTCCGGCGTGACGTCGACGCCGCGGAAGGCGGCAACGATGACGCTGACGGCCTGGTTGACGGCATGGATACGTTGACGAAGTTGTCGTGGTCGTCGGCAACGTGATCCAAGGACGTAGATCCTGTTGACGAGGCGGTAGACCACGTGGTATTGGCTCTCGACGCCGACGATTAGCTGGCCGTTGGAGGCGGTGAGGGAGTCGTCATCGAGGGAGGAGATGGAGTCGGAAGATACGGAAGGGGAATAGTCATCGGAGGAGGAAGATTGATTGTTTTTGTTTGCTACGAAGGCCAATCGGGCGGAGGTGGCGACTAGGACTCGCGGCGGAGGGAACCACGGGTCTGGATTAGGATGTCGGAGCCGTTGGAAGGCTGAAGAGAGAGAGCCAGGCAGGACATGTCGACGGCGAGCTCAGTGACGCCGGAATTTGATGGATCTGGATCTGTATCTCCGATCGGGTAGGGTAATGAATTGTTTTGATTTGAGGAGTTGGCAGAGGAGGGAGACAGAGAGGTTTGCAGTCACCGATGGAAAGGGGGGATAGGAAGTAGTCAGGTGCATTTGTTAGTTGGTGAGCTCGAAATGGATCCCATACTTTTTTTTTTGCTTAGATCCCATTTGATACTAGTTAATGATTCTGTATAGTGGGGGTAGATTTTTACGGGTTGGGGTGTGGATGATGATGACAATGTGTAGATGATGATGACGATGTTGAGATGATGATGATATATAGATGACGATGATGATTGTGTAGATGATGATATATAGTATTTTTAGCATTTGTTTGGGTTAAATGTTTGATTTATTCTTGTTTTTGGTGGTGTGGTAGTTAGCTGGACTGGTTAACTAGTTAATAATTTGATAACTATCAAGTTAACTAGTTAACTCGATTGGTTAACTAGTTAACTCGATGGTTAACTAGTTAACTCGAGTGGTTAACTAGTTAACTCGATAAGTTAATTAGTCCGAGTAGATAACTAGTTAACTTATCAGGTAACTCAAGAAGATAACTAGTTAACTTGATCGGTTAACTAGTTAACTCGATAAATCATGATGTTAAACAAGTTAACAACTTGGTAACTAGTTAACTCGATTGGATAACATGTTAACTAGTTATCTGTTGATAACCAGTTAATTGTAAAAACTCAGATTAACTAGTTAACTAGTTATAAAAAAAAATTTGTTAACAAGTTATTAGTAAAATGAGGTTAACTAGTTAACTTGTCATTGCTGGAAAAGTCACCGGAGTTTGTTCGATCTCCGGACTCTCGCCGGAAAAATCACCGGAAAACATGTTAACTAACTAGTTAACTGTAAAAATCCAAGTTAACTAGTTATAAATTAAAAAATCATGCTAATAAGTTAATAGTAAAAATCAGGTTAACTAGTTAACTAGTCCTCGTCAAAAAAGGCACCGAAAAAAGCACCGGACCAGCGCCGTGACCTGCGCGGCTGCCGCGGTCGGCGACGGTGGCCGGCGGCCGGCGACGTAGTAAACCACTGTCAACTGTTGACAAATATAAAAATATATAATAATAAAATATTTAAATTAAATATAATAATTAAATTAATTATGTAAAGTTCTAAATACCCCTAACAAATCTGGACTATTAGATTGGTCAAAAAGTCAAACTAGATCTAATGGTTGAAAAAGGGTTTGGATTCTTGGACGCTGATCCACTCCCGATTGTCAAATGTTGAATTATTAATAATTGATGATAGGGTAATGCAACGTTGACCGTTCTTTTGGATAAATAATGTCTACAGTTGAGTTATTAATAATTGATTGTGAAATGGGGTGAAACTTGAAACCCAAACACCAAAAGCCGAATAACTGAAAATTCCGACCCATCAGTTATGGACAATGAAGCCCACCCGTCATTCCAACAGCAACGAGAAAGGGGAAAGGAAATTAATTCAAACCAACTACCATTCTCAAGATACATAAAATACTAACTCAAGCAAGTGGCTGTCTTAACTCTTTAACTAAATCACTATGAAACAACTCATACATTACATATACGTACGTCTGACGATGATGAGATTCGTAGCCTCTCAGCGGGAAGTTGGATATCGCTTCACAGCCACCGATTAGGAGCTCCTCTTTTGTGCCTCCTACGCAAGCTTTTCAAACAGAGACTTCCGTCAGAGATTGCGACCTCTACGGGAATCTTGAACCCTGAGGATTTGGTCAACATTCCGAGTCAACAACGGTGGTGCTGAAAAAGAAACAGAGGACATGTACTTTTTCACGTCGCGGAAGAAGATTGTGGAAAAGGGGAAAAACTTTGTCCGCACCGTCGGGAAGAACGGCGACAAGTAAGTGGCCCGACGAGGTAAGGTCTGAGGCTCAGTCCAAAGAGGATTCAAGGGGAGGCGACCACTAATGACCATCACAGACGTGACACTTGCGAAGCAGGAGCCAGATGGATACTCCACGAGTACGACTTCAAGAACGATGGATTGAATGACTATGTCTTGTGGAGGTATGAACAGTGATTCAGTTTCATCTCTGAAGCCTTGTTTTGCTGCTCTGTTTCTGTTTTACTGTTTCTCTTTTGACGACAGACTTGTTTCTACTGTTGGTTTTGATAGCTCACTTGCTTCTGTGTGTAGATTCGGTTCCTCCTTTTACGTATATAATACATACACAACTTATAATACATCACATGAACATATTCCTACCTTGTATAAATATTAATAGTGATATCTAAATGGGAATCATTCAAAACCCATCGAATGTTACTGTCTTGCAATTGACCCAAAAGCTCTTCGACAGACAGCTTGGAAGTCACGAGAACGGGCGAGCTTGTAAATGAGAGCCGAGTAAGAAGGGTAGTCATGTTTGATCACCAATTGACGGTACTCGATAAACAGGGCCAATGCATCTTCTGAGTCATGATGAGTTTCCTTCATCGAATGGTATGTTCTTTCTGTGTCGCCGCTGCCTCTGTGAATGATCAGGATTTTGGTTTTTGGATTTGGGTTACTGGGAATGGAAAGCTCTGTAGAATCTATGACGAGAAGAATGAGGATGGAAATTGGATTTGATAGCATTCTTTCTATTTCCCAAAATGAAAGAATCTGGGTTTGGTAAGCAGATGGTTTAGGTCTATGTTTCTCTACTCTTTTTTTCTTTTTTTCCGTGAAAATTCCGTTAAGGAGGATTATAGATCGTGCACCATCCTAACTAAACAAAAGAAAAAAAATTAACAGAAGAGGATTACAAATAATTACATTATTATTATTATTTTAATACTTGCTTATGGACACCGCTTGGCATAATTTATGGCTCCGCTACTGCAAGTTGCAGTCTGTGAACATTCGCATACATGTCCAACCATCATATGTTCATGTTACACTCCTTCCTCTTATCCCATTTTGTCGTCATTTCTTAGGATGTGAGAAGAACCTCAAAGAGTCTCGGTTATTTATGTTGTGAAAAATTTAATGAAGACGATGTCATGCAAACTTGTGTACGACGAGTTAGTTCTGGCCAATGTTGAGTTCGATGATGAGATTAGAAAATTATTCTTCTTATAACGCTTGGATAAGAACCTAATAAAGCACAAATAAAAGTGTGATATCAATTGTGTAAAGCTTAAATAATAATGGGAACCAAGCATCGCCTTAACTTGCAGCAATTGCTCAATTCGTGGATGGTTTTGTCTGTGAATTTGTTTCTGATGATGGCAGGTTACAGTGGGATGTTCCGCTACGAGTTCTTAGAGGAGGGCCGGAGAGAGAAAGGATTGCTCTTCTAGAGTGGCTTGAGGAGTTATCACCTTCTCTTCTGGTCGAGGGTCTGACAACATTGGTGTGGCCCTCGGAGAAAAGTGGTGTCTTCTCAGTGAGATCCCTTGCAAGGGAGCTTACTGGAAGGAAGTTTAGAGGAGTGGAGGACTTTCCAGCAAGGATGGTTTGGGCGAAACATGTTCCGACTAAAGGGGACGGGTTCGTGTGGCAAGTGGCGCTTGGGAGGATTTCCACCATTGACAATCTCATACGTCAGGGTTCATGATTCCAAATAGGGTGTGCTGTGTGGCTCGGATGCAGAGTCGATCGTACAATTGTTCCGAGAGTGCAACTTTTCTCTTCACGTTTGGTATTACCTTAGTTCACGACTTTTCGTGTTTGGTCCATTTCCCGGGTTAGTGAAAGAATGGTTATGGGCATGGAAAGGATTGAACTACGGGTCGATCTATGGTCCGTGTGTAAAAATGTTGCTTCATGGTTTTTTGTGAGGTATTTGGGGGAAAGGAATGATAGGGTATTCCGTGACGTGGAGTCTGATCATGCCACTATTGCTTTTACGATTGTGTTACTCGTGGGGGGTACCAGGGAGATTAGTTGATCGGAATACATTAGGGGCGTGGTTGAGGATGTTCCGGTTTGTGGAACCTCCTGATTAAGGGAGGGGTTTGGGTTTGGGTGTTTTGGGGGTAGGGCTGAAAATTGGTTTTTGGTTTTTTTGGTCTAGTCCTAACCAAAACCAAAATATAGGGTTTTTTATTGACCAAAACCAATAATTTTGGTTTCGGTTTGGTTTTAGTTAGTTGTTTAGAAAATGTCATGGTTTCGTTTGGTTTCTGGTTAACCAAAACCAAAACCAAAAAACCAAAATATAAAACCATAATACCAATTTGACAATTTTGGCTCATACACAACAAATATAAGTGACCAACCCATTTCAATATTACATAGTTTGAGTTGTCTAACTCATGATTTATGCTTCATGCTCATGGTTTCAATCTTTCAAAGTAATTAGTAAATGTGAACTCCAAAATGTAAAACCTAGTAATTTTGTTTCACAACATTCTCGATTTAGTTGTAAGTATATGCATATTTTAGTTCAATTATAACTTACAAGTATGTATTTGGATCTTTATATTATGTGTTATGGATTTATGATGGATCATATATCTATAGTTTTAAGTCTTTAAAGATGTTATTTATAAAGTTTTGAATTTATATTATTAATTCATTTTTTTTTATAGTTGATAAGAGTTTTGGTTAGTTTACGGGTAACCAAAACCAAATTGAAATTTTTGGTTTCGGTTTCAGTTAACCCAAATATATTTGGTTTAGGTTTAGGTTTAGGTTAGTGATTTTCTTCGTTTTTGGTTTCGGTTAACCTAAGTTTTGGTTTTGGTTAACCAAAAACCAAACCATTTCCACCCCTAGGGGAAGGGTTCTGTTTCATGTTGTTATGAGGAAGCTGGACGAGTTACAGAGGGTTGGGTACAGGGTTGGTTTTTGGGGGGCGTGTTCTTTCAGCCTTGGTTTTGGGTAAGCGTGGTTGGGCCGTCTTTGGTCTGATCACTTTTTTGTACATTTTTTTCCTGTGATTAATATATTACTTCAGTTCATAAAAAAAAAGCATCGCCTTAACAAGAAGTGTCTACAATCATACTTGCATTTGCTGAGATATAACACTGAATAAGAGCCTCGTGACACAAAAATAAAAGTTTGATCTGAACTGAATAACACTCAAATAATGTTGGGAACCAAACAACACATCCATAGAAGGGGTAATTACTAATATGAGGATCCCAAAGTGTCCTTATATAAGGACACTAATTTACACTCTTAATTTATATAAGAGATCCAATGATTAATATGAAATGTGTATTAGGTAGGGTAAATTTTTAATTGGTACAACTTTTTTTAATTCTCGTTTTGGTTCCACTTTAAATTAATTACCTCATTTTCCCCTTTTGTCCACACTTGGTTCATTGTAGTTAGATTAGAATCATCATACAACGACTCTAAAGAGTGTCCTCATATAAAAACTCTTAATGGATTCGTAGATTCCCATCAAAGGTGTCTAAAACCATGCTAATATTCACATAGTGTAATAACAATACTCAAAACATTCTACTTCTTAATACTCGATGTGTTTGTAATGAACTCTCTGTTCAAGTGAATTTGAAATTTCACAAGTATGGGCAACAATCGTGTTTTAGAACTTTGAGTTTTTAAAATCAAGTTTTGCAGAAGAATAGGAAAATAGAATTATGTTTTTTAACCATACTTCGAATTAATGAATTTAGGATGTTACTTTCAAAAAAAAAAAAAAAAACTTTAGCTATTATTAGAAATTGGATAAACATATAGAAAAATGCGAAATTATAAAATTAACGCGACATGGGGCCACTCTTCAATCTCCAAGAACATTGGTGGTCTGTTGGGCCGGGCCGGGCCGGGCCGGATCTCCATATCCGTATGCAAACGTTAGATTAAGTTTAATTGGGACCAATTGGCTAAAAAAATTGTCAAATAGAGTAGAGAGACGGATTCCCACTACCTGTTGGAAAAGTCTTTGACCCACTTCAACAAGGTAAGAAAAGGAGTCAGAAGTCAGTATAATAGCAGCGCCTGTCCTAACTCCTACATCATAATCTACAGTATTCTCTAATCAGTACACACAGAAAGAACGAAGGAGCGAAGATGAAGTTTTCGGATTGTGTTCGTGAAGTCGGCAACAGATTCACACCCACTGATGACACTCTTGTCGCCGGTTACCTCCTCCCCAAGCTTTGGGGACTACCTCTCCCAACCCACGACGTCACCGACTGCGATCTCTACGGCCACCTGGAGCCTTGGCATATTTGGTCCAAATACGGCGGCGATGATGTCAACGGAAGCAAGGTTGATGAAGAAAGAGACCTTTACTTCTTCACGAGGCTGAAGAAGATTACGGAAGATGGCAAGAACTTCGACCGTACCATCGGTAACAACGGCGGGAAGTGGCACGGCGAGGATTCAGGGTCACACCATCAAACCAAAGACGGAAGGCTGAAGTGGGTGGTGAAGAGGTTCAAGTACAGGACTAAGGAGGACAACAAGAGGAAGAGGATTCAAGCGGCCGCGGCGACTAATGACCATCATGGCTGTGAGACTTGCGGCGAAGTGGGAGTCGGGTGGATACTCCATGAGTACACCTTGAATAACATCCGGGATTGAACGACTACGTCTTGTGCAGGTACGAGTTTTTGCTCTTGTGATGAATGCTATTTTGAATGCTTTTTAAAAAAAACTGACTCCTATGTCTTGTGCAGGCTGAGGAGGTTGAAGAAGGTGGTGAACAAGAAGAAGAGTCAACGCTGCTTCGCCTTCGATTGTCATGAAGTCGGAAAAAAACATGGTTCTCATGACATAGAGCAAGACGACAACCTCAAAACGGAGATGCCTACTGCTGATGATGCTGGGACTGGTACTAGTAGTGATGATGACGTCTTCGATTTCGAAGCAGAAATCGAGAGGTGGTGCAACAACTTCACAATAGAGTCGGCTACTACTATCGTTGAGAAGAGCAGCAGTAGTGATGATGACTCCTCTGATTTTGAAGCTAACATCGAGAGACGGTGCAACAACTTGAGACAACTTTTATGGTGAGAAATCCTTGATATTTTTTATATAAGAACTCGTATCTCAAATTATAAATTTAATCTCAACAATTTCTCACCTTAACATCCCACAGAGACGGCTGCTGCAGAGATGATGGTGATGGTACTAGTACTACTGTTGATGAGAAGAGCAGCAGCAGTGATGATGACTTGGATCTTGCAGCGGAAGTTGAAAGGTGGTGCAACTTCATCATGGAGAACTAGTTAGTAGTAGCAGTGATTCATAGAATAAGATGTAATAGAACTACTAGTAGTTAGTAGCAGTGATTGATCAAATTTGATGTAATAGAACTACGTTAGGCCTGATCCTCTCTAGGTGTAGGTGTAGCTGTACTATCTAATTTGGGAGGTACGTAGGCAACCCGATGAGTAATGATTTCGGGTCCGGTCTATTCAGTATATAAAAACTTAACACAATTCTTTCATAATCGTATGTGTATGTGTTTGATTGATACGTATCATCACTAACTGCAAAACCAAATGACAACAATTAGTTACCTTTATACAAGCTCAGGGTGATTTCTCGTACAGCTGTCTGAATCATTGTTTCACTATGCTGTGCAAATTTGAGAGCTTTCACTGTACAAGGGGAAGGATTCTGGCATAACCAGTAATCAATTATGCAAGCCTGTGACAGCAACTCAGTCAGAACTATAAAATAAAATGAATCAGGAAACAGCAGCAGCAGAGGAATAGATGCGAATAGCTAAAGCAACACCCTTCAACACACATTCACTGCTAAACTTACCCCACGAAACTTTACAAGAAAGCAAAGAATGCTTAAGTTCACTTTACTGCTCACTGCTCTGCATCAATAATTTAAGAAGAAAAGTACATAAGATTCAGCAATAACTACTTGCTGATGTCCATTAATCAGCCATCAAACCAGAGGAAAAATCACGTCACGTAGAAGTAGTGCATGCACCGTTATTATATGCGAGTCATGCAGTAAATTTCAAAGAAAAAGGAGGGAAAGGTATGTCTTATCCACAACCTTAAAAATGAGATATAATATGGATCTAGATCTCCACTGTCAAAGTTGAACTGGTGAGTGATAATGTTGTTGATGAGGCCATTACTGAAACAGTAGTCTGCATTGCAGAAGCACAACAATCAAGATTCTTTTCCGACCGACAAAGGCCATTAATGATTGTGTAACCTAAAAAGGGAACGTGTGACTAAAGAAAAGTAAACAAGTAATAGTTGCGAAGGAACACCCTCATAAAAGAAACTGCAGAAAAATTTAGAGGGAGACAGTCAAACACTAAGGATGACATACAGTAACATAGCATACATATGCGGATGCCCTTATATCATCTTACAAATTGCATGTTCAATGTACATGTTCTGAATCAATATGCTAAGATGTCTAAGAAATGGTGCTTCGATTTGTGATACTGTATTGATTCTTAGTACCCGGACAAACTCTGCCATAACATGATATTCCATAAAACATCTGCAAACATGGCAATGGGAGACTCTTTCAACATTAAGCAAACAAATAAGAGCCGAAAAATGGACTCACAGGAGAATGAAATTAGAGTTTCAATGGAAATGCATACTCGAAGATCTGCATATCTTGCCTATCACTGCAAGTAACTATCTCCACTATAGAGTGCACTAAATCTACAACCAAGTCCCGTAAGAAGAAATGTAGAAACAAGATTGATCAGATGCAAGTAATGTACTCCGACAGTGATCTCAATGATTTTAGCAGTGCCTTAGCTCACCGCATTATGCTTATCCACGATTGTAATCTCCTTTAGTTCATCAATCAAGTATCTACAATCATAAATGGAAACAAAATGAAAGGAACAAATCTACGTTGAGAGCTATTGAATAAATGTAAATAGATGGCATAGTTAAGACATCTGTTTCAGCTGTCCGCAGATCGCACAAACAGACACCTCAGATAACTGAATCAACAACGAAATCAATATCCAAATCAATATAGACAATGCGTTTAATTTCTAGCACAGATCGCTGTAACTGGAATCATAGCAAGTGGAACTAGCATGTTTTATTGATTCCTGGATCTAAGCCTCTAGTCTAAATTCTATCTCAGCTAAAAAGTAACGACTGATGACATTATTAGCAGCAAACCACTCTTGACATTATTAGCATTACCTACACAGAATATTAATCACAATATTATTCAAGAGAGAAGCAAGAGGACTTGACCTATAAATGACAGAATGCAAGCTATTCACACTTTTCCATACAACGTAACCAACTCATGCTACTAATTATCAGCAGTAAATCGAGAAGCAAGACGATCTGTATTGAGCAAAAGACGAGCATTTCGGAACAAGTTAAGTCAAGGAGATCAACAACCAACCTGGAATTGGACAACAAAGAATCTTGAACTCTTCTTCCAGGTTAGCCATGGCTTTGGGGAGGAAGTTATTAGCATGGTGGACACACTCTTGATGTTTTTTCTGCTGCTGAAGAACTCAACAGTGTCTTCCAGCTGCTCAATTGCCTAATCATTCAAGTCCAAGGCACAACATCACCATGCCAGCCAACACATAGTACAACTAGAAGCCAATCCATCACTAAAACTAACTAGCAACACAATAAACTGCAGTAACTTTCCATAAATTCCACAATAACCAGTTCCAGTTTCTTTGAGGCATTTGATCAAACACCAGTTGGTCATGAAATGAACCAAGGAAACAAAAAGCTTCAGGTCAGTGAGTCTCTCACCTGAGTAGGACGCAGGGCAGTCTCGAGCGCGTAAAGGCGAGGAGCTGATGATCCCTGGTGATGTTCTGGTTCTTCTCCAGAGATTATTTCATGAACTGAGACCTGTACCATCGTCAGAGATAACCCCATTCCGGCGAGACTGCTGCTATCCGGTGACAAAATGATTAGTCCGATCAGGAAATAATGCTAGTGTATTAAGTATTAACAACTGTAGATTGTTCATAGAATTTCATCAACGACTGTAACTTAACACGCAATTCTTAATACATTTCTGATCTGATGGAGAGCAGTATCCATTTCGCCGGTAATGTTAAGCCATTGGACGATGCTCAAGCTTCCACCGGAGTGATGAAACCAAACCAGTCTTCTAAGTTCCAATTGGTCAGTGAACTCAAATACTAGCGCCTCCAATTGGGCCCGGAAGCTTTCTTAGATTGGGCTGAGCCCATTAAGATACAATCTCAGGCCCATACCGAATATTGACTGATTCCTGAGAGTTTCATCTTCTTCCCGCGTCAACCTTGATCGGACATCAATGGCGGAGTGATAATTAAATATGGAATCTCTGCTACAAAAGTGCACCTCCATCTTACACGGCAATCAAATCCAAGCTCTACTCATCACCACCGGCCAATTCAACTTCCTCAACATCTGCCCACCTCGCTCCAAGCTCCTCGAGCTCTACTCCTTATCGCTCAACAACCTCGCCTTCGCCATTCGCACCTTCTCCCACATCCCAAATCCTTCCACCAACGACTGGAACGCCATCCTCCGAGGCCTCATCGTCGGACCTTCCCCTTCCGACGCCTTCCCATGGTACAGATCCATGCTCCGAGGCTCCCACAAGGTAGATGCCCTGACTTGCTCTTTCGTACTCAAAGCTTGCGCTCGTGTTCTGGCATTGTCGGAGTCGATTCAGCTCCATTCCCAGATTGTTCGTCGTGGTTTCATCGCCGATGCTTTGTTGGGTACAACTCTGCTGGACTTGTACGCCAAAGGAGGTGAAATCCGGAGCGCACGGAAGGTGTTCGACGAAATGTCTAAAAGAGACATTGCGTCGTGGAATGCTTTGATTTCTGGGTTGGCGCAAGGAGAGGAGCCCAACGAGGCTTTGAGTTTGTTTAAGAGGATTGGTGGTGATGGATTTAACCCGAACGAGATCACCGTTCTCGGTGCGCTCTCTGCGTGCTCGCAGCTTGGTGCTTTCAAAGAAGGGGAGAAGATTCACGACTACATAAGAAACCATAGGCTTGACAGAAATGCTCAGGTATGTAACTCTGTGATAGACATGTACGCTAAATGTGGATTCGTAGATAAGGCGTATTCGGTTTTCAAGACGATGACTTGTGACAAGAGTCTTGTTACATGGAACACCATGATAATGGCGTTTGCAATGAACGGTGATGGCGATAAGGCCCTCGAACTTTTCCATCAAATGGGTACGTCCGGGATGAACCCTGATGAAGTCTCGTACCTTGCAGCTATCTGTGCTTGTAACCATGCCGGATTGGTCGACGAAGGGTACAAGCTGTTCACTTCTATGCAGAGTTCCGGGCTAACCCTTAACGTGAAGCACTACGGTAGCGTGGTCGATTTGCTAGGTCGAGCAGGGCGACTCCAGCAAGCATTTGATGTGATCAACTCTATGCCGATAGTGCCCGACATGGTTCTCTGGCAGACATTGCTCGGTGCTTGCAAGACTTACAGGAACGTCGAGATGGCAGAGACAGTGACGAGGAAGCTGGTGGAGATGGGTTCCAACAGCGACGGGAATTTCATTCTGCTTTCGAACATTTACGCATCCCACGAGCGGTGGGGAGACGTAGGGAGGGTAAGGCAAGTGATGAAGAATAAGGATGTGAGGAAGATTCCCGGGTTTAGCTACATTGAAGAGAAAGGTGAGATTCACAAGTTCTACAATGGTGATAAGAGTCATGATGATTGGAAGAAGATCTATGCCAAGTTGGAGGAGATCAGGTTCAAGATGAAGGAGTTTGGTTACGTTGCAGAGACGAGCTTCGTGTTGCACGATATCGGGGATGAAGAGAAGGAGAATGCTCTGTATCAGCACAGTGAGAAGCTTGCTGTTGCTTATGGGTTGGTATGTGCTAACGACGAAAACGAAGACGGGACGCCGATTCAAGTGATTAAGAACCTTAGGATTTGTGGAGATTGTCATGTAGTAATGAAGCTTGTGTCGAAGATGTACAATAGAGAGATTATTGTTAGGGATAGGGTTAGGTTTCATAGGTTTAACGATGGAACCTGTTCTTGCAGAGATTATTGGTAACACTGATGGATTCAAATTATGTTAGTACAGTACAAATTCAATACAAACTCATAAGAACTGTCATAAAAGATACAACACACAAAATAACAAAGTTCCAGACCAATCTTATTTCTTGGATTTGATAATTAAGAAAAGAAGGATGATCATCATTCACGAAGTTCATGAGCTGGTGATCTGCGGCCGCTGAGTCTCCAGCAATGGTGCAGCAGCTACAATCTGCGGTTCGACAACCTGGATCAAGCCAGTAGCGAGCTGCCTAGTTAAATCCTCCACGGCCACCTTCACCACGTCCTTCCTCATACCGATATCAGCAGCATACCTACTAACACAGTAGACACTAACAGCTGTTGCCGCCATGCCGTACACGTTGGTGGTGAGGAGGCGCAGAGGGGTAGATAACACAGCGGCAAGAGGGCCACCTATGATCGAAACAGCTTGACCACTCTGCCCCATCGTGGTGTGATCCACCACTAGAAGACCGGTCTTGCAATAGATGGCAAAGTCCTCGCAGTTGTTCTTGAAGACGTTGTAGCATCCGAACCCGTTTTCCTGGAGAAACTTTGCACGATGGACCACGACATTGTCCGGGTCTGACACTGCGAGAGTGCAAGTGCCGCCGCGAGCTTTTGCGAGGAAGAGAGCAGGGGTGACGGCGTACTCGAATCGATACAGGATACCTCCGGAGAGGAAGCAGTTGAGGCAGGAGAGGACAACTCCATTTCCTCCTTCCCTTGGAGGACAAGTTGAGCAAGGGACTCGAGACCTAGCTGGGCCTGAACTGACTAGGATGATATCGAGCACGGTCCCCGTTCCGACTTCTTGGCCACCTCTAGTGAAATGAACTACTTTTCCATCCCCAATGTAGATACCTAATTACATTCAGCAGTAGCAAACAAAGAACTTGAGATAACTATGAACAAAAAATACACTTGATAGACAGATCATAACTGTTATTAAAGCTGGATCATGTTGCTCAATATTGCTACGAGAACGAATAGTAAAGGCGATAGAGAACATCAACAGTACAAGAATGTTAACCACTAAACAGCTCCTAGTTTGGATTAGGGAATTGATCATCGAAATTACAGTCCAATTCCTATGAGGATAGGAACTAGACTGCAACTAGAGTTCATTTCTCATCCTTCCTCTGATTCCCATGACGAAATCCCTAATCCAAACTAGATATAGAACTCATAATTACCAAAGTTAGCTTATCCTAATAGAACAGACAAGCAAGGAATGAAACTCTAAGAACACACTAAAGAAGAATGGAGACCTAGGATACAAACCAAGAGGCTAGATAGATCCACTAAAGCATCAATGGCAATTATCAGTGAAGCAATGTCTCATCAACTACACTTTAGCAAAGTTACCCTCACCACAAACTACTAACTACTCAGCATAATAGCACAGATCAAACATGAATGAAGTTCTGGAGCACACTGGAACCCTTAACCCTAACAGAAGCAGCGTCTGATCTCAGATATCCAATTCAACAGAAAACTACGTAATCAGGAAGAAGAAGGAGAAGCATACCGTGATGGGCGTAAACATAAGCAGTTCTCCAGGAGTAGATGTGATCCCCTGGCTTAAGACTATCCTTAGGAACCCTGTTTTTCAGCCATCAAAACTATTTTCAGGACCAAATCCAGCTTACAACAGAACGAAACAGGATCAATCAAACAAAAACACAAGGAGAGGAATAGAGAAATCGTTCACCTGTTGGAAAGCAGACCCATCTCTTCTTCCTTCTATCCTACAAAGCTCGATGAGGAAGGCGAAGGAAGGGTTGATTATGGAGGGAAGAAGAAGATGGATGAGACCTTAGCGGTTAAGGAACTTGAAATGGGAAATGAATAAGTTATGGGAATTGGGAGAGTTTATTCGAATTTTTAAATACGCGCTTCGATCGCACGCGTTGGTACAGCGTTTTGCTGCAGTTATTGCTTCATGTGGTGTCGCGGGAAAGGACACGTGGCGGGTATCGGGTGACCCGATAGGCCCAGTCGACCACATTGCCGGTTCCCTATCCATATTTATTTTGCCTTTTTGGGTTCATCTCTTCTCCATGACTAAAATAATGGTTTGATAAATAATTTTTTGACTAAAATATAATTTTTTTGTTTGAAAAAAATTGATTGAATTCTTTATTTAGTGTATGTGTATGACGATGTTAGTGACAGTGAGTTAATAAGATAAAATTGAAGTGATTTCTACTTAATTATTAAAAGAGTCAAGTTCGTATTTTAACAAAGAAGTATTGAAAATATGAAAGTATTTTTTTTCCTCTCCTCTCCATCGTTCACCAATTTTTCAGCATCATCCATCTTCTACTCGGAGCTCGTGGATTTTGCGGCTAGAGATCTTGGAGCTTGGCGCTTTGAGATAAAGTGGCGGAGGTCAAGAAGTTCTCAGAGTAAGTGTTTTTTGTCATCTGGTTGTCATGTTTGGTCATCAGTGTCATTGTTTTGATAGTGATAATAAATTTTATGAAATGGAGATATGAAATTTTCGTGCTATTGTGTGGAGCAGTTTTACAGTTTAACACTTCGTTGTGTTGTAGTTTGTCGAGTGAAAGATTGTTCGAACTCTTCTTATTTTTATGGAGTTTAGTTTGGCTTATAATTTTAAACACATCATTGTTAGAAATAAATTATTTAGTTAAAAATTAAGTATTAGTTTTAATTATGTTATGAACCGTTGTAAAGTAATTTTTGTTACATTTATCTTTTATTAAGACCCAATTGTGACAAATTTTGTTAAATATGAGCAACCAATTTTAATTAACTGAAAAATAAATAAGAATTATCTAATTATAACTGAGATTGTGGCTATAAAAGGACAACAATTCATATCGACCCGACCCGCGAGCATATAATTAATAACTCTCCCAACGCGGATCTTATTCGCCACGTACACCTACACGTCATCACCCGCCTTAATATTCATGGCCCCACTATGTCCTATCTGTCAGCTTACGTGTTCGGATCCGGAGAAGTGAAGAAAACACTCAGAAAATCATAACCGTTAAACCATATCCCTCTCTAGAGCACTCTCCTCCTTAGCTTACTTGTCCCAGCAAATCCCTAAAATGTAAAGTTCATCAGAACCAAATCCGATTTCTCCGAATTCCGACCGCCAGAAAATGAACAGCGAATCGATGCATCCGTCGACGTCGACTTCGAGCGACGCGTTCTCTTTCATCTCGCGAGGATGGCAAGAGGTGCGGGACTCGGCCGGCGCGGATATCCAGCTCATAAGGGACAGGGCCAACTCGTTCAAGAACCTGACGTCGTCTTTCGTCTCGTCGCCATCGGAGAACGCTTTCGTGAAGAAGATACAGCCTACGATATCGGAGCTGCGGAGGGCGTACTCGGCGCCGGAGATAAGTAAGAAAGTGTTGGAGAAGTGGGGGCCTACTAGGGCGAAATTAGGGATAGATTTGTCGAGCATAAGGAATGCTCTGGTGTCTGAAGTGGAAGGGTATGGTGATGATGTTAGGGACGTGAATGGAGCTGTGGAGTTCGATCGGGTGTGGAGAGGGAAGAGGAGGCTTAAGTTGAAGGAGTTTTGGGGGGAGTGGAAAGTGGAGAGTGAAGGAAATCAGTACGAGGAGTTGAAGTGGAAGCCCTTACGAGATTTGAAGAAGCGGTTTAAGAACAGTGAGTTTGTGGAGAAGATGATATCCAGCTTGGTATGCTTGCTATATACTAATTCATTCCGTTATTAATCTCTTCATTAGACATTGCTTGTTGTTTAAATGATTCTGAAACCGTTAGTTCCATTGATAAACAACTGAGGGTGTTCTGCTGGGTAGATAGTGTATAACAGTGACAATGTGCACAACTGCTACATTGTGTCCATTGCAGTCTAAACTGATCATGCGAAAATTTTATGGGCATAGCTAAATAGTTTTGTGGGTTTTTCTATTTGAATCGTTAGGTTGTTAAGATTATGCAAATTTCCTTATGGGTTACTCCTCTTATTCTGTGAATACAGTAATAGTATTATCTTCCATGTTCCAGTATTTATGTATCTGTTTAATTTTACAGAAATCCATTCGGAAGGACCCACAAGAGTCACAGGTTATATGTCTGATCCTTAGTATGTATTACTAGGCAGATCTTTTTGTGTGTGATAGCTCCTTAATTCCTCCTTGTCAAATAAGGTAATTTGCATGCGGAAGAAGTTATATTTGCAACATGAATACCTTAAGCTGTTCATTTTGTTTGTCTTTTCACGATGTAGGAAGTACCACCTCTTGACGGACCTGAACTTTTGGCATGTTTGGTAAAGCAATCTGTGCCATTTTTGGATCAGCTTGGTGTCAAAAGAGGCAAGTAATTAGTGTGGGTATTCGAGACTTCGAGTCATAGTCAGACTTGTGGATATGAATGCTATTTTATGCTGTTCTGTCATGTGATGAACAAATTCTGCCAACATTTATTGCATGGTTAACTACATCTGTCAAAGAAACTCAAACATCCTCTTACCGATATGCAGATGTATGTGACAAGATTGTGGAAAGCTTGTGCAGTAAACGCAAGAACCAGCTTCTTCTAGACTCACTGTCTAGTGGAGAATCCTCCCTCATTGGGGATGATAATGTGTATGATGAGCTAGATTTGAGGATCGCCAGTGTCCTTCAAAGTACAGGTCATCATTATGAGGGTGGATTTTGGACAGACCGAGGGAAGCATATCCCAGCAGATGGAAAACGGCATGTTGCAATCGTCACAACTGCTAGTCTTCCATGGATGACTGGAACGGCTGTCAATCCACTCTTCAGAGCAGCATACTTGGCACAATCAGATAAACAAAATGTCACCTTGTTGGTTCCATGGCTCTGCAAGTCAGATCAGGAACTTGTTTACCCCAACCGTCTCACTTTTAGTTCACCTGAAGAGCAAGAGAGTTACATCCGCAACTGGCTTGAAGAAAGAACTGGCTTTAAAGCTGATTTTAAGATATCCTTCTATCCAGGAAAGGTAAAATTAACTAGTAACTGAGCCCTCCTGTCCTGTGTGTTTAAGCAAGTGAAATTTAACTCTAAGTTGATTATTTTGTTTCCATGGCTTTATAGTTCTCTAAAGAAAGAAGAAGCATAATCCCTATGGGTGACACTTCTCAGTTTATATCGTCGAAGGAAGCTGACATAGCTATCCTAGAAGAACCAGAACATTTGAACTGGTATCATCATGGTAAACGCTGGACTGATAAGTTCAACCATGTCGTTGGAGTTGTCCACACAAATTACCTGGAATACATCAAGAGGGAGAAGAATGGAGCTTTACAAGCTTTCCTTGTTAAACACATAAACAATTGGGTTGCCCGAGCATACTGCCACAAGGCGAGTTGTCTGAACCCGTGCCTTTTATTCTCTCTGTCACAATTGTCTTAAATTATTCTTCGAGGTTTTATTTTGCTCGTGGTGTTGGTTAGAACATTTTTATGAGCTCAGTCAGTAAATGCTTTGTGTTCATAATGTAGGTTCTTCGGCTTTCTGCTGCCACACAAGACATGCCGAAGTCGTTGGTGTGCAATGTGCATGGCGTCAACCCAAAGTTCTTGCGAATAGGCGAAAAGGTTGCTGCAGATAGAGAACTTGGGCAGCATACCTTCTCAAAAGGAGCATATTTCTTGGGCAAAATGGTATGGGCTAAGGGTATAGAGAACTGATAGATTTGCTGGCCGAACACAAAACCGATCTTGACGGCTTCAAGGTGGATGTATTCGGGAATGGTGAGGATGCACATGAAGTCAAGAACGCTGCTAAATCGTTGAACCTGAATCTCAACTTCCTAAAAGGAATCGATCATGCTGATGATTCTCTCCACGGGTAAGCATCTCATTCAAACTCTTATTCAGCTTACATATCCAAGAGTGGCTAGACATCATTTTTGTTCTTTTCTCCGTGTGCTTGAAGGTACAAACTTTTCATAAACCCAAGCGTGAGTGACGTGCTCTGCACCGCCACAGCCGAGGCACTCGCAATGGGGAAATTCGTGGTGTGCGCCGATCACCCTTCCAACGAGTTCTTCAGATCGTTTCCAAACTGCTTAACATACAAATCATCCGAAGACTTTGTCACGAAAGTGAAGGAAGCAATGGAGAAAGAGCCGCAACCTCTCACTCCAGAGCAAAGATACCACCTCTCTTGGGAGGCCGCAACTCAGAGATTCATGCAATGCTCCGATCTCGACAAGCTTTTAACTGACGAGGAAACAACGATCCCGGTGCGGAAGATCTCAGAAGTACTTGACGGAGGACTGGCATTCGCGCACTATTGCTTGACCGGTAGCGAGTTGCTTAGACTGTGCACCGGTGCGACACCGGGAACGAGGGACTACGACAAGCAGCACTGCAAGGACTTGAGATTGCTGCCGCCGCATGTGGAGAATCCCATCTATGGTTGGTAATTAAGATGGCATTTACTTGTAAGTTTTGTCGGTTAATTCGGTTATGGGGTGGTTATATACATGAAGTATGATGGATGTATTGCAAAGTGTATAAAGTCAACATCTTCTTTCTTCTGTGGCCAATTTTGTTGTACATCTGAGCTATACATTAACTTGAGCTATCAATTTTGTAGTTGTGAACTTGTGACTTAAATTTTGAGCATTTGATTTGAGTATCTGAACTTAATCTTGGGCAGAGGTTCCTTCTTTGAACTTAATTCAGAACTTTTTTCTCAAGTAACTCGCTTGGGAGACCGGAAGATAATCATATATGAAAGTTTAACTATTTACTAAAGTTGTAAGGTTTATCGCACCCTGACTTGAAAGACATCGAAGAAATTTAACGCCCCGCGTAATGGACAACTCGATTTGTCAAACGGGTTATCGTCAGGAGGTGGAAAGTTGGAGCATCATCCAATCCAGGTAGGAGCAGATATTTGAGATGATCGCATCCTCGGGAATGGAGAAGAAGACCTTGGACAAAACTTGAGTAGCATACCTTCTACGTCTACATTAAAATGTCGATATCTAGCACAAGCATCCATGTTGCAAAGAAAAGAGCCCTGACTGAATATCGCACCATTAAACCGATAGCCTCGTATCATACTAAACACTTCACACTTGGATTCATTTCAAATTACGTGACGTGATCTCCTTCAATGTCCATCTACAAGAATCTTGAACGAAGAACAGATTATAATGTTCATTTTTGCACGAACCAATATCCAAGGAAAATAGGCCCATTAATAAATGGTCTAGGAAAAAATTCACGATGAGAGAGAGAGGGTTCTGGGGAGTGGGGATTTGTTAGGGGCGAGTCTAGAGTTAGGGTCGGATCGTCGGAACTGTAAGTTTCAGATAGGGGATTCTTTGATATTACTGGAAGCTTCGAATCGCTTTGCTGCAATTGATTTCAGATTGGCTGTCGCAAGGAAGGACGGGTGTCACTTTGTGTTTTTAGATGTGGAGGAGGTGGTGTGGTTAAAGAGTGTGTTACAGGTGGCGTTTTCTTCTCAATGGTCGCTACCCCATGTATGCAAGTTTTCAGGAAGAAGAAGAGATATCCAACTACGTAGTTTTTCCAAACAAGGTGTTCGATTCCTAAATGTTGCTGAGACATGCCGGAACGGACGAAGGTTTTTTGTTAACGTCCCTTCGGACGTGAATAGTGCGGGCTGGCCGTCCTTGCTGAAGATTCTTACAAGCCAGACTATGGTGGTGGTTCCTCCACCTCCGGCTCAGGGCTTCCCGAAAGTATCTTTTGCGGATATGGTTGCTGGGCCTGCCCTGTATTTTAATGGAAAGTGTGTTGTTGCTAGTGATAAGGTCATTGAAGTAGACAGCGAGGGTGTGGAGGAAAGGTTCAAGTTTCTAGATCGTTGCTTGTGTTTTCGATTGGTAAACAAGGAAGAGGAATTAATTAACTGGAAAATTTTTCGTGTTTGGATGAACAAAAACTGGGGTGTGCCTGGCAATTCTAAGATCTCGAGTCTGGGAGATGATTTATGGTTACTTGAATGCAACTCGAAGGAGACGGTTAATAGGATTTTGGCCTTGGATAGGGTTTTGTTCGGCACTTCTCGCATCTTCTTAGACCGTTGGACTGCTGGAGCTGGTAGAACTTCTGTTCTACAGAAGCAGAACAAGGCTTGGGTATGGATTTTGGGCATCCCTCTTCATCTACGATCGACAGAGTTGTTTCGTAGCATCGGCGAAGTGTGTGGCGGCTTCCTTGATTTTAATGAGCAAAATTGCCCTTTGAACATGATTCGTATCAAAGTTGTTTTGTCCTCGGAGCTTCCATCGAGTATTTCAGTGCGTTTCCAAAATGAGCTCTTTAAGGTAGGAGTGTTAAAAGAATCGAGGGGGGATCTGGATCGGATGCGTGAAATTGGGAGCATGGAAAAGAAAGGGCAGGAAGGCAAGGGAGAACTCAGGGCGCCGATGAAGGTTTGGAAGAGTATAAAGAGCTCTCGAGGGAAAGAGAAAGTAGTTATGTGTGAAGAGGTCAAGCACAATCAGAAAAGGGGATTTGAGGATGTTTTTGGGCGGTGGGGGAGTGTGCAATCGCCTTCCCTGTGTTGGGAACAAGGGGAGTGCAGTCGGAGCTCTTCGGCTTCTCCTGACTCGTCGGCCGGATACTGGCCGAAGGTGAGCGTCAATATCGAGGAGCAGTCTTTACACAAAGGTTTTAGTTTGGGTTCGAAGGAGTTGATGTCTCAGAGGAATGCAGATGAGTTTGACTCTGTTCTTTCTGAAAAGGTATGGGGAAGGTCGTCGCTGAGTGACGATGGACAGGCTGGAACCTTCGTAGGGATAAGGTTGAGAGAGGATCTCGGGATCTGCTCAGTTTTTAGGGTTGCCTCAGAGAATCAAGAAAAATAACTCGTCTGCCTTTTAGCTTCTATTTCGGATCCGCTATTGGGCCCAAGGATGAGGCCTGTTAAGTTTGGAATTAGGCCGAGTTTGAAAGATGCCCAAGAGCTCAAGTGGCAAGTTTTTTTACCTCAGGTGTCGGAGAAGACTTGGACCTTAAACTTTTGGGCAGATAACCGGACCAGATCTGGTTCTTCAGAAAGTTTGGGTCGAGTAGGAGAGGGACAGTCGGATAAAATTGTTTCAGTTGCTGAAAAGAAATCAGAGGACGAGAGAATTTTAGAAACGGTGTCGAAAGTGGCGAGGGTTCTTGACTTGCAGGTGAGAGAGTCGACGGAAGAAGCTTTGAGCTCAGTTCGGTCTTCGGCAGTGAAAGTGTTGGGTCGTAGGAAAAAGTCCAGTGGGAAGACGAGAACAGAAAGGGAGCTATTAAAATTGGAAAGCTCGGTGGAGCCGGTGACTGGTGATCGCCGAAAAGGCAACAAAACGGGTATGAACTCTCTTGCGCCACTTCCTTATGATGTTTAAGTTGTTATCTTGGAATGTGAGAGGTATGGGTTCTGCGGAGAAAAGGTTTCAATTGAAGAGTCGCATCCAGAGTTGCAGCCCGTCAATAGTGTGTCTACAGGAATCTAAGTTACAGGATGTAGATGAGGTTTGTTTACGCAGTATCTCTTTTTGCCCGCGCTTTCAGTGGTCAGCGAAGCCGTCATTGGGGTCGGCAGGGGGTATTGTTTCGATGTGGAACACTGATCTATTCTCATTGGAAGCACAGTGGATCGGGAATTACTGTGTGGGAATTGTGTTGAGAAATTTAGTTGATTCTTTCTGTTGGGTCTTAGTTAATGTGTACGGACCGTGTGTTTTGGGGAGAAAAGCAATCTTTTTTAGACGAGTTGAAGGAGGTGTTGAATTGGTGGTCCTTGCCGTCATGTGTTGTGGGAGATTTTAACATGGTAAGGGTGCTTGAGGAAGTGAAAGGTATGCATAGAGATCAAAGAGAGTTGGAAATTTTTAATGATTTCATTGATGAGATGGGACTGATCGAGCTGCCATTGGGGGGGGCCTCCTTCACCTGGACAAATTCCCGGTTAGTTCCCTCATTCTCAAGGATCGATAGGGTTCTCGTCTCTAATGCTTGGGAAAACTACTTTGATGGTTGTTCTCTTTCGGCGCTTCCCCGATCGTGCTCCGATCATTGTCCTATTGTAGTTAGAAGTGGTTCAGGGATGGGTATAAAGCGCCCGTGGCGTTTTGAAATGATGTGGCTATCTCATGAGTCGTTTGACGACACAGTTAGGAGGAACTGGTAGGAACCAATGCTTAATAGGGTTGGATTTTTTGCTGTAGCGCTAAAACTGAAAAGGCTGAAGTTTTGTTTGTCGGCTTGGAATAGAGAGGTATTCCAGAAAGTGGAGGTCCAGATCTTGAGGGTTCTTAGTAAAATTGAGGAGCTGGATGTGCAGGAAGAAAGAGGTGTTTTAGAGGACAGTGCTAGATCGGAACGGTGTATTTTGAAATGCACTCTCATCCAACTTTGGAAACAAGAATTTATCATGTGGAAGCAAAGATCGAGGGAGAAGTGGCAACTGGAGGGAGACAGAAATACATCATTTTTTCATAAAGTGGCTAGTCACAATCGACGCTGTAATAAAATTGATTGTTTGTCTGTTGAAGGGAGGCCGGTTCGTGGGCATGGGGATTTAACAAGGGCGATTCCTAATTACTTTAAGGCTCTTTATTCTGAGGATTGTTTGGTTCGGCCGTTTCCACAGGCTTTTTCTTTTAAGAAATCAAAGAGGAGGATCGTCTGAGTTTAGTTCGGCCTTTTTCAGAAAGGGAAGTGTGGGAGGTCATCCGACTTTCTTCGGGGGAGAAGGCTCCCGGTCCGGATGGATTTCATTTGTGTTTCTTTGAGAAGTATTGGGATTTACTGAGGTATGAGTTCATGGAGGGGATGAAGGAATTTCATAGATCTGGATCTCTCCCCACTATGGTTGGAAGTACCTTTCTATGTTTTATTCCTAAAAAAGAGACGATTGAAGACATCAAGGACCTTCGCCCGATTAGCCTCGTTAGTGGCATATATAAAATTCTAAGTAAAGTGCTTATGGAAAGACTTAGAGGTCCGTTAAAGGGTATCATTTCGAAGTTTCAATGTGCTTTCGTGGGCGAGAGGCAAATTCTTGACGCGTCTTTAATCGCTAATGAGGTTATTGATTCAAGATGGAGAAGTGGGAAACCTGGATTGGTTTTCAAGCTCGACATAGAGAAAGCTTATGACCATGTGAACCGGAACGCTCTTCTCTTGGTTTTGGAGAAAATGGGTTTTCCGGAGAAGTGGATTGATTGGATAAGGTCGTGTATTTCTTCCCCACTTTACTCTATCCTGGTGAATGGGGAAGCAGCGGGTTTTTTTTCAAGCTCGAAGGGCCTCAGGCAAGGCGATTCTTTGTCACCTTTTCTGTTTATCATGGTCATGGAGATTATGTCCAGAATCCTCACTAAACTCCAAGAGCTAGGTTTGTTTAAGGGCTTTTTCATCAATGAGCCAGGGGGTTTAGGGGAGGTTTCTCACATTCTGTTTGCAGATGATGCTATCATTTTCTGTGATGCAGAAGAGGAGCAGGTTCATTTGTTGTTGGCTGCGCTCATTTGCTTTGAGAATATTTCAGGTCTTAAGATTAATGTGCACAAAAGTTCCCTTTTCACTGTTGGAGTGGTTCCGGAAGCCGAAAAGTTGGCAGACAGCTTCGGGTGTGATTTGGATTATCTTCCGTCTACTTACTTAGGTTTACCTCTTGGTTCGAGGGCGAAGAGTAGTGGTTTATGGGAGCCGGTTATTGATTCTTTTCGTAAGAGGTTGGAAGGTTGGAAGGCTCGGTTGTTGTCCTTTGGGGGTAGACTGACGCTTTTAAAAAGTGTGTTGTCTAACCTCCCAACGTACTACTTGTCAATTCTGAGAGCTCCTGCTTTGGTTTTGACTAAATTGGAGAGAATTCAAAAACGTTTCTTGTGGGGAGGGTCGGAGGAGAGAAGAAAGATTCATTTGGTGAGCTGGGATTTGGTGAAGACTCCTATTCAGAGAGGAGGCTTAGGAGTGTTAGACCTCGATCTGTATAATAAAGCACTTCTTGGTAAGTGGGTTTGGCGTTTTGGGAAGGAAAGACAGGCATGGTGGAGGGGGTTGATGGTGCTCAAGTGTGGAGAAGGTCCTTCGGCGTGGCAGCCAATATGGAATTTGTCTGGAGCAGGTCTTCCCTGTGGAATTTGATCACTTCATCTAATGAATTTGTCTGGAATTCGATGTGGAGTTGGATTGTTAAAGTGTCTCCTATCTTTTGGAACTTTGGTTGCGTCGATCCAGGGGGTGGGTGGGTAGCTTTTTGGGATGATTTTTGGGTTAAGGGAGTGAGATTGAGAGATTCTTACCCTAGGGTGGCGGCAGCTGCTGCTACCCAAGGATCCTTTTTGTGTAACTTGGTGCCTAATTGTTTCAGGAATTCTTGGGAGATACCGGTGAGAGTGACTCTTCGGAGAGGGACTTTGGAGGAATATGATCGACTTTTGACCTTTTTGGAGCAGATTCCAGTTGAGAAGTTTGTTGAAGGACCTCCGACGGTCACGTGGCCATTGACAGGTTCGGCGGTGTTTTCGGTGAGGTCATTCAATGCGCAACTGAGATTGACCAAGTTTCCAGGGTATGAGGGGGTTCCGGTGGAGACTATATGGAGCAAGGAGGTGCCGACGAAAATCCAAGGATTTTTATGGCTCGTGTTTCACGGGCGTATCCTGACTTTGGACGTTCTGCAAGCACGAGGATTTCAACTTCCAAATCGGTGTTCTTTATGCGGTCTTCAGGAGGAGTCAGTAAGTCACATCTTCATTCATTGCACCTTTGTGTATCCGGTTTGGAGCAAGATCAGTTCGAGACTTTCCATTTCCGGGCCATTACCGTTGAAAGCGGCTGATCTCATTGCGGGATGGAAAGGGCTGAACTGTGGTAATCCCTTCAAATCGATGATCAAAGTGGTGCTTCACAGCTTTTTCTGGCATATTTGGCTCGAGAGGAATGATGTCATCTTCAGAGAGGCCACAGCCTCTGCTTCTAGAGTTTTGTTTCGAACTTTGGCTTCAAGCGTAAGTTGGCTGAAAGTGTTTGCTACTATTTCACAACATGATTTCGAACTATGGATGAGACAGCTTACTAGTACTTAGATCGATCTCTGATTTGGGTGTGGGTTTTGTTTTGGGGTTCTGTCTTCGTGTTCTGGTTTGTTTGTGGTTTAGTTGCTGGATTTCCTGGATGCAGTTGCTGTGTGTTCAGTTGCAAGCTCTCCTTCAACTGTTAGCTGCCCCTGTTTTATTTTCGCTTACGTGTACAGAGGAAATGGGGGGAGTGTCCCCTGTTTGCTGCACCTTATTTTGTTTAGTTTTTATATATATATTATTATACTCATTTATAAAAAAAAATGGTCTAGAGTTAAGTCTCAGAAAAGGAAAAAGCCCAACAACGGAAACGGTCCAAAAGAACATCCGTCTTTGGGCCTGTACTTGTATGGAACAATTTCACTTCCTCTCACCAAGAAAGAAAAATGTCACTTCCTCTCTCTTCATATTTTGCTTACTATATATTTACTTAAAATTATTATCACAAAAAATAGGGGTGGTTTGATTGATGAAATTGGGTTTGGGAACTGGATTTCAATTCCCGGCCCACTGAGAATTGTAGTGCAATTATTTAGGCCAATTCTTAGTGGATCAGGAATTGTAACTCAATTCCCGGACCCAATTCCATCAACCAAACAACTCCTAAATTCTACTTGATCAAAATTTCAAACTAAGCATGTACAAAAATTTCCATCCAATATGGACCGGCTAACAACATTACATATTGTTTTACAAATTAATATATTTATCATATTGCAGTCTACAAGATCACCTTTTTTTATAAGTGATAAACACAAAAGTAACTAGTAACCAGGAGCGATGTCGAAATTGAGATATTGTCTAAATAGTTAGTCTGTTCTAGTATTTTCATCATTTACAGGCTGTAAGCAATCGACATTGGATTCGAGTGTGAACAACCAATTATTAATATTTCAAGTGGATGTGGTGGGGGGACATGATCAAAGAGAGACTATTGTGGCTTTTGATAGCCTCATTTTCCTTTAGGGTATGAAATTAGGAATCTTATGATTGATTGAATAACATCAAGAGGAAGAAGGTAAATGAGCAAAACCCCCCCTTTTTTCCTATTTTTTGGTGGCTCAAAAGGAAAACAAAATGGCCCTATCTTATCATTGTGAACCAACTTCACACATTTCATATATATATGGCCCCTCCCTCTCTATCACTTTCCTTTTTATGAATGGCCTCCTTCAATTTAATTGCCCACTTATTCCCACTATTTACAACCCTTTTTTCTCAATTGGAAAAAGCATGTAACATGACCTTTTGAAAGTTGTTCACTATAGGGTTTTGGGTGGTGACTCAACTATGGTTAGTTTTTTTCTCTCTGATTTTGTTGATGTTCGAAAAATTGGTTTGTTTATATTCTGGTTTAATAAACCATATGAGATCCATTTATATTCCTCTCCCAAGAATTCGAGTTATTGAGATGCAATGGTTCATGACATGGTATCAGAGTATTTGACCAATAAGAGGTCAAGGTTTTACATCCTGGTAACTATACCAATTCGTGTATACGGGTTTATTGAAGTCTATGTAGCCCCCCAGTATGTTGCACAAGTCTTGTCAAAGTTGTGTGCATAGCTAAAAAAAACAGCAACACTTTTAAAGACCATGTACACCCAAAGAACTATAGACAAAGGGTTGAATCCCACGTCAAACTCAACCTAACCACTACCAAACAAAAACCCAATCTGGCTGAAAAAATATACAGGTGCTGCAACACTAATAGCAGGGCCGAAAAAATAAAAAATCTTAGACCTCAACCAGGACCAAAATTTGGCTTACAGAGTGCAAACCAATTTCGTAGACCCACCTCCGAGACTTTCCTCGTGGCTCCCAACCATCTACTCACTGCCAAAGTAATCCTCCATACTAAAATTGGGATTGTCGAATCTTTGTCTCTGAAAATCCTGCTATTACTTTCCCCCCAAATGTACCAGAACACAACATGCATCAAACATGTTCTAAAAATCTCAAACTCACCAACACAGTGCCTACCTTGCCATACACATCTAAACTCGTAGTTCCAACCATAACAAATTTGAAATTCAAAGTGGTGTAGAACAAGTGCCACAACCCAATACATAAACAACAAAAATCACACATTTTGATCCAAATAGATATGCCCACAAACTCCTTTTAACAAAATCTCAAGATAACACCCATATAGAATGATCTTTTATAAACTATGCAAAGAGGAAAGAATCCCCTATTTAGTAAGCAAGGTTGAAAGATACCCCCTTTTATAAACAAGCAAACCAAAAGAGGGACAAAAAATTAAAATAATATTAATTGAAGTGACACGTCATCAGCTTATCTGGAATCTTGAATCAAATTCTCAATTCTCTACACATCAATTTCATAGTACTTGATAAAATAGATAACATCAAACCATGTGACATAGTATCAAGTGCTCAAAAATTATACAAATAAATTAAATATCAATTAGGGACACTGTTGAAAAGAAAGATCAATTTGATAGTGAAGTTGTTTATTATTATTATTATTATTATTATTATTATTATTAATTATTATATTATATAATATACTAATACAGAAAGTTTGTGTCTATACTTTCTGAGGCAAGACTTAATTATTATATATAAACTATTTCATATTTGATTTCTTTTTAGATTATAGTTCAAGAATGTAGCAAAAGATGTGTAACTCATGTTGATCACAAGATTCGAATTCATACACTACTTATAATATAGTATTTTCTGAAATTTTAAATAACATTTACATAAATTTAATTATAATATTTTAATTTCTGAAAGTCAAAGTATCTACTAAATAAAATATGTATAAAAAAAATTTGAAAATATTTATTACTAACAAACAAGCCCGTCTAGCTCAGTTGGTAGAGCGCAAGGCTCTTAACCTTGTGGTCGTGGGTTCGAGCCCCACGGTGGGCGATTTTTTTCAACTATTTTTTTAATTCGATTTCAATAAAATATTTTGGTTAATTAGCTATATCCAATATGTTTTAAATTTTATGCAATTTTACCCGAATTAATCCATTAGATGAAGTGATCAAAATTTCGTCATACATAACCATTTCAACGAGCTTTCACAGTGAAAAATATCAATTTTTTTTTATAGATAGCTTCGTAGGGAAAAAATGAGATAATCATCGTTAGAAGAAGGGAATTTAAAGTATAGGTGTTATGTGTAAATGATTATAAGTATTTAAAGAAGGGTTACACGTGTTCTGAATTTTTTATGTTAGGAGGCTTGACCATTTCAAGGTATGCTAGGATCCATTGACTTGTGACATAATGATTAGCCACGCATGAGATAAAATCCATCATTAAAGAATCCAACATCATGTTAATTACTTTTTTTTATATATATGTAATTAACATTTTATAATTATATTGTTAATTAGTCTTTTTATGAACAGTTGGTTCGTGATTGAATGATTAAGATTGAGTATAATTAGCACTGTTGTTAATTCGTACTGCAGACTCGTTAATGTCTAGTCAGAGATATCCTTTCTTGCAGGACCTGACACCAACCATCCTCCCAATGGTTAGACCCCGACCCGACGGCAAGGATGTTCCCTTCAGAGGGCCACTTAGGACAGGACACGTAGAGCATCGACTCATGCCAACATAAATATCGGGTCGCCCATTCAACAAATTAAGGACACGATACACATTCACCCATACCATACTCCTCAAATTGCACTCCCTCACGTTGCATGCTAAAGGTTGTGGTCCTACTCCACCACAAAAACGGTTCACCCTCGACACTTCTCTGTTATCCTATCATACTTTGCTTTCATCCTACACTCACCCTCACATATACTAGTATCTCTACCCTTTATTGTCCACCTTGCAAGGAATAACTCATAAGCAGCCTACAACGCACAAAGGGTCTCATCAGTCTAATAGAGCGGATCATAAAGTGCATCTTAGATGAGGGGTAGCCATCCACCAGATACACTAATATTTTAATTATTTTTTTACAACAAATAAAATTAATTTATTGTTTTCATTTTTTCCAACATGCTAATAAATCGATTAGATAAGACCACGAGGGTTCATGTCTTCTACTCATAATTAATCTTTATGATATATTATTACTTACAACTGTTTAATAATTGATTATAGTAATTAATTTCTCTGTGTTGTTGAATAATTTCCCAAAAGGTGAATCAACAACAAAAGTTGCCTAAGATATGTATCTAGTTAGGTTAGGTAAGTCTACACTTGGTCTATACAACAAAATCATATGAGATATATTACATTATTCACCTTTTATATTTAGATTTCAACTCTATGATTGTTGACTACCACTTGTTGATCGCTTCGAAAAATCACGTAAAGAGCTATTACATCTCAATAACTGCTTGTGTCTCAAATCATATAAGTTTATGAAATGATGATTAAAATTTGTACATTTTAGTCATACTATGTACTGTCGAGTTATTGAGATGACACAGTATCAGAACCTTTAAACAACAAGAGGTCAAGGTTTTGAATCCCGGTAAGCACTAATACGTGTATAAAGGCTTATTGAAGACTCTGTGGCCCCCCCGATTCGTTGCACAAGTATATTATCGAAGCTAGACAGACTTTAGCCTATTTCATGAGTCATTCGTTTGGGCGCGTGTTAGTAAGCAATATATAATATTCATTCATAATTATCTCCCAACAACTCGAGTTATTGAGATGTACGTAATAGCTCATGCCAAAGTGAAATTTTATGTTAAAGGCTACAACAATTCAATACGACGATTGTTTAATCAAATGTCTGGTATCATATGATAATTGTTACATTACAATAACTCGAAATTATTAGTAGATGATTTGATAGGATTGTTTTAAAAGTAAAGTGATTCTCCAATATGCCTAACCAACACAGTTGTTGATCCATGTGTACGTGGATGTAGAAAGGCCACGTACACCTTTAACTTCATCGAATTATGAACACAATTAATAAAAATAAAAAAAAATGAAAAATCATAAAAGAATCACACTTACTAACTAACTAGTCAACCTAATTATGAAACCTTACACGTACTATGGCTGCCACCAATATTTTCATATAATATTTAATTAATTTTATCACACCCAGATTCGGTGGCCGATAGAGGTGCTAGATTTCTTATACGAGAAAAATAAAATAAGGTTAATATACATTATTGAGAGGATTTTATTATAATTGTTTTTTCTTATTTAAGACTAGTTATTCATGTCTATCATATTCGTTTGCGTTGAATTAAAATGACTGAGTTCTGGTGAATTAGCCTAGCATGTAAATGTGCCACCTAATTAATTAATATTTCTTCGTACCATGCATATGGATATCAAAGCTTGTGTTCGTTGCAAGGATCGCACGAGATGTTGTCAGATGTCAACTACTCTCGTGCCGTCAGTTTCAAAGATCACGTCTGATACCATTCGCCAACTATGTACACACTCTATTGCACTTATAGAAGGATCGCAATTTCACCTTCTCACATGGTTATAATAGACCCTCTTCATGTACTATTATGTAGCTTATATCCAAAACTCCCTCCAATCATGCAAGACTATGCACATGCCAATATATCGCGATCATCCAATGACACCAACATCACAATTATATTTTAGCACTCGAATCGGCGGTACATATCACTTATCACATCAACCAGTCTTTCTTTGAGAACATCGTGAGTTTCATCTTGCCAACCGAAACGTCTACCCATATCGCTCGAAACACCATTCTATTAGACACAAGTGCACTACTTGTATAGTTTTTTTTTTTTAATGTGAATAATAAGAAGAATATGTAGTTAAAAAAATGGTTAATTTTTTCAAAATTTTATAGAAGTTTTAAAATCATCGAGGGATCATTCTCTTTGTTTTTGTATTGTATTATTGGCGTACGGAGAGAGTGGAAAGTAGGAACCCAAAAAGGACAAGGATATCACAAGATTATAGATAAGGTATTGAATAATCCACCACAAAAACGAATATGGTTTATATACTCTATTTTTGGTGTCGTTGGGCTGGTGTTTTACATGTAGATATCGAAGAAAAAGCTTAGTTGTATCAGTATACATTCCAACCTTCAAGCAGCTCATGCCTACAGTACTGTCTCGGGGAGCTTTGGTCGCAGGAATTCTACACATGAAGATGGATGTCCTGTTTTGAAAATTTTAAACCGTTTTTCGTTCATGTAACATGATCGTCCATCATGTGACATGTTTGGTTCTGAATAATCACCCAAAACTCATGGTAGTATACTTGACTCCCTGGATAGGGACTTAATTTCTTACTCCTCTTAGTTTGTGTTATCAAGATGTCTCCGTGGAAGCTAATATATCTATGCTAAAAAACACTCTCACCAAAATAATTTTAATGAAATTTTAGTTAAGAGTTAATTTCATATATCTTGCGCTAAGTCCATTAAAAATGTTTAGTAAGCTAATAAATTGTTGTTGGAGCTGATATGGTATGTTGAATGTACATTAATTAAGCGTTAAAGAAGACGGAAGCTAGTAAGAAAATATTAAAACTACAGAAGAATTTATAATAAAGGGACTATTTGTTAAGTTGGCAAAGTAGAGGATGCTTAGTGCTATTTTCCTAAAAATTTATATAGTGCATCCGCATCACTATATTACATGTGTGGTCCTCTTCTCCTTTTGCTCTCTCATTTTCCAGCTTCTAATTAACTATAAAACATTTTGATGATTAAACTATATTAATTTTGAGGATACATAAATTATGATGTAAAAACTATTGTGCACTCTATCTATTGAGACATTTTGGTGTTTGACTCTTCTGATTGTTGACGAATTTTTCAAATTGTGTGTTGTTAATTGTCATGGGGAGTTAGCTTCAGCATGTAATTATTATTATCATCTCTTTCTGGGTTGAATGTCTATAGACAATGTCTCTTCACGAGATCCTCTTCAAAGTTTATGTTCTTGTTTCATTGTTTTTATTTTATTTTATGTACTTGTAGTATACCCATTTTGACTAAAATTTTATTGTTTTTTCATGAACGATTCATAAGATTTAATCACTCTGCACACACACACAAAATTCTACAGTTCTCGATAATCTTCAAAGGCGAACTAAAAACCTTAAGAACAGTTGTGTGAATGTCTGAAACAAATATCAGGAATCTCAAATGTTTGTGTTGTCAAGACTACATTGGAATGTCATAAGCTACTAACTCAAAGAATGTTTCTTAAAATGAATGAATTAGTTAGTTTAAGAGATAATTAACATAAAGAGACATAATCTTACAAATAACAAAACGAATGAACGAATGACACGTGTCACCAAAGATCCAATGACATGTCGACAATTTTTTTCAATTTTTCTCAGAATAAAAAAAATAAAAAATATATAAAAAACTGTTAATTATTATCTTTTAGGGTATGTCCTACAAAGCATTAAAGAAAAAAAAGCAAAGGAGTTTGCCCTAGTAAACCAGTCTCTCCTCTGATTGGTTGTTTTCTTGACTTTGTCGACACGTGGGGCCCCCGGATTCGTGGAGCTTTTGATTTGGGGGGAGTGGAGGGGTCCACTAGAGAAGAAAAATATTGCAATTTGCTAATAAGGACAAGGCACACGAGAATCTTCGTTAATGAAGCTAATAAAAATATAAAATAGTTTTTTTTGTTGTTTTATTGGGTGAATAAGATAAATAAATTGGAAAAAAAGATTTGTAAATTAAAGTTGGGGAAATATCACCAATTATATTGTTGGATTCTTAATGTGTGGTGGACTTATTAAGTCGTTGATAACTATCGAAAGGTCCTAAATAATGAACATTTTAGATGGTAGAGAAATAGAGTTTATTCGATTGGTTAAAACTTGGAGGATGACCTGTTGACTATCTTGTTAGTCTTTCATTAAGAATACCGAAAATATTTCATGGTAAGAGTCAATTAATTAGAGACTAAAAAAACTCATGCACGATCTACTGATCAAATAGCATAATCACGCTAAGGGTATAGGATTACCCCCTAAAACAAAAATTTGCTTGTTCGTTATAGCGCAAGCCGATCACACATTGTGATGTCAAGTTTCCAAAATTTCCTTAGTTTTGTTTTGTTTAGTTATGGTCATTGTTTCATATGTTGTGCTATGGGCTCTAGTTTGATGGTCATCACACTTGCTAAATTTTCAATAAAATTCGTTTTGTCTCATTCTAGTCTTTATATTTCGGGTTTACTTATTTTGTTGGATCTTGACTTCTCCGCTATGAATAGTAAAAATTCATGACTCGGAACTCTTTATAAAATTTTAACAAAATCTATATGTTTAGAGATGTTTATAAAATTTCATAATTTATATACTTAGAGAAGATGACGACTTGGTGAATTTTCTAACTTATACCAATCATTCTCGATCGTTAAATAACTTATTTACACATTTAATATCTTAATGACTCGACATGAATTTAATTTTTGTTTCTGAATAAGTAATATCTTAAATTTTTATTACAAATTATACATATTATATGAGTTAATCCTTTTTTTTTAAATTAATGACGCAATATTCCAATATTTCATGAAGAAAGGAAAGAGGAAAATATTAGTAAGTGGAGTAGGGACCAGAAGGAGGCAGAGCTGCTGGTTTGACGCGTGTACAGTGAGTTTGGAGGTAAGTGGGCCCCCGGCCCGCTAGAAAGTCCAAAACAAAGTCCGTAAAAAAAATAAACCAAAGACTAATATAAGTGAGAGCAAAAGTTGTGGGGACCGGGTCGGGTTGTGCGTTTACGTAAGGGTTCGGCACGTGGGAACAAGGTTCGCGTGCGTGGGACCGTTCGATTTATTATTATTTTTTCTTTACTTGTGCCGGTTCACAAAATATTTGGAGGAGAACGAATATATATATAATTGGCCACAAATTTTTATTATTATTGTTTTTTTAAATACAGGTAAGAAAAATAAATTAAATCACTAAGAGTAGGTATATTTTTTGGCTAACACTTTCGTCATGACGGTAGAATCTTGATGAATGAACGATCTTTTAATATCTTATTTTCAGGAAATATAACTTTACACATTACAAAAAGATCGAGTGAATTAGGCAAAAAATAATATATTAGAGATGATAATCTATCATTTTAGTTTAAAGTTGAAGTTCCTTAATAAAATTTGTAGAACATCGGGTGTACATATATGGTACCCCATTTTTGGTAGGAGTCTAGTGTGTTCACTATTTATTTTTACATAGGAAATTTTGTTGAGAACTCATGGATGCATGACGTCAATGATTGTATCACTATGGTATGAGAAGTTCTAACACACACAAAAAAATCATCACTTATCTCATGTGAAGAATATGTAAACGAGTGACACATAGAATCTTAATGGTACAATTATCTAATCTTGCATTTATTTTTTTATGAGGTCGAATTAAGGGTTTGACTCAATTCTTCTTCGACGTTCCTCCATCAATAAATCTTAGTATTTGAAACAGTACGTCCTCGAATCCAACGTTTAAATCAGTGATCGAATTCATCAGAGTGAAAGTGAAAGTAAAAGAGATAGATAAACCAAATTAGAGAAGGTAAACTCATTTAATTTCGTTTCGATAAGCATGTCTTTTATACCCAAATGATGTGGATTCTTGATAACGGAACTAGAATGTTCGAAGATCTTTTGCTATGTTTCACATGCAAAATTCAACTAATATTTTAATAAGTTAAATTTTGCATATCTATACAACACTTGGCCAAATACAAAACACAATGACCATATAAAATTAATACAAAAACATTTAATATAAATTTATGTCATTGTTCAACACTGAACGAGATTCAAAAGCACTATAAACATGAGAAACACTTTAGTACAAATACCCTAACACTAAAATTTCGTCATAAACTAATATTACTAGGATCATGAATAATGACTCGAATTGACCCACCACTAATTTTACCATTACCCCCGATCATTGTTGGCCAGACACCGACCCCGACAAGTGGCCCCCGACTATTTATGAGTTTTGTTGTAGTGACCACTAAGACCCACATTGACATAGTGGAAGTTAAATTCATGAACTTTAGCGCATGATCATAATCCAAATGGATAAAGGAAAAGTGTGAGATAGGGATGAATAATCAAATTAAATATAATTATGTGGGTTTGAGTAGGTGGGGATAATTAAAAAAGAGTAACATGGAAATGGAATGGGTGTGGCCTTGTGAAAGCAACTTCACTATCTCTATCTTTCATCTTCTTTTTTTTTATTATGTCTTTACTTTATTATTATTATTATTATGCTTAGGGTTTTGGTCAACATTCTTCATTACCATCATTTGATGTTGGATATGGGTAATAAGAACTGAAAATGATTTACATGATTTGGCACTCTCTCATTTTCCTATAGCTAGTTGAGCTATACCAACATTTTGTTTTGAGAGACATTGTTGGATTGGTAAGTAGTTTCATTCGATAAATCTAGGGAGTCGTTGATTTGGAATATATAATGTTGTTGGTGATTCGACATAGAAATATAATAAGGTTGTGAGACTAGAATCAGGGAACTCTCAATTTAAAATTTCAAGTTTTTACAACTAGATAAATGAGATTTTCGCAATATAGTCTGCCAAAGGGAGAAGCGGATTCAGGTGAACTGATAAGTTGTCTTTTCTTTCGAGATGAGGTTATTGTGCGCTATATACGCTAGGCAAATGACAAAAAAGAAGAACTTACAAATTCTGTGTGGAGGGTTTGTAGTGTACCTCAATATTTCTAAAACACATATTCTACTCCTGGATCAAGATAGTGTACCTCGACATTGCATTTTAATTTGATCATCGTAGATTAATAATGATATTACCTTATTCATAAAAAAAAATATTACCTTGCCATATCAACATGTTTTATTTATCCATATTTATCGTTGAATCAACTACAATAACTAAAGTAAAATAAAATTTTTAATTTAAAATTTATAAATTAACAAATACGACATCGTTTAACAAAATACACAACAGGGCTGGTATTATTAAGTATTAAATATTAAATAGTGTCGGCCCATTTAGAAGGTGTGGACTGTGGTTATCGACTTAATGGTGAAGATTAGGGGTGGGAATCGGTCGGTGCGGTCAAAAACCGATCAAAATCGGTTAACCAATGGTTAACCGCCCATGAAATTATTTTGACCGACTGACTGACCGATTTTGCAGTGTCGGTTTTTTTACCGAAATTGGTCAAAACCGAAAATTGACCAACCGGTTTTTTTAACATTTAGCCGACCGAAAAGTTAACCGACCTATTTCTGACCGACTGACCGATTTTAACCGATTGACCGAATATTGGCCGATTTTGACCGACTGACCAAATTTTGACCGATTTTGACCGACTTGAGAGTTTGAGCTTGAGAGTTGCGAGAGGATACCAACAGAAAATAGAAGAACAGAGGAGAGAACTTACCGGCGGTGAATGAAGCCTGGAGATCGACGACGGCTGATGGAGATCGACGCGGCTGATGGAGAACGACGGCGGCTGATGGAGATCGACGGCGGGGAGGACTCGGACTGGAGACGACTGGGCGGGGAGGTGGACTGGTGACTGACTTGGGCGGAGCATGGACGTGAGGACGACCGTGCGAGAGAGAGAATCCGTGAGAGAGAGCTGAGAGAGAGTGATGCCCCCGCTGCTTTTTCCAATTTCAGAAACTAACCCTAAAAGAAGTTACTCACTCAACTCATTTTCGGTCAAATCGGTTAGGCCGGTTAACTAGTGGTTAACCACTTTTAACCGATGACCGAATTTTATAAATGCATTTGACCGACCCCCGACCGATTTTTCCATCGGTTAACCATTGACCGACCGATTTCGGTCGGTCAATTTTTTTTACCCTTTAACCTTAACCGATTTCCCAGCCCTAGTGAAGATTAGTTTACGTGGGCCCCATATCATCACCTCATCAGTCATATTACACTAAACCTACTATTATTGGTTACACCACCATGTGATTTGAAATAATACCACAATTACATCGAGATATTGGGATATCTATATTTTTTACAAAAACGCCACCTCAAACGAATGACTGAGGAAAGAGTTTGAAGTTTGCACAACTTTAATAAGACTTGTGCAACGGATTGAGGGCCACAAAGACTTCAATAAGCCTTTATACAGATATTGGTTGTTACTGAGGTTTGAAACCTCGACCTCTTGTTGGTCAAAGACTCTGATACCATGTCATGAACTATTACATCCCAATGACTCGAATTGTTGGGACTTGGGAGAGTGTTCTAAATGAACCTTATATTGTTTAGAAACATAGAGTAAAATTGAAGTTAATGAATGATCCAAGTTGTTCTAACTTCTAAGAGAGATCTCAGGTGCAACTGAACTCGTGTGTTGCGGTGTTTTTTTTTTTTTTTTTGCAGAAGATGAGATCACAAGCCAACATTTTTTTGAGGTGACCAATAACTGACTAGCTAGAACATGATTTGTCATTTGATTTTCTCTCTATTTTAGTTTCTGATTCTTTATTATCGTGATTAAGAAGTCGGATCATTATATGAACACACGTAACATTTTAATTTGTTGTGTTGTAAAAAGGGTAAAAGAAGGTTCTAAAAAAGATCCATTATGTGATTAAATAAACTAATAGATAGATATGGTGGCCGGTTAAGTTGATAAGCATTATGATTGTGATCATATATTTAATTAATTAAATAATAATAATAAAGATGATTCTAGTTAGGGTTCATGTAATCATAAAGCTACACAAGTATGCTTTATGCTTGTATTTCCACATACCAGATTTCCCCTACCTCCCCCCTCCAATATCTCCTTTAATTAACCACTTAATTAATTAATTAATTAATATTATTCATTAAATAATATATTATACTTTGACCTTACAATGCAACAACAACAACCTTGAGCTCGTTTGTCTTCAGGATTTTGGGGTGTATTTGGTCAAATTTATGGATATTACGAATTTCGGGGTGGTTTGATTGATAGAGTTGGGTTTGGAATTGGATTTTAATTCCTGACCCATTGAAAATCGTAGTGCAATTATTTAGGCTAATTTCCAGTAGGCCAGAAATTGGAACCTAATTCCATCAACCAAACGACCGATCCCTTTCATGTTTTTCGTACTAAAAATATTGAACCAAATTCCGTGGGATTAAATTCCTATCCAGGGCCCCAAATCACATTTGGAGGAGAATTAGAAATCTCATTAATATTGCGGGGATTTTTTTTATTTTTTTATACTTCCGTACATCCTTACTCTTCACCCTTCATTTTTAGTCATTTTAGCATGCAGTGGCGAAGTCAAGATTCTAGTAGACCATGCCCGATACACAAATTACAATCTTGATATATTTTTGTACTGAAAAAATGCATATATTTTAGCTATTTGGGTCCAGAGGTTCCTGGGCCCGGACCAGGGATAGACACCCCTGACTTCGCTACTGTTAGGATGTGATATTTTTAATTTTTCAATGGTTTATATAAGGCCTAATACTAACGAAGTGGATCATTATGCTGTTAAATATACATTATTTTATTAGCAAGACAAATGAAAGTTACTTGCAATTCAAAATGAAAAATTAAAATAGATGTGTATATATAAAAACATATTGAATCTAAAAATAATTAAAAACCTTTCTTTTTCAATACATAATCACACATTGAAACTTAATTAATGATGTTTATCTACCGTCACCATCATTAAATTAGTTACTTTTCCCCTCTTTGTAAAGATTTCCAATTAACAAAATAATTCCCAACACTCCTTAATCAAGATACTGGACGAAATTATTAATTAGTTAATTATTATTTATATATAAGTTAGAGGATAAATTAAAATGTCACAATCTTAGCAATCCTGAAACAAATAAATAATTAAATGGTGGTGAGTGGCTGTTAAAAGTTCTTTGCTTTGTCCAATCGGAGAGGGACACTCGAACGAGGGGCCTTTTTGCAAATTATGTAGGGGTTTTCCTTTCCATGCATATGATCTTGCTAAAGCTAGGCTACCTACCTAGGTACCCACTTAATTAATAATGTGTTTATATATGTTTTAACAAGCTCTTAATTAAGATTTAAGATCACCCAAGTGATAATTGAATACTTAAGAAATATGTGATTGTGGAAAAAAAAACCAAACTTGGTATAATGATACTGACTTGATGACAACTTTACCATCTTAAATTTTTCTTGCACTAGACGTAAAAGATTTAGATTGCTTGTCGTATCGGTCCAATTTATTAAGAAAATTTTTCAGTTTGATTGTATTATATCATTTATACCTCAAAAAACATCTCGTACCACGCGTTCATGGAGATTTTTTGCAGTACAAAAGCTCAATTCAGAAGTTAAATAATGATCGTTGTATGACCTATAGACATGAGCATCAAGTTGAATTTTTTTGGATATTGAATTACTATGTTATGTTATTGTATTTGTATAATTTGTTTTGAATTGACGTTAATAAATATTGTATTTATCTAATATATTGATTTTTGGAGTTTCTTATAATATAGTATCCAACTTTAAATTGAAAATAACACCAGCGGACAATTTTGGAGGAAAAAAAAAAACCAAAATTCGACAAGAGAGAGGAGCCCTGATAAGGGCATGGCGCAACAACTCTTTGTGTGTTTTCTTCCTAATAAAAAAACTCTACTTGCACACCTGCTTTCAAACATGATTAATTTAGTTATATTTTCTCCCGACCTAAACAAACAACCAACAATAATATGATCAATTCTTTAAACGAGGTTCTAATAAAACCGGTCTCTAATTAACCATATCGAGTCTTCTACACAAACACATCAAACATTCCCACATGAACACACCATCTCCTAAAAACCCTAAATAGTAAAAATCTTTTATACAACAATACTCAGCCAATTTCTTTAGTAAAGAAAAATGATTAATTAATTAATTATCATCTTTATTGATGTGGAAAGAGTGTCCACTTTAGACACATGAGAACAACAACAACAACTACTAATACTTGAGAGAGAGGAATTATGGGTAAAGAAAATCTTCACTTTTTATAGCAGCAACAGCAACAGCAGCAGCAGTATCAGCTTTCATTTGACAGTGAAATTTTCTGTTTATTAAATATGACAATCCTAGGTAGGAAAGGAAAGCAAAAGCCATGCATGCACAACAAGGGAGGGAATTAATAGTATATCCCACCAAAAAGGCTTCTCAGTTTCTGACACACATATAAACTAACTAACCCTTTCTTTAAACAACAAGAACACAACATCTCGTGCATGCATGTGTGTGTTTTTGCCCTTTGGATATTTGGAGTACTAACATCAAACCCTAGCTAGTACTTCTTCTTAATTCCTCTTGTGAAATCAAGCATACTACTTTTTCATTCTGTTCCAAATTTTGATGGTGATGGTGATGGGAGTCAAATGGGTTTTTATTTAATGATTGAGATCAATATGTTTTGAATCGATTAAGGGGTCGTTTGGTACGGGGGAATTCAGCTGAGTGATTTGTTGAAGATTCTATATTTTTGAGATGTCTGTGTTTGTTTACTGTTTAACAGAGTTGAGTTTTTGTATTTTCAGTGACATTGTTAGTTAATGGAAGTATGGATCCAAAAGGATTGACAAGTGCAACTGACATCAAAGAGAAGTGGCACTCTTAAAACACCCGTGCTAGTGAATAATCAATTGTCATCAAAGACAAACAAATGACCGAAAGATTGACACATAATTACGAAGGGTAAGTTTTGAGCCATCGATGTATTGCTAGTAGTTTATAATCTAATATTTACTATAAGCTTGAGAGCATGTATAGACCAGATTTAAAACTTATGCACCCAATGTTACATATTATTATCACATTCGAAAGAGTCATAAGAAAAAGATGAGGAAACTACATGAATTTATGACTTTATCTTCCTGTTTTAATCAGGTCTGGTGAAGGGTTATATCTAAGCTTTAGAAGAACCCCCTCAGACACATCTATGAGTTTGATAATCTAATGATCAACACATAGAAATCAAACAGAAGCACATTCGACAGCTGATTAGTCATTTTTTCACGAATTATGCCCTACACCACAACGATAAAAAGTTAATCGATTGATGATACATTTATCAAGATTACGATGAAAAGAGAGAGATGGACATATAGGGACATTCATGGAGTGTTACACACAAACTCATTGAAGGGACAAAGAAAGAAAACGTATTGAAGAATTACCCATTTGGAGAAAAAGGAAATCAACAGTAAGATGGCCTAACAAAAGGCCATATACCCTACACATCTTTATTTAAAGGCCCCTTGATTTGAATGCATTAACACAATTTTCTTTGGGGTCCCATTATTGAAACTAAAACGAGTAATTAAAATACTATTCAAACTAGTAAAAAAAAAGATTTTTGAACTTTTTTTTTTATACAATATGATCATAAATGTCAAATGCAAATTACACATGTCACACATGTTTAGGGTCCAAATTATGTACAAATAGATAGTTTTTGTGTGTATGGTTGGCTATAGTTGACCTATTTTCTATGATTTCTCGTATTTGTAATTGGGGATCTTTTTAGTTCTTATGCAGGGATATTTATGTTTAGTCGTGGTAATAGATATTGGATATCATTTGCTCATTGAATGTGGCTATTCTATGTCTTGTTCTTGGCGTACCAGTCTTGATCATATTGTCAGGCTCTCTAGAGGCTTTTCTCTCGAAGAAACCTCTGTCGAATCGAATCATACGGTGCATGGTGGTGGATGCTGTTTGGAGGGGGATGTGTCAAAGGTTTTGTAACGAGGTCATTTGTGAAACTAATGTACTTGTTGCGACGATATATATGAAATTAGCTTAAGTACTGCATTGTTATATATAACAGCCTAGTTGATACTCTAAACTAATTTTTTTGTTAGCATAGTGTTTTTTTTTTCATTTTGTTGATTAAGTTTAGGTTGTGATCAACCGTAACATTTGTGGTCACATCTTTTAATGATTGAAATATTCATTCACAAAAAAAAAAAAACTAAAAATACTTGAAAATTAGAAATACTAGAGGAAAATTACATATGAAAATTTTTGTATGATATTTTTCACTACTTTTCTGTCGACTCAAAGAAAATTACACCGACAATTTCTTCGTTACCCTAACACACTAGATTAATATCTATTCTAAATTTCTAAACAACTCGAATTCATCCCATCTTATCGATTGTCTTTCGATGTTTTAGTGTTTTTAGCATTTCAATTAATAAAAATTTCAAAAAACTTTTAGGAGCATTAATAAGGGGGAAATGGTGGTTGGTTTATGTTGTCATAGGTGTTCCCCTAAGCAATTAAATTGCTTTTTTTTTTTCTTATCTACACACACTCTCCCATCATCCACACTAAATAATATACACACAAATATATGCAAAAACATAAATAAATTAAAAAATTAAAAATTTAAAAGGTGTACAATAAGACAAGGAGATATTTATATAATGGAAATGGAAATAATATGAAGGAGAGTAAAGAAAAGGGGTAGCTCCTTTTCCTCATTTAAGTGGACCCCACTTCCCACAAAAAAAAAGTGGGCCCCACTCCATAAACACACAAACACTCTCTCTATCTCTCTCTTTTAATAATCAAATCATCCTCTCCTTCCCTTCCTTCACCACAACCATCATCATCTTCCTTCATCTCCTTCCCTCCATCTTTTTCTTCCCTTTCTTATTCAGAAGCAGACGTTTCCTAGTATCAATTTTATTATTATTATCATCTTCTTCTTCATCTTCTTTGCTGTGATTATGAGGTTACCGTTTGGATCTTCCCCTCTTCTGATCGTGTCCAGTCACTGAGGTAATTGAGCTTCATTCAATGATTTAAAATCTGGATTCAGATTAGCTCCTTCAAACCCTAATTAGTATAATTACAGTTAATGGAGTGGATAGCAAGAGAGCTGAGAGCGAGGAGTAGAAGCAACAGCATGTAGTACTGATTACTGAATATAGAAAGATTTGAGTATCTGATTTTTTAATTTGGGGGAAATTGCAGTCTGCTGATGAAGAAATGGCAGGTGATACTAATCATTGAACGAGGAAGACGATGATGATGATGAAGATATGATATATGATAATCAAGCACGTGTTCATTATAATTCAATCTCTGATTATTAAATTCTCTCTTCCAATTTCACACTGGTTCGTTCCTCCTCTCTCTCTTATTCAATTGTTTGTTTGTTTGTCTGTCAGTCCCATATTATTAATCCTCTGTTTTTTCTCAGACTCTGATGGCGACGTATTTCCATGGAAATCCCGATATCCAGGCGGCGGACGGTCTGCAGACTTTGGTACTCATGAACCCATCCTATGTTCAGTACTCCGACACGCCGCCGCCTTCGGCGGCGCCACCTCAGCAGCAGTTCGTCGGAATTCCACTGGACGACCACCATGAGTTGTCTTCTCCGTCGGCGGCGATGCATCGCCTTCACTACGGCCTCTACAACGCGATTGACCCACGCGCGAGTCAGCAGGGGCTGTCCTTGACGCTGTCGTCGCGGGAGCAGGCGGCGGCTGCCGCCGGCGGGTACGGATCGGGTATGGCGGAGGAACACATCCGGGTGTCGGGTTCGTCGGTAACGGTTGCTAATAATGGTGGTGGGAGTGGGGTCCACACGGGGATGCAGTTAGGCGTGTTGGTGAGCTCAAAGTACTTGAAAGCTGCTCAGGAATTGCTGGATGAAGTCGTTAACGTTAACGGTAACGGTAACGGTAATGGAGTAGTGAGCAAAGAGAAGAACGGCGAATCCGGATCCAGGAAAGGGATTAATAATAATAATAATAATTCTGCCGCTGTCGGTAGCGATAAGACTGCTGCCGGAGGTGAATCGTCAGGCGCCGGCGATGGGAAGGTTGAGGGTGCGCCGACGCCGGAGCTTTCCACGGCGGAGAGGCAGGAGATTCAGATGAAGAAAGCTAAGCTCATCAGCATGCTCGACGAGGTGCGTTGACTTAATGACTTCTCTTCTTGTTTGGTTTCTCGGAAAATTGAATTTTCTTAATGGATGATCACTGAATTTTTCGAATTATAGGTGGAGCAGAAGTACAGGCAGTACCACCACCAGATGCAGGCGGTGATATCGGCGTTCGAGCAAGCGGCGGGGATCGGGACGGCGAAGACTTACACTGCTCTGGCGCTGAAGACGATCTCGAAGCAGTTCCGGTGCCTGAGAGACGCGATCACCGGACAAATAAAAGCGGCGAACAAGAGCTTGGGAGAGGAGGAAAGTCCCGGAGGTAAGATCGAAGGTTCAAGGCTGAAATTCGTCGATCATCACCTCCGGCAGCAACGTGCGCTTCAACAGCTGGGGATGATCCAGCACAACGCTTGGAGACCGCAGAGAGGATTGCCTGAGAGATCCGTCTCAATCCTCCGCGCTTGGCTCTTTGAACACTTCCTCCATCCGTAAGAACTCTGTTTCTAATCTTCTCCAGTTCTTGTTCGTTCAATTCGCAGAGTAATTAATTGAATTCGGTTCTCGTTCTAGATACCCCAAGGATTCTGACAAGCATATGCTGGCGAAGCAGACTGGGCTTACCAGGAGCCAGGTTTGTTTGTTTGTTTGCTTTCATTCTATTATCGCCTGCCATGTGTTCGATGAAATGTCTCTGAGACATGTAATCTCTGGTCAGGTATCGAACTGGTTCATCAACGCTAGAGTTAGGCTATGGAAGCCAATGGTGGAAGAAATGTACACGGAGGAGATGAAGGATCAGGAACATCTGAACGGAGAGAAAACAAGCAACAGAAGCGAGAACGAGGATTCATCTTCCCAATCTGTACCATTCCATGACAAGAATCTGAGTACAAGCTTCAGGTCATCAATGGACAACAATTCACCAAACCAGAACGTACCTTCTGGGATATCAATCTCCAACAACAACCATGCAGCTTCTTCTTCAACCATCCCACATATCCGTAACCATTCTGCATTCTCCATCACTGCTTCATCAGAGCTAGAAGGGATCACCCAAGGGAGCCCCAAGAAACCGAGAAACAACAACAACAACAACAACAACATTGATCACATGTTGCAACCAAATCATGATCAGTCCAACACCAACAACGATCATCATGACCTTATCAAGTTCGTGGACGAGAGTCACGAGAGGCAGCAGGGGAGAGATGGGTACTCATTCATGGGAGGAAACACCAACTTCATGGGAGCATTTGGGCAGTACCCAATTGCAGAGATCGGGAGGTTCGATCCGGATCAGTTCACTCAGAGATTCTCATCTGGGAATGGAGTCAACCTTAGCCTGGGGCTTCCTCACTGTGATAACCTCAACTTATCAGCTACCCACCATAGCTTTCTTCCCAACCAGAGCATCCAGCTAGGGAGGAGACCTGACATGGGTGAAGCAGACGAGTTCGGAGCCATTGCTAGCTCTGCTCCGCATTCGTCGACAACGTATGAGAGCATCAACATTCAGAACAGGAAGGGGTTTGCAGCACAGCTTCTGCCAGACTTTGTAACATGAACACAAAGGGGAAGGAAGACAGGTGAGAATTAAGAAGATTGCTTTCTGGTTTTAGTATAGGGAGCTTACTTATACTTGGGCAAAGGAACCATATTTGAGTTCTTAGAGACAGGGTTAGGAGATTGGGGATGGGAGAGTATATTGATTTGGAGAAGAAGAAAGGTTGTATATTATTTTTGCAGGTTTTAATTACGGTATATTGAACATATTATATATACGGTTAGATGGATTGGGTTTGGGAATGTTATAAGTCAATTAGAGATATGTTGGGGGTTATACTTATATACTTTCGGTGTATATTGATTGTGAGCATGAATAAGACCTTTTATAATTATATATTTTTGGTCCGAATCTATTTCATGTTTGTGGTGAAATTTTTATGTAAATTATATTAAAATGATGGTTAATAGATGAAAAATTAGTGTTAGTATAATTAAATATGAAGATAAGAAGTATTAAGTCGGATTCTTGAGACAAGTTGTATTTAGTTTTTAACGTATTATAATGATTGAAAGATAATGTAAAATACGTGGTTGAATAATAATTCGTCTTGCTATTTAGACTAGAAGAAGAAACTAAAGTTAATGAAGAATTTAGCCCGATAACTTGGGGTCCAGCTTGGGATCAAGGAAGTGAGTTCCTTGATCCATCAAAGAAGGGTATTATAGGTATTTTCAAAAAAGGTGGTCAGCACCTTCAACTGTCGTCGGACCTCTGCCGTCTCGCCGTCGCCGGACCTCCGCCGCCGGTCCTCCGACGACGGCGCCGAACCTCCGCCGCCGTCGCCGCCCAGCCGCCGGATCTCCGCCGTCGTCGTCGGACCTCCGCCTCTCCGCCGCCGGCCGCCGCCGCCGCGAGCCGCCGCCGCTACCCTTAGATAATTTATATATTAAAAAAAGTGTTGTAATGTGATTCGAAATCATGACCTCTCAATTTAAATATTAAACTCCTACCACTATGCTACTAAGCACTTAGTGATATTATATAATAATAAAATTATCTTATTAAATAGATGCACATAGTTTGTAAAAAAATGTGCACACGAGTACGAAATATGTGTACACTAGTATATAAAATAGGTGTGCACGTGTACGCGTTCACATGTACACACATTACATTATTAAGTAGTGTGCACATGATTTATACAAAATATGTACACACGAGTACGAGTATGTGTACTAGTAAAAAATAAGTGTGCACGTGTACGAATAGGTGTACACATTTATAGATGTGTACAAGATAAGTGTACGTGTGTAAAAAATGTAAGTACATAAATGTGTACGTGTAAAACGTGTACACATGATGTATACAAAATATGTGTACACTAGTGTAAAAAATAAGTGTGCACGTGTACAAATAGGTGTACACGTGTATAAAATGTGTGTATACGTATACATAAACAAAATGTAAGATATAATGTACATGTGTACAAAGAGTGTGTGCACGTGTACACCGTGTGTACATGTGTACAAAGAGTGTGTGCACGTGTACATCGTGTGTACATGTGTACAAAGAGTGTGTGCACGTGTACACCGTGTGTACATATCTACAAGATAAGTGTACACATATACAAAAATGTAAATACATAAACGTGTGCGTGTATAAAACGTGTACAAAACATGTATAGAAACATGTACACATGTGTACGAAAAGTCTTTGCAAATGAGTACACAGTTTATGTACAAAAGTGTGTACACATTAAAAAAGAGTACGAAGCGTCACCGAAAAAAAATTTCCAGAAAAATAGGCCCGACGACGGTGGTCTGGTGGCCGAAATTTTTTTCAAAATCGGAGCTCCGATCGTCCAAAAAATTCATCGGAGAAGTCGTCGGAGCTCCGGTCGCCGGAGTTCTGGTCGCCGGAGCTCCAGTCACCGGCTATTTTCACTTGAATTAAAAAAATTAAAATTAAATTAAATTAAATTAAATAGGGAAATGACCCTTTTACCCTTTTAAGTTAAACCATTAGATCTGGAAAAATAAATTAATGGTTGAGATTGTTCCTTGACACTATCAAAGAAGCTAAATTTGTTTGATGGTAAGCTGGACTCGATAACTTGAACCATCCAAACATATTTCATTTCACTATCTAAATTGGACAATGTTTAGGAACAAAATTTAAGTATAAAGTGGATAAGATTGTTTCGATTGTTCTTGTGCTTTAGAAATAGTCATTCTTAACATATTGGATTAACAATTTTTTTTTTTTTCAATTTCATAACTGAAAGAGTAATGATGATAAATAACGATATTGTGTATAGAAAAGACTAAAGAGGGACGACAAGAGAGTAAAAAATTTCAATGATGCGATTATAAATGAAAAATAATTTTTCAATAACTATATTAAAACTTAATTCATTACATTAACAATATTTTCTTGTCCAAAGAGATTCATAGAAATTTTTATCTTTAATAAAAAAATAACAATATTAATGCGTGTTTTGAACTTATCATGTCTGAAAGCATCTAACATGTTACAACATGCTAATTAGTTGATAGGTGTGGATTTCTTGAAGAAAACATTTTGCTATCTTGTTCGTAATTACCTTCTCAGATATCTCTCTCACATTTTTCGACATGGCTCAATCGAATTGAATTACCACCACCCTCATAGACTCAATCCCATAAGACAAATCACCAAAATGAAAGAGCGTTCGACCAAGAAACGAAGGGGTGGTTGAGAAAGATGATGACATGGTTTTTTGTCATGTAATTAGGAGACCGTTTAATTATGCTGGAATCAAATTCCATTTTAAACAAAAAAGAATTGCAATACTCTTACAAAGTGGTCAAGAGTCTATATGTGGAATTGAGTTATCCTTAAAGCGCAATTTCAGTTCATTAAAATTGATTATTACAATGAAATTAAATTTCACTGGAATTGTCAATACAGCTAAAATTCTAATTTCATGACTGAAAACGACTCCAAGATGCTAGGTTAATAGATTTTGATGTTTTGTGGATAAAATTAGGGATAATATAGTTATTTTGTTTGATGATTGTTTTTAATTTCAAATTATCATTTACACTAAAAAAAAAATTAAAAAAATCGATTTCAGCATAATTGTCAAATTCACGAAAAGAGTCCATTCATTTCCGGCGCCAAAAGATTTGAATAAACAATTATTTTCGAAAATAAGATTTGAATAAACTGTCAATTTCCACCTCCACATTTCTTCATTACTATATTGTTTTTGTCTCCTTGCGCTCCAATCGTCATCCTCATCGGACCACTCAATTCCGTCACCGGATAGCAGTAGTCTCGCCGGAACGGGGATGCCTCGGGCAATGATAGCGTTTCCCTGCAGGTCGGAGTTCATCAAGGAAGCTCTGTAGAAGAGCCAGACCATCACTGACGAAATGGCGTCCTTCCTATGCTCCTTCGACGACCACCGTGCTTCCTACTCAGGTGAGAGGCACCGCACACCTGATCGCGCGCCCCGATTGCATGTGTTCATAATCCTGAGATCTCTGCTTTTCCTTCCATTTAGATATGAACACATTGAGTCATGAGAGCGGATGAGAACATTGCAAGACGTCTGCAGCTTTCTTTTTCTACGGTAGTTTCATGACCAGCTGGTGTTTGATAAAATGCCTCAAGGAAATTGGGACTGGCTTGCATCTGTAGATCGCAGATCATGAGTTTTTTCATGTACTGAAGTTTTCTTGTTATGCAGGCTTCGAAAATTACGGGAATCTGGACTTGTCTCTGTTTTTATCTTAGCTTACAATGGCATTCTCAGCTAATTTTAGAGGTTGAATCAGGACATTCACTTGCGTTGATTCTCCTGCTTCTCCATTTTGATTATGTTCATTCCTTTCCCTTTGTTTGTTGCATCTACTGATGTTAAACTGCTCAATTTATGTCCTGATCAGGTAATGCAATCAATTGGATTTGCTCTGCTCTGATTTCTTCCTCACTCAATTGAATCATGTTGATCCCCCCTGGAATGGCTGCTCTAGCTGTACATGGCTTGTAGTCAGGTTTGCTTCTGCAGTTCTGTTCTGCTGCCAAATTAGTGTAGATTCCATTTGAATCTTACCATTTGAACTCATTCTGGAAGAAGAGTTCAAAACTTTGATGTCCAGTTACAGGTTGGTTGATTGCTTCCACTTTTGCTTGTTCCAAAGTGCTGCTCTTATGCTCTCTAGTCTGTAACACTTAAAGGTGGTATGGATTCTTGGTTTACATAGGTTTGTTGTAATCGGTATGCACACAGTTGGTTGCACTGCTAATGTGAATAGATTGTGTTGTGTGATTGATAGCTGAACGATCATGTTATTATGTAGCTGTGAAAGAACAACTTGAGGCATCTTTCTTATACTGCAGTTCATGGTTCACATGTTTTTAAACGAACTTGTAAACGATGAACCAGGAATCAATGAACCATGCCAATGCGAGTTGTAAACGAGCTTCGAAAACATGTCGCCAGTTGGCTGGTGTTATGTACTTGCTTCTGTGGGTTATGGAGGTCTATGCCCTGAATTTTTTTTCATTAGTTCCCAACTAGTAACTCGTTCTTTTTGTTTAATGGAAGGGTATTCAATTCAGCTGGCAATTTCATTATGAGGAGTTCATCAGTTACAGCAGATGCTCAACCTCCTCAAATTCGATGGCAGGATCAGGAGGAGGAGTTTCAGCTAACTGATACTATAACTGCTGAATAAAGATGAGCAGCCTGAGATATGGAAATCACACTACTGCTCTGGTCATAGGATTCTACTGTTTGGTTGACTATTTCCACATTGCAATCTGATGAAGTTCAGTTTTCTAATATGACAGAATCTAAAAGCTTCATTGTCAATGGAAAGATTCATATTCTAATTTTGGTTGCTATTCTTGAATTTACTTTTCCTTTCATCCAACTCAGATTAGTCTTATCATACATACAGGTGGAAGATCATAGTTCGGGGTCTCCCAGTAGGTAAGTATCATTCAATCAAACACATACACATATGATTATGAAAGAATGTTAGGGTTTTTATATATTGAATAGACTGGACCCGAAATCATTACTCATCGGGTTGCCTACGTACCTCTCCCAAATTTGATACTACATGTTCTACACACCTAGAGAGGATCAAGCCTAACGTAGTTCTATTACATATTTACATTACATCAAATATGATCAATCACTGCTATTAACTAACTAACTAACTAGTATTCCAGCTGCCCCATCTCCTCATCATTATTCTCCAACAACTTCTCGATTTCAGTAATGAAATCGATGTCGTCTTGCTCTACCTCATCATCATTATTCTCCAACGAACTCTCGAGTTGAGTAATGAAATCAATGTCGTCTTGCTCTACCTCATCCTCATTACTCTCCAACAAACTCTCGATACTGAAATCAATCACGTCCAAGAATCCAGAGTCGTCGTCATCAGCAGCATTAGTTGTAGTCTTCTTCTCCTCCACGACGACTTGCTCTATCTCATCAGCAGTAGCATCAGTGGCAATAGTCTTCTTCTCCTCCATGACGACGTCTTGCTCTATGTCATCAGAACCATGTTTTTTTCCGACTTCATGACACTCGAAGGCGAAGCAGCGTTGACTCTTCTTCTTGTTAACCACCTTCTTCAACCTCCTCAGCCTGCACAAGACATAGGCGTCAATATTTAAAAAGAAGCATTCAAAATAGTATTCGTCACAAGAGCGAAACTCGTACCTGCACAACACATAGTCGTTCAATCCCCGGATGTTATTCAAGGTGTACTCATGGAGTATCCACCCGACTCCCGCTTCGCCGCAAGTCTCAAGGCCATGATGGTCATCAGTCGCCGCAGCCGCTTGAATCCTCTTCCTCTTGTTCTTCTCCTTAGTCCTGTACTTGAACCTCTTCACCACCCACTTGAGCCTTCCGTCTTTGGTTTGATAGTGTGACCCTGAATCCTCGCCGTGCCACTTCCCGCCGTTGTTACCGATGGTGCGGTCGAAGTTCTTCCCGTCTTCCGTAATCTTCTTCAGCCTCGTGAAGAAGTAAAGGTCTCTTTCTTCATCGACCTTGCTGCTGTTGACATCGCCGCCGTATTTGGACCAAATTTGCCAGGGCTCCAGGTGGCCGTAGAGATCACAGTCGGTGACGTCGTGGGTTGGGAGAGGCAGTCCCCATATCTTGGGGAGGAGGTAACCGGCGACAAGAGTGTCATCAGTGGGTGTGAATCTGTTGCCGACTGAACGCACACAACTCGAAAACTTCATCTTCGCTCGTTCGTTCTTTCTGTGTATACTGATCATCAGAGAATAGTGTAGATTATGATTTAGGAGTTAGGACAGGCGCCGCTATTAAGTATTTATAGTACTATGATACTATCGGTTGTTCTGACTTCTGACTCCTTTTCTTTCCTTGTTGAAGTGGGTCAAAGACTTTTCCAATTGGAAGTGGGAATCTGTCTCTCTATTTGACAATTTTTTTAGCCAATTGGTCCGCTATTGCATACGATATGGAGATCCGGCCCGGCCCGGCCCACCAAAACAACAGTGAACAGACCACCGTAAGTCCAATAGAGAGAGAGAGGATCAGAGGACGAGAGAAAAAAAGAGCTCTTCAGTCTTCACGCCGACGAGAAAACGCTCGACGGTCAACCAATCATATTCGAAGTTTGACTACTAAGGTTTCTTCTTCTCCGTGTTCTTCGTCGAATATCTGCTATTGTTTCTCTTCCTAGATTTCCACTCTCTTCTTCGATTTCGTTAGGTTTTTTTTTCCCTAACTGCATCCGGCATTCTCCTTCTTGCTATTGTTTCTCTTACAGTGTGAGTAGTTAGTTTCTGAGCTGTCAGTGATTGATGCTCTGTTTCTTACTTCGGTTCTCAGTTGAGTAGTAATCCAAGGTCTAACAATGCCTAAAAGCAATGCTTCTTCAAAGAAGCAGCAAAAGCGCGGGATTGACTTCAAGGTTTGCAGTTGTGATGATTCAATTTTTTTCACTTTTTCAATCTAGTTCCTGAATGTGGGAGCTCTTCTGGTTCCCAGTTGGATTTTCTATTCTTTTTTCCGCACGCAGAAAATAAAAAGGAAGATAGGAAGGAAGTTGCCACCACCGAAGACCACCACGAACACTGAAGTTAAATGGAAAGGTTCAATTTTTATCCGGTTTGAATGAATGAACTGCAGGGTTGCTGCTATATTGGATTTTTATACGTTTCTTGTTGTGCTCTGTAGACTGATGGACGTTAGGTTAATGTTGAATTTGATTGCAGCAATTGTTCTCCCTGAGCAGAGTGTCGCATCAGTGAAAACAGGTTTGGCTGTAAGCAAGAAAGGATTGACGTTAAAAGAGCTCCTTCAACAAACATCTCATCACAATGCCAAAGTTCGTAAAGGTATTTGCTAGTGTAGAATAGGTAGCTGCCTTCTAATTATCAAGGTGTTTGATAAGTTTGTAGAGGGAAGTATTAGTCATTCCTTTTGTACTTCTTAATGTTGCAACTTTCCTGACAGAATCAGAACATTACTAACCTTGATCTTTTCTGTATGTGTATTGATGATGCATTCTTTTCACTCTTTCTTTTATTTGTTAAAAATGCTTCTCACCCATTCAGTATCGGTACGGCTAGCAAAACATGTAAACATCAAACTCCACATCTGGCACGCTGGATGAGTCAACTTCTGTT
>CM068302.1:2316787-2406710 GCA_034768395.1 Linum lewisii | reverse complement strand
CAGAGTATACCAACTAATTTAACCTCTTGTTTTTCTTACTCAGAATTGTCTATCATCGACAAAAAGCTGAAGGAACTTTTGCCAGTATTGCTCAGTTGCTTTCAAGACTTTATTCCACCAACACAAGGCATGTCCCAGCTAGATGCACAATCATTTGATTGCATGCTTAGCATTCTGCAGAGCATAACTCTTGCTGTCAGGTTCTTTATTTATGGGATTGGCAAGGATAACTTACACTTACAGCGACTTGATGGAAGTCGTGAAGTGTCTATGTGGGATCATAGGATCTCGCCAACAGTAAAGAAGTTGCTAAGTCTGTTTCCACTGAATTCAACACGTGATCACACAGGAAAGGTACTAACTTATCCATACCTTGCATGGTGTGTCACAGTCTGTCTAATTGTGCTGATAGAAGATAAGGTGGATAAAAGAATTCAGTGTCTTTGAGACAGAGTAGTTTCTAATTTCATGATTAAATTATATCATTTTGTTACCCTGATTAGAGATTGTCACTGTTTCCTTTCTTATTCATGCCTTTTGCTTTTATCAAGAGTCGACCATCGTGATCTCATCACTATTGTTCTTCTTGACTTTTCTGTCATCTTGATGATTTGTGTTTGTTAATTCATGCAGGATGATGATAGATATTTCACCTTGAACATTTTAATCTCTGAGATATTTCTGTGCACAAGGGAGTGGATGGAGCCTTCTGCTGACATGTTCGTAAAATATCTGGCATTTATGAAATATGTACTGAAGGTTTGATTTCTGTCCCTTTACATCCTTGGTAGAAGAGCACAAGTTTTCATTGGAAACTTGTGCATGTTGTGATGTGGGACTTACAAAGTTATAGTACATCGGTAATTCAGTATTGTTATGCTGTTTGAGTTGGATTAATTGTTCTGCAATTTCGCTGTGAGTCTCAAGGAAAATGCTTTTGTTATGAATACTCTGCAGAATAGCGATATGGAGTCTGGAAAAATAGTTAGAGAAAAGCACATGCTTCCTCTGATTCCCTTTCTCCCGAAGCTTATTTCACAAGTGAGCAAGGAATGGAAAGCTCAACTTCTTCAGGTAGTACTTATGGTCTTCGAAGACCTTTTATTTTCGAATGTTTGTTTTTTTGCTGTCCATCTGCTCTCTTTTTTCCCCTCCTGTTCATATCTCGGTGGCTTATTTTCCTCTCATTTCCAACACCCACATTTGACAAATGAATATTTTGCTGCAGGCTTTCACAAAAACATTTCAGGATTGCAGTCCAGATTCCAAAATAAAAATGGTTTGCCTTGAAGTAATCGAAGAAATGCTATTTTCTGTGCGTAATCTGGACCCTTAAGCCTCAGGTAGGCCTTTGAAGCTTGCTTTGATTTTCCTAGCAGATGACTGATTTATTTTCTTTGTCTCATTCTGATTATTAGGGAGAATCCGAGTGGGATCTGAATGCAAGTGATTCAGTACTCTTCAACTGTCAGATTAGTTGGATAAGAGAGCTTCCTCAACTGTTAATTCAGCTTGGCGATAGGCACCCCTCATCTTCTAAGGTTTCGTTTTTGAAAGTTGCACTATCTTATTCAGTTCTTCAGTTCTGTTGCTCCTTTCTGAGTCTCTTCAGGCCCGTGATTGCTAAACATGCACAGCTTATGATCTTTCTTCAGGTTGTGTTGCGTCTTATTCTTCGTGTGGGCCAGCAATCAGGGGCGAAATCTTTTCGGGCCTCAGAATATGATAAGCTGCAGTCCTCACTGGAGGAATTCTACAGCACATGCCAACAAGGTAAGTACAACTTCACTAGAAAAGATTTGCAGCAGACGGGAGGTCAACTGTCAAGATACTTATATTCGTTGTTCCTTTTGTTTGCAGGGAGAACACATTATGGACCTTTCATAAAACTCCCAAGAGATTGTCAAGAACTCTCTCTTTGTTGCTTACGTTATTTCTCACACTTGGATTCAGCTTTGCTCAGTTCCTTGTCTTCATGTATTTGCCTCAGTAAGTGCTGTGTATGAACCTTGTTTTATTTCATCTGTTTCTGTTTTGAAATTGAATGGATAGTGCAAGAGAACTTACTTATTTTTGTCTGTATCTCTTACATATTGCAGGTCATGAGTTGGACGAATCCTTGATTCTCCATATCATTGAGGCTCTGCAATCTTGTTATTGTGATGGCCTTTTCGAGATCACTTACCATCTTAGATTCCTTGTGAGTTGATTATCCCGTTTCGTAGCATCACCTGGTAAGTCTAAATTGAACTCAGAGTCGTAGATAAAGAACAACACCATATCAAGCCGTTCAGTTTGACAATTGAAGGAAGGTACAAAGTGCAGTAAGCATTTGATCGATTGCAGACTGTTACACGCTCTCTTACGCAGGAGTCCCAAACAACATAGGATTGCAAATGAGCCCTACACTTGGTCAAAAATCCCGGCTACGCAACTGATAACAAATCCTTATTCTAATGTGGTCAATCAATCCAGATGGGTTTGCCTGTACTGCAGTATTTGATGTATAGAAATAATTTTGAATTGTGAGGATGTCGAGGGTAGTTTGGCAATGCATATGTGAAAGAATCGTCGTTTAGAATGTGGTGACATTGTAATCGTAAAGGAAAGCCTATGACTCGTAATCTTAATTGACAAACAACTCTCATTCACTGTATCTGCTATCAAGTATATATAGTTGTTTGGATTCAACGATTTGATCCATCTTCGATGTGGATCATACCACTTCCTTGATTAGGTTTCGTACGATTTCGTTAAACAGTTTCCGCAGAATGAGAACCAAAGATCAGTACAAACTTGCTCTAACTTCTTGTGATTTTCACAAACTTTTCAAAAACACATGGTAGGTTACCACGTTGTTGAAGCTAAGCTAGCTGATGTTTAATAAAATTGCACAACAACCAATTTTCCATTGTCGAGCTTTGAAGATTGGACTTGAACCTGTCATATCTATGGCTTGCCCGTTCCAAGGTTGGAGTTGAGCTTGGGTTTCTTAGTGAAGAGTGAGATGTTTCTTGTTCCTCGAGTGGAGGATAATGACTCCCTCTCTAGCCAGTGGAAGGATTACAAGTTGGTGACTCTCGAGACTGGTTTCACAAAGCGGCAATCCCCTCTCTCTCTAGCGAGTGGAAGGATTACAAGCTAGTGACTCTCGTGCCCAGATAACCCGTTGGGCTATCCACATTGGACCACCACTTTTTTTTAGTTGGTTCTTTTTGGGTGATAATACAGGTGTCTCGACATAAGATCAAACCAATGTTACTATATGGAAGCTGCTTGCTATCTGTACAAAAATTGGTGTTTTTTGCATCTTTGTTTTTTCTATGATCTGCTCATGTTTGAAGTTACAGAAATGAAAATTTCTTCACTACATGGAATGGTCAATCCGCCCATTGGATGATCAAACCCGAATTCTTCCTCTACCATGAAATGTTGGCGGGCTCAAGTAGGATACTGGTACAACAAATCTCTTCTTCCGTGTCTCTCCAACGTGTACCGCTAGAAACCCCTTTGGTACATCCAGAAACCTTGAGAATCTTCTGCTCGATCCAAAGCCAGTTCTTCGGAGAATCTACTTAACGAGGCTACTTCGACGAGCTGGCTCCGGATCGAGCTTAGCTTCCTCAAGGTTTCAAGATATGCCAAAGGGGTTCTTAGCAGTAATGTTGGAGAAACACAGAGGAAGAGATTTTTAATACCAGTTTCATATCTAAGTCAGCATTCATTTCAGGATCTACTGAGCATGGATGAACAGGAATTCGGGTTTGATCATCCATCCAATGGGTGAACTGACCATTCCCTGCAGTGAAGGTTTAGATCTCACTGAAAAGCATTAGTAGATGAAAAGAGCCATACTTTTTTTGTAACAGTTAGCACATAAACTGTAAATTGACACATTAGCAGAACACTGTAAACTTGAAACATAAATAGAAGCACTCTTATCAAGTGTCAACCCAGAACACTGTTAAAATTAAGAAGCTTTCACCTTTGTAATAAGTTCACAAAAGAAGTCTAAAACATCATTTAAGTTGGGTGAGGGATGCGAGCCAAGGTCTCTGCATACTCGAAAGCTCTTCTGATAGGACCCAATCGAGACCCGATCTGGCCTCTCTCATAATGAGTTATCAAGAACAAATTCTTCCAACTGCTGTCGCCACAGGTGGGACGAACACTCCATATGGGAGTGCTCATCTGCCTTTCAGAACTTATTTGGATGGTAAATAGTTTTGACCAACATGAATCTGGACCATCATCATTGAACAACCAAAGAGTGTTTTCCGAGCCATCCTCAACAATCATGGCAAGTGATCCTTTCCAAGCACAAGCCTTTCTCTTTATGCACACAGTTTAAGAAATGTCTGCATTAACCAACTACATTGGACTGTTATTAACAAAAAAGTTCCAATTAATCCACTTCATGATGCAAGACACAAGGGTCTCTGCCTTTCTGCCTGCATCTTGAGATTTCCATACTTTCATCGCTGTAGTATTAATCCGCTTCATGCTCTTTACACTTGTAAACTCAATCATCCATCATGTCTCTGCTATCTTCACCTGTAATCAAACAAAATTTAGTTTCAGTTTTGTTAACAAGCTGATTTTGTGGCTATGAAAACCTTAGACGAGCATGTTTCGGTCAGTATCCAGAAGCTAATGCTGCTATACTTATCTAAAAAATACATATAAAGTTGTAAATTATTGACAACCCTAGCACCAAGATTTGTGAAACAGTACAATATGCATGCCAGTTATGGAGGTTTTATTAATGCACTGATCCCTCTAGATCACCTCACCAGTGTTTTAAGTCTCATTTCCACACTAACGTGGAAGCTAACAAGTGGAATAGTAACCATACACTGAAACGCGCAGATTAACAACATTCCCTCCAATTCTTCAGAACTACTAAGCACCAATTCATCAAACAAATACCACAGCAATTCTACTCACAACATTGTGCTCGTGTTCACGGGTTACCAGGAACTTACTATAGCGCGGGCAAATTTACTAGTTATAAATGAAACTAGAATTATAATGCCTTAGTCCTTACCCTCTAAGTTCCTCAATCAGACCTCCGGCAGAGGGGCGATCTGATTCACAATCTGATATCATTCAAAGTACCAACGTTGCATACTTTGGAAATCGATCAGCCCATGTCGCCGGGAGAATTTTAGCTCGCAAATCCATCAGAACTTTGGATCTCTCCATCCCCGTCTCAAAGGGGTGCCACATCTCAAACAAGATGATCCCCAAGCTGTAGATATCAACCTGAATTAAACAAAACAAAACAAACCCAGCACTACACAAAAAGCTTCAAGTACTTTTACCTTTGCATTTACGGTAGCAGATTGTTCAACTATTTCAGGCGCGATATAGTAACTGGTACCAACGGGGTTAAGTGGATCGTTGGAGAGTGACACCAAAGAAAGATCCTCTGTGTCATCTCGATCATCCGATCTGAATTTTTTTGCTGCAACCAAGGAAAAAAACATAGTATAAATACATAATTAAGTTAAAATTGATGAAATCACTAAATATCTGATATAAACTTACCGAGACCAAAATCACCAATCTTTACCTCGCCCTTTGTATCAAGAAAAATATTGGGCGGCTTCAGGTCCCTGTGGATGATTCCGTGCTCGTGGATGTGTGCTACCCCATCCACGAGTTGGTAGAACCAACGAACTGCTCTATCTTCATCCAGACGGTAGCAGTTGAGCTCAAAGGCATCAAGAAGAGTACTAAAATGAACGCAACACACAAATATTTTTATAAGTACTAGCCAAGCATTAATATTGAAAACTTTAGAGGTACATCCTCTGTTGTTTATTATTGATATAAATTACTCCATTATATAGGGTCTATGGTACATAGAAGACCTACCTAAATACAACGCTGATGGTTCCCTGTACTCTAACCGGAGCAGTGCAGCAGCTGGTGGTGTTATTCGTGATGATAATGGCAGGTTTGTTTCTGCTTTCACTGCTAACTTTGGCACTTGCTCAATCATGAGAGCAGAGCTGCGTGGCATCATTGAGGGGATGAAGCTGGCGTGGGATAAGGGTATTCGGAAGCTGAGTTTCCAGTCAGATTCCAGAGCTGGGTTTCAGATGTTGTCGAACAGAAACATCAGTAATAACCAGCATGCCAGCCTTATTGAGCAGTTTCTGTGAGCTTTTGTCCCGTAATTGGGAAGTGTCGATCCACCATGTGTACCGCGAAGCAAATTTTGCAGCGGATTATCTTGCTAACCTTGGTCACTCCTTTGGATTTGGGGTTCATGTGTTAGAGGCTCCCGATGTTTCTTTATTGTATTGGCTGAATTTTGATCAGTTTGGAGGTTGTAACTCTCGTTTAGTTATTAATAATATGTAAGGGGTCCCTTACTCTTTTCACAAAAAAAGAAGACCTACCTAAATTAGGGGATCACTATGATTACAACTTCCTAATCTGATAACAACAAATAAGGTAGAAAGATAAATGGATATAATTTATATTTCCACATCTTTCAACAAATTTTAATGATAAAGTTTCTTTCTTAACGGCCTAATACCCTCAGATAGCACCAACTATTGTGTAATCCCAGAATATACACACTGTATTAGAAAATACTTAAATAACTCAACCTATCGTGCATGAAATTTTCTCGTGGCACGCCGTGAAGTTCCGTCCAAAAACTTGCCACGTAGGATGACGGTGTTAGTTTACTGTCATTTGTTGCTGATTTGGATAGCCAATGGCAGACACGTCAATTAAACATTATACTGACGTGGATAAAATTCTAAATATTTAAATATGAGGCTTATGAATTTATTCCTCTTAAGTTTTGTCGCTGAAGCCGCAACTATGAAGGTTTGTCATCGTAGCCGCAACTATCCGACGAGATCTACCCACCGTCTTCCTCAGCCGGAGATCAGACCCCTCGTCGGCGCCTGAGAAGATTTGCCTCTTGTCGTGGTGGAGAGACTGTGCTACTGCTACTGCGGCCGCCGTCAATAACTCAGGAAATTGATAAATCAACGGGATCTGGAGATTTTGCTACTGCAGCCGCCGTTGATCTCGTTGATTTGGCTTACAATAACTTTAGTGGGTCAATTGATAAATCAATTCCGTGGCCAGAGATTTGTCTAAACTCTCTCTTTCTGCAAATGCAAAGCAACAAGATATGAGGTGTTGTACCTCCTGAAATCTCTGGGGAAGTCAATCTGGTTAAGATTGATCTCAACAATGATCTCCTCTCCGGGCCGATTCCCTCCCAAATTGGAACCTTGGGGAGCTTAATTTATCATGTTACAAAGCAACAAGCTTAGCTCTACAATCCCCAACTCACTTTCTTTCCTGAAATTCCTAAATGTGCTTGATCGGGTTGATTACCTAAATCATCACTGAACTATGGCCAAATAACCCGCCAGTCACCGATGTTAGAAAAATTACCTAGTCATTACCTAACTTTGGAAGATTAACCCATCAGTCATTGCCGTCAACGGACATCCAAAAGTCCGTTAGTTGGCTGATGTGGACATGCCACATGATTTGCCATGTCACTCACTTTGCTGAAGTGGCAGATTTTCGCCCTATCATCATTACCCATATAACCAATTCGGTTACCCAATCGATTCTGAAACTCAACCCAATCCTCCTCTTTCTTCTCCCTCCTCCCTCCACCCTCCACCTCCTCCACTCAAACCCATCACCACCACACCCAAACCGCCACTCAAACCCATCACCACCACACCCAAACGCCGCCGCCCACCTCCGCCGCCCCTCGCCGCCGCTTCACAATAAACAGATTCAGATCCAGATCCACGGCGCCGGAGGTGGAGAACTGGTAACGCAGAGCTCGTCGACGACGGAGAGCGCGGTGGAGCAGAAGAAATCGTAAACGAAGGCATGAACGGCGTCGTACTGGGAGATTATTGATTGGAGTGTGCGGCGTAGGTGAAGAACCATTCTAAGCTCTCACCCGATGGCGGCTGCAGCGGAGCAGGTACCCCATAACCTGGATCTACTCAACCCAGGTCAAAACCCGAAACCCTTTTCTCAGTTTTTGAATCGCTTCTTTGTTATCATTGTTTTGGGAATTAGCTTTTGAATAGCTTCTTTGTCATCATTGAATTTTTGTCATCATCTGACAATTTTAGACTGTAGTAGTTGGAGGAGACGATTCTTGATTCCTTGATTTCCTGGGTTTTGTTTTCAGGAAGGGGAATAGTGATTTTGCTTCGTTCCAACGATTCTTGAGTGGAAGATAGTGCATCACATATGGCCTGTTTCTGAAAGGGTATGCAGTAAGTGTTGGAGTTTGATTCAAACAGCGGTCGGTGGTGTGGTGTAGGGCGGCACCGGCGGTGAATTTGGGAGAAGAGGAAGGCGTGGAGGGAGAAGGAGGAGGTGGAGGGTGGAGGGGAGGATTGGGTTGAGTTGAGTTTTAAATTGGCTGGGTAATCGAATTGGTTACATGGGTAATTGATGATTGGGTGAAAATATGCCACCTAGGCTTAGTGGTGTGACATGGAATTCTTGTTGGCATGTCCACATAGGCAGACTAACAGAATTTTGGATGTCCGTTGACGGTAGTGACTGCTGGGATAATAGGCTGAAGTTCGGTGATGGCTAGGTAATTTTTCTGAGTTCAGTGACTGGCGGGTTATTTGGCCATAGTTCGGTGATCGTTTGGGTAATCAACCCGTGCTTGATCTTTCCAACAATCTTTTAACTGGAAGTATCCGTCAAAGTCTTACTGAACTACTACCAACCTTTATCAACTTCTCTAACAACCTTCTCGGTCTAAGATCAAGCGCCGATTCGAGATCTTCGGATCCCGTTGATGTCGTTCATGTTGTAGACCACCTCTCTAGCATCAAGCCCAACCCCACCCCCCACTCCGATGCCGGCCCAATCCCCGTCGGTTGCACCGCCGCCGTCCAGCTTCACAGTGGCTGAGGATTCCGCCATGGTTGGCTGGCTGTTGAGGAGCTCCAGATCTGAACTGAAGGAGGAAGATGTATGAAAACAAAAAGTCAAAAATATAATTATTTTGTAATTTTTATTTTCTCCGTCAGATATTAAATAAGTGACTGTAAGCTTACACTTGGATAATTATTAGGACAACAAGACGTTTTGTCCACGTAAGCCTAACATTCCGTCAAGTTTTTGGACGGACCTTCACGGTGTGCTATTCTAAACTTCGTGAACGGTAGGTTGAGCTATTTAAGTATTTTCTAATACGGTGTGTATATTCTGGGGATTACGCAATAGTTGGTGCTATCTGAGGGTATTATGCCTTTCTTAACTGTGTCCTAAGAGCTTGAAAGAAGTCCAAACATTTGAACCTAATAATATAAGATGCTGAAAGATTCCACTCAAACAAACTACAACAATACATTGGGAAGAAATCTCCAAGGGTGTGTTTGGATAGTGATAATTGTATTTTGTATTTGTATTTGGTAATTGAAATACAAAATATTAGTGTTTGGATTAAATATGAATTTTGTATTTGGATTTCAATATAATACCATATGGGATTTGGGCCCATTCTCTTTGTAATTTCAAATCCACAATATTTGGTGAGGATTTGAAATCCAGCCCAAAAGTGATACATGTGTCTGAACCCTACTCAGATCAGCTGTATGGCCACCCTCTTCACAGTCTCTCTTTCGTCGTCGAACACTCGAACTCCACCTCCCTGACCGATATCGGAGCTACGCCAATCTCCATCTCCGGCGGACCTCCTAAATTCGGTATGTTGCTCTAACTTCGGCGACCCTCATCTTGTCAGTAGCAGATCGCCTCTCTCCCGAACATAGCTCGAGCTCCGGCAACCCTCGTCACGATCAGTAGCAGATCGCCTCTCTCTTTCTCGAACCCAGCTCAAACTCCGGCGACCCTTCTCAACTTCGGTTTGTAGCTCCACCTCTGAAATGTGTGTAGGCACGAAATCTTGACTGAAAGCAGATTCTCTATAGCAGCTTGATCATTTTCTACAGCAGCAGATGTGATCCTTGATTTGAGTGTAGTTTTGTTTTTATTTACAGCAGCTATTTAGATTTTTATATACAACCGCTTTCATGTTTATCTACAACAGCTTGGAGATGGTTTGAATGCGGAAGTTCAGCTTGGAGATGGTTTGATGTTCATCTCTAGTCAGTATTATAGAATAGTTGAATTTTCAAATCCTTAATAACAAACAAATATCCAAACGAGTAATTTCAAATTCTAGAGTATTTCAAATACATGAATTTTAAATGCATGTATTTCAATTTTAGGAATTTAAAATACCAAATTCAATTACCACTATCCAAACACAGCCCAAGGATATTATAAATACCTTTGGCAGTATTCCATTTGTAAATATAGAAAGGTTGCTTCAGTGTGTGGATTCTCCCCAACATTAGTACCAGGTGTGCTTTGTTGGCTAGCTGAGCTACCGTCAGAACTAGCCACCGCGGTTTCAGCTCCAATCCAGGCCTGAAAATTCAGTTATAAGAAACAAAATATAATAAGATAGCGCCTTTTTAGTTCTACAAAATACAAAAACACCAATATTTATCTGATAGTACCGAACAATATGTCGATGTTGCAACCGAGCCAATGCAGTTACTTCCCTTTACAAAACAAGTTTCGGTATTCAGGTTTCATTTTTATAATATTGGTTCTTCATAGAAACAAAGATCATAATAGAATACTACCTCAATTGTCGCTCACTTGGTGAAGTGCTATCACCAACAGGAATTTTCTTTACGGCGTAGGTTAAACAATCCAATTTATTTATTGCTGTAACAACAGCTCCGAGACCACCACCAATAGTACATGAATAGCAATAGAATATTGGCTGTATTACAAAAGTAGGTATTAGAGAGATGAAGAAGAGGAAGGTACCAAGTTTTTCCCGCTCTTGAAAGTCATTTAGATATCTAGTATTGTTGTTGGACACTATCTGATCACTATCTAAATGAGACAGAGGTGAGACAATTTGAGAGATGAATTTTTGAGCAGCCTCCAGTGAATTGTAATTAGGCACATGAGCTTCGGTGATATAGCCGTGTCTGCAATGATTTCAATTCAGTGTGTTAGATAAACGTGCATGGTTAAATAATATTGAAACTTGTATCCTAAATCTTACCAATTATCATTGCCTAGTTAGGTACTATGATGTAAGAAATTTGTTTTAAGCTTATGGTGATATACATTGTTGTAATTGTAATAAATCATAGTTGCTGTTTTTTTTTTTTTTGCAAAACTAAAAAGGTGCTACAAGATACATGGACTAGTTTGTGGCTAAGAACATATCTATCCTAGTTTGCTTTATTTTGTTATTTACTTTCTGTGATAAGAAACGATATAATCCTACCTCAACTGTCAATCACTTGCTGAAGTTTTATTCCCAACACGATTTTTTTCACGGCATATGTCAAACCATCCAATTTATTTCTTGTCATAACAACGGCACCAGAACCACCCCTACCTACCATCACTAGTAGTACATGAATAAGTTATAAATAGAGTTTGTTGAATTATTTAGTGTTATAGTATAGCTATCTAGATATTACCTTTCTTTACTTTGGTTATTATTTTAGTTTTTTGTTCTACTCCATTTGTTATAGGTTGTAAAAACAGGAGATACGATACATGATCATAGAAAATATTTTCCTACCACCTCGTGTATGTGTTGTAGTGTGGATTTTTTGCCACGTGTATTGGTTGTATGCTACACTATTCTAGCAATAGTCGGTCACCCATTAATCCAAATTGTTAATCACTACTGACTTAATTAATGTTGTTCCAAAACTATATGCAAACATATGTAGTCCTACAAAAGTAGGTATTAGAGAGATGACGAAAAAAGAAGGTACCAAGTTTTTTCATCTCTTTAAAGTCGCTCAGATATTTAGTACTGTTGATGGCCACTATCTGAATCTGACACAGGTTCGATAATTTCAGAGATAAACTTCTGAGCAGCCTCCACTACATTGTAATGAGGCACATCAACTTCAGTGATATAGTCATGCCTATCATGAATTGAATTCAGTGTACATGGTACAAGAATGTTGAGACAAACATCCTAAGTCTCACCAATTATTAGTAACTTTTCCCATGAATCTGTGTTGTATACTATCATGTTGTCAGAAGGTTTGTGACCATCAACATGTGCGCAAGAAATTACCAATAACCACATTAAAATTGTTAATAAACTATAGTTTGCATCATCAGCGCGTAGTTAGGCACTATCACGTAAGTGAACGTAACTAGAAGAACACAAGAAGTAACGAGGTTCACCGACAGAATGTCGGCTAATCCTCGGAGGGAGAAGGCAGCTTGAGATTGTATTACTGAAAGAGAGCGGAAAAGATAATATAATGCTAGTAACCCTAATCAAGGTATTTATAGTATTAGGTTTATAATCGATATGACCCAATAGCTATAAATCCAAGATACAATAAGCCCACTACAATTAACAGTAAGATGTTTGATTTTGTTTATAATGATATGAATTGTTGCCATCGCAAGCAATTGCTTTTCTTTTTTTAAAACTAAAAAGAGGCCACAAAATACATGAACTAGTTTGTGACTAAGAACATATCTATCATTGTTTCACTTTATTTTGTTATTTACTTTCCGTGACTAGAAACTAAACCTACATAAGGAAATAACTACTTAATTTTTTAGGTTTATTATTGCTATATCTAATTTGTTGTAATTCTTGTGAGTTATGAAGGGAAGTAGCCACACTTGCTCGTTTGCATAATCATCGAGTAGTTAGGTACTATGAGGTAAGAAATTTGTTTTTGCTCGTGGTGATATAGATTAATTGTTGTAATTGTAATGAAGTTATAAAATAGAAGGAAAAAATAAAAGAAAGTAGTAAGTAGTAACATACAAAACTAAGCCGGATCTTCCCATTATAAATCATGAATTTGGGTTCCTCCTGGAATTTCTGTTATTCTTTAACGACATTGCTTGTAGAAAGAATGAAAGATGATCTTCCTGTTATAAATATTGAATTTGGGTTCCTCTCAAAGTTTGAGAATTTTTATTATTCTTTAAACCACATTGTTTGTAGAAAGAATGAAAGAGAATTCTCGAATTATAAATAATGAACTTGAGTTCCTACTTGAAATTTCTATTATTCTTTATTATTCGTTTGCATTATTATTGCGTAGTTAGGTATTATGAGGTAAGAAATTTGTTTTTGCTTATGGTGATATAGATTGTTGTAATTGTGATTATAGTTGTTGTTTTTTTTTTTTTTTGCAAAACTAAAAAGGTGCCACAAGATACATGGACTAGTTTGTGGCTAAGAACATATCTATCATTGTTTCGCTTTATTTTTTTATTTACTTTTTGTAATGAGAAACGATACCTAAATAATGAAATAACTACTTAATATTTTAGGTTTATTATTGCTATAACTAATTTGTTGTAATTTTGGCGAGGTATGAAGGGAAGTAGCCACACTTGCTCGTTTGCATCATCACGCGTAGTTAGGTACTAGGAGGTAATAAATTTGTTTTTGCTTATGATGATATAAATTGTTATAATTGCAATGAACCATAATTGCTTTTTCATTTGTAAAACATAAAAATGTGCAACAAGATACATGATTTAGTTTTTATTTTGTTATTTACTTTCTGTGACGAGAAACTGAAATCTAAATACTTAAATAATTGCTTAATATTTTAGGTTTATTTTTTATATAACTAATTTGTTGTAATTCTGACAAGTTATGGCAGGAAGTAGCCACACTTGCTCGTTTGCATCATCAGCACATAGTTAGGTACTATCATGTAAGAAATTTGATTTCGCTTATGATGATATGAATTGTTATAATTGAAAGGAATTATAGTTGTTTTTTTTTCCTTTTGTAAAACTAAAAAGATGCTGCAAAATACAAGGACCAATTTGTGACAAAGAACATATCTATCTTTGTTTGTTTATTTCTTTTATCCAAACTTTTGTCTCTGCTATGAATGAACACAAGAACAAAATCACACTCAAGATTGTGATTCAGTCTCAACTTCGTCGTTTTCTTTATTTATTTTCTTTCTCTGTCTTGTTCAGTGGTGTAAGCACACTTGGCTCATAATTTCCTAAAGTGCAACTCCTTAGCATATTTTCTAGCTCCACCACTAGGCTAGTTTATAAAGCATGCAAAATTGCTACTGAAATTAATATATGATAGTCCAATTGTCGCAGACTCGTAGAAGAACTTAAAAGGTAAGCAACTATAATATGGGTTTTTTTCGTTTCCTGCTTACGAATTTTAAAAGAGGTTCTTTTTCGTTTCATGTGAAGTAGACTCTCATGCTGATTGTTTGAATTATCTCTTGTAGTCAACACACAAGTGTTCACGTGAAGCAATCTCTCTTATTATGATTGTTTGAACTAAGTACAATCAGTATAAATGGGACAATTGGCTATGCAGCTCGAGGTAAAAAGAGAATTATTTGCGCATACTATTAAGATTTTGATTAATCCCTATCTTTCAATTGCTACTTTTTTCTAATCATTTCTTTTGTACAATATGGAATGAGAATTGAAGTCTCAATACTAGGTGACGTCTACAACTACAGTATCCTCCTGCTTGAGATGTTCACTGGAAGGAGACCAACCAACAAGACTTTCAAAGACGACTTAACTCTTCACAACGTTGTAAGAAATGTTTTGTCGAAATAACACATTTTTTTATGAATGTTGAAACAACACATATAAAGTCATGTCATACTTGATTTATACCACATTGTTGAAGTTAAGCTAGCTGAGCTTGAATAAGTTAGCTCAGGAGCCCATGTTTCAATATCGAGATTAGTAACGAGGGCTTGTATGTTGGGTTTGAATTGGTCAAATCGCTAGCTTGGGTTCTTTGGTGAAGATAGACGTGTCCAACTTGTATCATGGAAGGGAATTCGGTTAAGGTTAATTGTTAAAATTGATAAATTGATCGATTTTGATCGAAATAATAATGAAATAATGACTTTTAATGCAAGTGCTTATTTACAACGTGTATAATTTATGATATTATTCAATTTGTAAGGAATTTTAAGGTTAAAAGTAGGTTAAATTGGTCAATTTTTTTAAGCGAATTTTGGTTAGATTTTTTCCGACTTTATTTTGGTCGGTCATCGGTCAAACCTCTTGAAGGTCGGTTAACCAATTTTATCGGTTAATGACCGAATTAACCGATTCCCACCCCTAGTTTGTATAAATAAGAACTTAAATACTTCGAATACCACTAAACTTTTTAAAACTAATCATCCTGACCACTCAACTTTTTTTCCGTTCATCGGATGCCATTCAACTTTCATTAGTGTTCATGAAATATAATTCCGTCCCGAAAATGGACATGGCATTAACAGAGTTATCCTAATCATACTCTATTGTTGATGTGCCATGCCAGCTAGTTAAAAAAAACTTCATTTTAATTAACTAATAAGATAGTTAACCCAAAGCTCTTGATTAGGAAGGGAACCAGACAATTTTTTTATTCCATGAGACCCCAACAAATCCTTTGCTTGAGACCTGAGGATCAGATGATGTTCTCAGAGTTGGTTGATGGGTTATGATTACACCCTCTGTTTTGGTGAGTCTGAATCGTGTTATAAACGCTCGAGCTAAACCTATTGATGGTCGATGTACAATTTCTACTTCTAAATCTCGCTTAATTGAATCTCCAACCCCTGGTATTATTTCGAGACGATTCGGTATATGTGCCTCTTCAAACGGGCCTTATGATTAGGATAACTCCGTCAATTCCATGTCATTTTTCCGTCAATCTTTCAGATGGAATGGTATTCATGAACAATAATGTAAGTTGAATGACATCCGATGAAAAAAAAATTAAGTGGTAAGGATGACTGGTTTTAAAAAGTTTAGTGGTATTCGAAGTATTAACATAAGGGCAAATGGGCAATGCATTTGGTTTCACATAGTAACAATAATCTTTCTTTCTAGCCATTGGAAGGATTATTGATCAATAAACTATTAGTTTGTTAAAACTTTTGAAATTCGACCATGACTTTTTTAGTCCACTCATTTTGGATTAGTTCTAATATACTAATCTAACCAAAATTTTCACGAGATGAGTGTCACGTGGCAGCTGACGTGACATTTGTTTGACCAGTAAAATGAGTGTCACGTCAGCTCCATTTTGTATATACCTTTAAATTTTGAAATAGACCCTTTTTTCCTATGCAAATAAATCACCATAATAGAATGTAGGCTATACCTGCCACATTACAAAGCTTAGAAGTGTACATAGTACAACATGAAATCAACAAATGTTACATCCTGGATAGCTCGAACATACATTGTGCTTACATTCCCGAGAAACACGAGAGATATAGATAGACTCATAATCATTATGAAAACAAAATCATAAAACCAATCAATAACTATAGAAAGTTGTCGATGTTGTGCCGAAGATGTTCCTTACAAGAGTTGAAATCTTATAGCAGGAGGATGACCTTTCGAACTTTCGATACCCATAATGCCACTCCTCGCTCAGCACGGACAGTAAAGCAAATAACCATGTTCATCTCATCGCCACAAACTGAACTTCTGCAGAAGCATCAGTGACTCAAAGCTCTGTGCTCCGATCGATCGTTCATAAGAGGTTTATCCATCAGTCGCGGAGTAAGACCGTCAAGACTGCAACATGTTCACAACTTTTTCAGGGACAAGAACTGACTTCCAAATCTTTTGTCAATGAACCAAGAGTTAAGACATTCACATTGCAACTCGGTCTCCCTAATTCTCTCTACCTTTTACTGTGTACCGGTTTCTGCAGTTCAGCTGCATCACCATATTCTTCCTGGAGATATGGGATAAAGAACTCCATAATTGTTCCATAGTCTTGCTTCTTGTAATCCACTGCCTGCTTGATGAAAACGTATATAGATAAAAGATTTTGAACGTTTGCTACCGATACAGAGTAGAAACATAACGAACTTTATAATGATATGATGATAAGAGGGTTAGGTTAACTAACAGATTCAACCACTTTCTCTGCTAGTATCCATGACCAGTGCACGAACTCAGGCGTTTTGGACCCATCACCGAAGATGTTTATCTCTTCCTCATTTCCAGTAAACTTGAAAAGAAACCTAGTTTTTTTATCAAATGGCAGCAACCAGTTACAATGACTATCTATAAGACTCAAAACACCTGTTACAAACCGACTTTCATCTGAATAGGAGCTTATAGTCAACTTATAATACAGAGGCAAATGCAGCAATCAAGAGCTTAACACTATCAACATGTTATACTATCCTACAGAATGGCTGAATAGAAGCAAAAGAAACCGTTTCCCCATCAAGTGTAGCAAATAGTGGTTGTATTAGTTCGACTATATCACAATAAGCAACAATAATACTATCACCACTACATTTCAAGTAGGAACATTCACGAATTGAGAAGCTAATACATCCATTTTGTGTTACAGTCCGTACCATTTTTGAGCCTGCCCCTTATAGTTTGTACCCCATCTCCGATTAAGCAAGTATCGGCTATGTGGTGGGAAATCATAACTCATCCAATAGGGTGCCTGACAGAAATACCAGGCAGAGTCTTAAACCACAAGCTCGACACCAACAAGCCAGAAGATCCATATAACCGGAAACTCTACCTCTGCTAGAAACTCGGCTGAAGTAACACCTGTTTCCTCTTGTAACTCTCTCATGGCTGCACTTCGGAGATCTTCCCCCTCGTTGGCACCACCCTGTTTAGATGTCATTGCCGAACAAACAATAGTATTATATTACATTGGTTCATATCTACCGCAAACTCAAAAGATTCATTCCCTAACGTTATTACTACTCATAGTTTGATTCATTAAACCAAGCAGCTGCAGTTTATGTGTGATTCAGCTCTCATTAACCCGTTGGCTGGACCTCGACGAAGCCAAGCCAGTGCCATCAAGCTACATTTGCTTGCTGTGACACCTCTTTACCTTATCCAATTCGAAAAAGTTGGGTAGTAAGCATCAAATGTCACTAATGTTTGGCCGATTAATGTTAAGTAATGTTATATAAACCAATTATGGACCTCTCCCAACAACTCGAGTTATTGAGATGCAGCAGTTCTTTACCGTCTAAACAACCATGACCTATGGCCTTATTAACACCAAACAGTGAAATTGCCTTCTGAGAGTAAAATTCAAACAGTACCTGAGGCATTTGGAAAAAACGTGTAGACTTGTTCCTCGACCCCATGAAAACCTAAATCCGAACCAGAAACAGAAACACACAATTCTTTCAAAAAAATTGACAGAAACTACAACTTAAGAACACACAATCTTTCGAGGCATTGAAACGAACCATTTTGGAGGGTTTAACGAGACAGATCCCAACACTTCTCGATACCCATCAGGAAATTTCGCCGTGGTATTTGTGGTCGCACCATTGACTCTTCTCGCGGGTACTGAAACAGAGGAATTGGAATGATTTTTACTCTCGTGGCAGGAAATTGTTGGCACTTGGTTGAATTTGATGGACTTCGAAGGGCAGCATCGTCCGTCGCCGACGATGTAAACTTGGGAGCTTCTTCCGATGACCTCACACGACGCCGACCACATTCTCCGACGCGTTCAACTCAGCAGAAACGGCGTTAATAACAATTTCTTCTTCTTCTTCTAATACTACTACTATCACTGAATTTCAGAAATCAGACCTCCAATAATGAGCAAGCTGTGTCTCTGTTTCTCTGATGCCGCCAAATTGTGTTCATCATTGGATAATCCTTCACGACTCGCGAGAAATGAGTGACGGATTTGGCGATAACTGGATGAGGAGGAGAGATATAACAAAAGGCAGGCTCTCTTGTTGGGCCTATAATATTGGGCCTCGGCCCAAACTTTGGGCTCAATTGAAGCCGAAAGCTTTATTATAATGGCACGCGATGCACCTAAATTAATTATAATGGCACGCGATGCAGAATCTTAACTATGATGGCATATCGTGCATTTGTAATACTATGAGGGCATGGGCCGCATTTTATCCTCACGTCGTCGGTAGTAAGTAGTGGGCTCGTAGTACCATGTAAATTTCTGTTTTTTTTGGAAGTTTGAGTTCGAGTATCGGAAATTCTTAAATTCGTTTTATATTCATCTAATATTTTACGGGATTGGTTGATCAAATTTTACATAATTTTTCAAATCGGGGAATGGTATTTTAATTTGGCTCAGAGATCTCAAATATTAAACTAACTTCACTGTTTTACAGATAAAAAAACGAGCTACACTTTTAAGACTTGAGGGTTGAGACTTCGGTGATGATAATTCAAAATCAAGGATGTAGGGTTCCTCGTCTCTAACTTCCAAATTTAACATTTGAAGTTTTGTACAGAGATATGGTTTCATCTATGATATTTGAGAAAACTATGTAATTCAGGATCCCGAAACTCAAACTGGAATTCATTTTTCTAAATTTAATTTGAGAACGAGACTTTTAAATTGAGATTTTTTTATTCAGGAATGAAAACTCGTTCCTTCCCCAATTTTCACCACTAATAATAAGATCACATGTCATGTAAGAGAATTACATCGTAGAATTATACAAAATTAAAAATACATTATGTGAAAAACTATACTCTTACATAAAATAGATCATCAAATCAAACAATTATTATGAAGCGAATTGTGAAATCGTATAACCTAACCATTGAATCGCACGATGAAAAATTATGAAATAAATTTTCTAATATTGATGATGACATGTCACCCATTTTTTTTACATGACCCCACATATAAAGCCTAGACAATAAAAAAATACAAAGACACATGTTATACATTCGACTAAATAACCAATTTTTTTTTTTTTTTTTTTAGAAAACTAAATAACCAATTTCTGATATTTATGAATTTATATTTACCATTTCACCCATGGTGAAACAAAATACAAAGGGCAGTAAAAACTAAAATTAACCACAGATTGAACACTAGGCTGACACGTGTCCGGATAGCGACATATCCTCCGCTCCATCCTCGGCAGGGCACAGTAAAAGAGAAAAAGGATATCATAGTACTGTTATACCCAGCAGCTTTTTGCAGTAATCCCTCATCCCACTCTCCCTTCCTCCAGAGTGCATTGCACGCGCTTCATCAGCTCTCCACGTGTCGTAATTACACATGAAGCGTGCGATCACGGACGATCACGATCCTTTACCCGTGGGTCCCACCTGTTTCTCCCCCATCTTATTAACACAGAGAAGGAAAGGAACTCGTAACGTCATTTTGAAATCAGACCTTTTACCTCCTCCTCTTCGTCTTCTTCATCCTCCCACGAATCCAAAGCACTCAATCATGTCGGAGTACTCTCGTTTCCACTACGGCGTCGACGATCGCAGATTCCTCCACCGCTCTTCACCCTTCCTCAACGAATCAGCTCCGTCCTCCAATTCTCCCTGCCCTTCCTGCCGCCGCTGCTCCTCCGACGCCGTCGCCGACGAGCTCGACCAAATCGCTCACGACTTATCGATTCTCTCTCTCATCCGCCGGAATCTTCACGGTCCGCCGCCGCTACAGAAGCTTCCAGCTATCCGCTCCATCGAGGTTTTCGTAATATTTTTTTTCTTGAACCGATTATCCGGTAGGGGTTAGTTTTATAATTTTCGTTTCGACTTTTTTTTGTCTCTGTTCAGATGCTGAAAAATGCTGCAAAAGCTACCGTACTGGAGAATATGAACAGGACATCAGCTTATCCCAGGCTGCCACGTGGCTCCGCTCTCGATTTCCATGGCGGTAGTGGTGGTGGTGCAGCTCTTCTTCCTCGTGGTCATCGGAAGGACGCCGGCAGTGGGCATGGTCACGGTCACGGAGCTCTTACCGCCGAGGTTCGAGTCCGTAAACCGCAGGTAAACTGACCCGACCCGATCAGCCTTTTCTTCGTACGTATTTTTAATGTCCTCATAATGAGCCGTCGTTTCTGATTTTCTCATTATTCATTAAAACTCCGGTTCAGCTTTATCTTGGAGCAAAGGCTGCTGCATCTCTGCAGAAGCAACAGAAAACTCCAAGCAATATTCAAAAACGGGTCAACCCGTTTCAGGGAAACGGTTCCTATTTACCCCGCAAGGAACCCGTCGTCGGCGGAAATGGCACCGGCGTATTCCATCCTCAGGTCGAGAACAAACCCACAAAGACTCACCTGAATCACCGTTCCGCCGAGTACTTCAAAAGGAAGCTCCCAAATTACCCTGGTAAGCAGGATCTTCAATTAATAAATTCTCTGTTTGTTCATAATAACAAATTCAATTAAAAAAACTATCAGAGAGTTCAGAGTTCCGTTCCTCGAAATCTTTTCAGGTGGCAATGAGCAGAGGCAAGAGCATCGGAGAGCGGCACCACCAGCCTCCGGTGAATTGACGTGGAAGTTCGGCAGCGGCGGAGGAGGAGATGTTGATAAGGGGGAAAAGGATTGCCACAACGATCTGCCACCAGAACTGTGCTTGCCGGCGGAATGGCCTTACTGACGAGTTGCTGTCAACGTTGGTCGAGAGAATACTAACAGAAGAAGAAATAAGAATCAGAGGATAGTGAATTAGAAGATGATTACGATAAATAGGATAACTAATTAGGCGTGTTTAGAGATTAATTAGAATTAGGGTTTAGGTAATGTAGTCATTAGCAGAAAGTGGATCTTCTTCTTCTTCTTCTTCTTCATGGTCACCCACAAGGAAACATTTTGGTTTTGGTGTTATTAGGGTTCTTCAGTGATAAGGGAAAAGGGTGTTTTGTCATCTTATGGATAAATATGAAACTCATTACTGAGTCGTTTGCTTCAATTACTTTATTTTTGTATTTTATTTATTAATTTATTATATTTCCCACATCTTGGCTAGCAAATTTCAATACAAATGCAAAATATGCCTCTTTTTTTATATAATAATGTACATTATATGTGAAAAATGTAAATATATGCCACGTAGGATTTCAGTCTAAGATTCAACCTTATATAAATTATATATTAAGGTCTCGTTTGTCAAGTGGAATTAGGGAAGGCAAGCTAATTCAATTCTCTCGTCCCAATTCTACTTGACGAACGACCCCAAGTCTAAAAAATTTACTTAAAATTTTCTCATTCTGGGATTAGGGACTCCTGGGCTGTAAGCTTGTGTTGGCTCATCCCCACTAGTGCGACTGACCCCTTAAGCTATATCATATTGGGTATTTGAAATAGTCACACGTACGTAGGCCAAGATGTGAACGAGATTGTCGTGTCGGTTCATTAGAGTTTAGAAGAAGGTGACTCGTGAAAAATAGATGACTCCTTTTCAATAAAAAGGAATACCCAACCCAACCCAACTCAACCTAATTGCATGTCTGGTCGATCTCAAAACTTCAGCCAAAAAACTCGAATCGGACGACCACGGTCCTGACTTTACAATCAATGAATCCCCGAAACCAACTTTCTTTTTTGACCAAACCAAACGACCCTGAAAAAACCCTACTGAAGAGCAGAGCTAGGGTTTCTTTTTGCAGGGTTCTGAGTAGTGCAGGTGGAAGACAAAAGAGGAGTAACATAATTAAGGGAAGTCCCTTTCTAAGCTACTGCTACATTTGTTTCCTCATTTGCCTAGTTTTCTAGCAGTAAGATTGTCCAGTTTTATGAAAAGGAAAGCTGGGTTTCTGAAATCTGATCATAGACTCCAACCCTATTGTTTATTTGATCTGATTTCTTATGATATGACCATTCATCTGGTTTCTGTGTTCTTGAGAATGTGATTTGGGATTATGAATAAGTTTCATTACATTGATTCTGCATCCAAAATTGTGATATTGGACCGACTCCAAGGGGTATGATGGGTCAAATAGTCCAGACACTTTGGGATGGGGAACTCGTCCCGAAACTTCGTTTTGTTGCAGACTCGTCCCGTTAGTATGAACTCCGTTACGACGTGGAAAATAGTGCGTGGACCGGATGATGTGGCAAATAGTACGTGGACTGGATGATGTGGCAAATAGTACTACGTCGTAACGGAGTCCATACTAACGGGACGAGTATGTAATCCGTCTCAAAGTTTTAGGACTATTTAAGTATTTGACCCTTTAGAAAATTAATGTTTGCATGAGGTGGAGTGCATGGTGATTTTTGTTCCACCAATATGTGTCACGTTAAACGTAGTGGCCTGGGCCACCCTGGGCTTGAGCCTGGGCCCAGAGTCCTCTGGACCCAAATAGTTAAAATATGTGTATTTTTCATACAAAAATATTTTTGATCCATTGTATTTTATGTATCGAGCTCATGGTCTACTTGCGTCCTCCCTCCATCACTAGTTAAAGGTATATTTTTATGAGATTGATCCACAAAGCAGTAAAGCTCCATACATGATACATTACATTTGTTTGGTCAATACAATTAATCCACATGTAGGTGAGGGTCCTAGACGGGCTCCATTAGCTACCCAGTCCGCGGCTTTGTTTAACCTACAAAGAATAAAGAATAATGAAATTCGATCGTGGGTCAGATATTTTTCATAATTAATAACCATGCATAGCATTCCCACGACCATAATGTTCTACCTCCTTTGAGCGCCTGAATTAGAGTGAGGTCATCCGTCTTAATCCTTATCCTTCCATTAGAGTCTCTTGCAACCCTCGTTGTAAATTCAAAGTGGGTATCACAAATGGGTCAAATACCTTAGTAGTCCTCGAAACTTTGAGCCTTGTTACATTTCATCTTCATAGCAGTCACCTTCGCACGATAAGCCTTAATACGGTTGATGGACAAAGACAAATCAGTCTGCACGGTGTGAATGAGATTCTTCATGGACCAACCTGGATCAATAGACCCAAAGTTTCGGAACTACTAAGGTATTTGACCTATCACAAATACGGGAATACCATACCATACTTGTCCTCGTGCATGTGAAATTTGAATACCCGGTCAATTCAGATTTTTCGGTCAAACTTGGTATGATTTCGATAGGTTTTCGAACTTCTCGATTTTGGTAATGTGTCAAATTCATTCGTTACTATTAATTCAGTACAGTAATCTAAGAGACTTTAGCCTCGGTAATTTGGAATCCAGAAGATGAAACGAATCAACGATTCTCATTTGGAATTTAAATTAAAATAAACACATTCAATGTATCATATTCACTCTCCCTTTATATAAATAAATAAACACTCTCCCAATTCCAAATCCCATGTCCATAACCAGAGCTGTTCTTCTTCTTCCTCTGCTCTGTTTCTTTCCTTTCTCCAAGAGCTTCATCAATGGCGGCATTTTGGGTTAGCATGAATTGAAGCCACCACTTTCGTTACCTGTTCTTGATTAACCATTTATCTTAATCTTCTTTAATTAAACATTTGTTTCAGGAGCTGAGGTAGCAACCATTGACGTCATCCGGGATCTGAGTCTAAACCAGTCTGCACAACAGCATTAGTAGCATCATCAGTACGCTTAAAACTTCCCAATTAACGTGGTTTTTCATGAATTTGATGAAGTTGTTTTCTTTGCCATCGTATTTACGAAATTCACATAGATTGGGCACATTTCACAGACACCTGGAATCAAATTGCACAGTTTCACAGGTGCCTTGCAACCAACTGTACACTCAACCGAGCATTTCTCTGAACTTCCATCAATGGCTTTGCAATTAATTAGGCATGTTTCACACACATCCGGAATTAGATTGTAAAGTCGTTGATGGAAGTTCAAGTAAAATGCTCGGTTGATTGTACAGTTGGTTCCAAGGCATTTATGAAGCTGTGCAATCTGATTGCGGATGTGCGTGAAACGTGCCCAATCAATGTTGATTTCGATAAATACAATGACAGAAAAAATAACTTCATCAGATTCATCAAAATTCACATTAATCGGGAAATTTCAAAATGTACAGATGATGCTACCGATGTTTTTGTGAAGATTAGTATGAAAGTTGAAAACAAGGAATCTGCTCAAGAAGATAGCTCCTGCAAATCAAATGATCCTGAAAGTCAATTAGCAGCTGTAATTAGATCAATGGTTGTCTACTAACTATAATTAGATCACACAGAGCAGCTAATTAATTATATATTAATCTCTCTTTGTTTCTTCCTTAATCGTTTATTTAACATTCTCCATTAATCCCTATCTCTTCGTTTTCTCTCATCCTTTCACAAAAAATTAGTAAATTACCCAACAAAAATCTATCTGTATTTTCGGCCGCCGGCCGCCGCTCCGAAGTAGATAAGAATTAAGAAATTCACAAATTATAGAATCGTCCGGTCCGGCCATGCCTGATTCACCTAAGAAACACAAACATTCCTCGTCCTCCTCCAGCGACGATGAAGAACGCCACCGCCACCATCAACCTCCGCCGCCGCCGGTCCCTCCGGCCGGCTACCCTGCCCCTTATCCGCCGGGTCAACCCGGCGGATACCCATACCCACCACCCAATTACAACAATTACCCGACCCAAGTCCCGCCGGCGGCGTACTACAACCACACCGGGTACCCGAACCAGCAGGAGCTAAACGCCTACACATCTTTCATCAGAGGCTTCCTAATCGGGATGATGATCCTCTTCTTCCTAATGTTCGCATCCACAATCGTCGTCTGGGCGGTGCTCCGGCCCGAGCCCCCGGAATTCCAAGTCGAATCCCTAGCCGTGAAGAAATTCTCCGCGAAGCCGTCCAGCTTCGCGGCGGGGTTCGAGGCGAACGTGACGGCGCGGAACCCTAACAAGAAAATCGCGCTCTACTTCAGCAGGATCGAGACGTTCGTATTCTTCGAGAGGCAGGCGCTGGCGGACTCGTTCGCGGATCCGTTCGGGCTGGAGAAGGGGGCGGAGGGGAAGATGACGACGTGGATGGCGGCAAACAGCACGGCGGAGGAGGAAGGGGAGGAGGAGAACGAGGCGGTGGGGGAGATGGCGACGGAGTTTAAGAAAGGGGAGGTGGTTTTCAGCTTGATGATGGCGGTGAGGACGACGTTTAAGTCGGATACGTGGTGGATGAGGCGGTCGACGGTGAGGGTTTTCTGCGAGGAGTTGAAGGTCCGATTCGTCGGGAAGACCGGAGATGGAAGCTTGGATCCTGACAGTAATCGGGATTGCTTAGTTTTCCTTTGATTATTGGGTAGCAATTTCTTCAATTGTTGATCAAAAGAACCCAGAAATTTTCGATTTTTGTATAGGTTCGTTTCTGGGTAATTAGAACCATATTACAGAGATTTCTAGTTTCCATGCTTAGTTAGTTCTTGATTATACCTTACGAGAGGCTAATTAGCATTAAGAGTCCTATTCATTTGAAATTTGTACAAATCGTTCCATTCGTATGAAGAAAAACTGAAAAAACTGATCAATCTCATATGTTCAAGAATTGTACGAATCGTGATCATTAACGTTTCATATGGTCATTAACATGTTGGAGTTTGTGATGAGTTGGTCATTCCGTTAAGTTTCCATCCAAGTTTTTCGTTGACAAGATGATTTGGTCGAAAAAGACGAGTTGGATTGTTGATATTAGCATTTAACGGAAAAAATGGATGGGGACTTGACGGAATGACAAACTCGTTACAAACCCCAATACGCGACCACATGAAATGTTGATGACCATTATGTTACAAACCCTACACGTTAATGACCAAAATAGATAATAAGCTTGAAATCACATCTCATCCGACTACTTTTTCGGCCGAATCGTCTTGTCAGCATGCCAAGACAGCAAAAAAAAAGTACATGTGGAAAGGTCCAACTCAGCTCTACTAACCTAGTCGGTCATGTATTTCACCTTGCCCAAACCCGATCGACTTTTAGTATGATTTTTTGAGATTTAGGTTGGTTTGAGTAGGTTTAACAGATGACCAATTAGGTTAGTAGAGCTGAGTTGGATATTCCACATGTACTTTTTTGCAAACATATAATATAAACTAATTTAAATATAAAACTGATAACATAAAAAGATATATAATGAAATAAAATTGTATCTTAGTGGGCCCAGCCCAATCTAAGAATGCTTTCGGGCCCAATTGGAGGCGCTAGTATTTGAGTTCACTGACCAATGGTAGACATTATTCATCCAAATTTTTTTTTAGGGGTCACTGAATAATTATGATAACCAGTATTTTCGAAATGTATTGGTTCGATTTTAAACTACTTATAAAGACGATATGATCCAATTTCAATGTAATTGCAGATAATTAATTACCATGATTTATAATAATTTAAGCAGTTGAATCACGCAATGTCAAGCTCAGCAACTCGACGTCTAGTATAGTTATGAAAACCAAAAAACACTTAGGATGATTTTGAAATGATTAGAAAAAACCCAAAAGTAAACCATTGAACATAGAATCATGTGATCAAAGTGTAGTCCCAATGAAGAAATTAAGGTTTGGGTTTGTTCTTCTTGATCTTCTGCATGCATAGCTAAGTCAATTAAAGCAGAAAGCATTATGCTTTTCCCATATGAAACAACAACAGCTGATCATGGGGAAACCTATGTCGTGTATTTTGGTCTGAAAAAAGGATTTGTGAGTAACAAGAGGTAGAAAAATACTTTGATTCGAAGTCAAGTCGGGATATTGACTACTATGTTGTGATCGTATAGAACTACGAATAAGCTACTTAACAAACTTAACAAGGACGACTAATTGACCAAACCGGTCAACAGGCCAAAAAAATTCGACCCCATACTGCCCTCTTGAATCTCATCTAACTCACCAAAAAAGCATGGGCTGAATTCAGTTACATTCTTGTTCAATCTATCGAGCTCCATAACCATGTTCAGCCAATGCACGAGAATTGGCTGAGCAAAAATAATACAAATAAACACGCCGTTGAATTTTTACCTTGGTTCATTTATTAAAAACAGAGAAATTAATGACTAATGAAATAATGTAACAAACTTATAAAGTCAAAGAACCCATAAACCAAGAGATGGAGACATTTGAACATTTTGATTTGACTGCAACATAACACATTTGACTGAGTGAGAATATTAGGAACATAATCAAACCAAAACTTGCTCAACTAATATCTGTATTGTCCTTAAGAAAGTTATCTTTAATTAAATCTTTGTTTAAAGCATCTGGGGTGCTCGTAGGCGTTTGGTGTTCAAAGCGTATAAGATTATGAGCATATGACTTGTAAGTGTACAAATTAGGTGTGTATGTAAGTAGGTGAGGTGATGATGTCCCGTCCTATTAATGTTAGAGTCAGTCTGTTATTTACAGTTTCATTAAAATGTGAGGCGAATCGCTACATGTCATTGGTTGACGACCCAACTTTGATGTGAGAACAACTCTTATCTCCTGGACAGTAACCCTTAGGCATGCGGCATGTTGAGCTTAAGATGTCTGGAAGCACTGAGACCACTAAGTGACTCTTCCTAAATGGGTTACTTGGTCCTATTGATTGGACCGAAATCTGAGTATTTGTCATGATTAAAATGGATCGGCCTATGTAAATAGTTTAGATTAAAGAATGGAGAAGAACAATGTGAATCCATTGCCAATGAAGACTGCCAATTTATATATAAAGTCATTGGAATTATCTTTGGTATTTCTCTGTCTCGCTACTTCAGTCTCACATTTCCATTAAACCCAATTCGTTCGAGTCAAGTTATCGACTCTTGATTACGTTTTAAGAGATGTCATGTATTGAGAAGAAATCACGGGTAGTGATCAACTCTCAACTATTGTGAGTTGTGAGTTGTGACACGAACCTTATAGAACTACCATGATCATGAGAGTATCTAAAATGTCACGAATGTTGTACTCATTTTCGTTTGACCAAATAATTCATAAAAGGATAAGAATTAATAGCTAGTAATGTGATGAGAAATGGGAAAATACCACTTTGCTCCATAAATCACATTTTTTTTCCTTTTAGTCACTTTATTTTCCGAGTCCTTCTGTCTCAACTTTTGTCTTCTTAACGTTTATTGATGTGCATTAAACACACAACATCATCTTCAGTAGTCATGTTTTGGTTTACTAAACATTTTTTTTAACTGAGAATATATATTAAATAAGATAAAATCAAAGAATAAAACTTGTAATTTTATAATTATTTGTATTTCACATGTACTCTTCTGTCTTCGCGATACCTCTCCAACTTAGCTCATCCAATGTTTACTCACTAAACTGTGAAAAAAACAACCACGGATATGACATGCAGATATATCCATGTTTAACATTAAAAAAACATAAATTGGGACACAAGAACCTAGAATGCAAAGTTGCTAAAGTAAGAATAGTGAGAGAAAAAATTTACAGTGTAGGGAGCTATCTGTTAAGTCGACAAAGTAGAGGGTACACAGCGCTATTTTTCGAAGAAAAATCATTGAGTTGATTTCCTATTGGTTTACGTGTAGTATTTAATAGTGTCACATTCAATGACTCTCAAAATTCCTTTTTCCATTATTTTGATTTTTGACCGTAGAAAAAAAAAATCAATCAAAACCAACCAATGAGAATGCAATGACCAAACCCACAAACTTGGAAAATGGAAAATTTTGATTTTTTTTTCATTTTATTCATATTATATAAATATTAAAGTCAGCCGATTTCTCTTACCAAGCTCATGATATAAATTATAACCTCACAAAATAATTCAGTGCAAAAATTAAATTCCAGAGCTCTATAGCAATGGAGGAAGAAGATCAAGAATCAGAGGTTCCACAATACTTCATTTGCCCAATCTCCCTCCAAATAATGAAGGATCCGGTGACGGCGATCACCGGAATAACTTACGATCGAGAGAGCATCGAGCATTGGATCTTCAATCGCCGGAACACCACTTGTCCGGTCACCAAGCAGCCTCTCCTCTCCGACGACCTCACCCCGAATCACACCCTACGTCGCCTCATTCAGTCTTGGTGCACGTGCCATGGCCTTGATCGAATTCCCACCCCTAGACCGCTTCTGGATCGCTCGCGTGTCATGAAGCTGCTGGGGAGCATTTCTTCGGACCGGTTGGTGGTTCTTCGTCAGTTTGAGGCCTTGGCTTCGGAGCATGAGCGTAATCGCAGGCATCTTGTGGAAGCGGGTGTGCCTAGAGCCATGTTCGAGATTGTGCTCGAGTCGTTTGATTCTGGTGATGTTGATGTTGTGGGGGTGGAGGAGGCGGTTAGGGTTCTTAGGTTGGTTCGTGTTGGTTCGACTGAGGGTAAGTTGGCGTTCGCTCGAAATGAGCGGGTGATTGAGTCGCTGACGTGGTTGATGGGTTTTAAAGACCATGTTTCGATCCGGTGTAATGCAGTCTCTGTTATGAGATTGCTTCTGGAAGAAGCGGGCCCCACTATTTTGGAACGGTTGAGGCCCTACTTCTTTAAAACAGTGGTGGGCTTCTTGAAAGACAGACCACCCACCAACAAGGATCAGCACGTGGTCAACTCTGCGTTGACCGTGATGCTGCAGGCTTCCCCCTGGGGGAAGAACCGCATCTCGATGGTGGAATCGGGTGCGGTGTTCGAGCTAGTGGAGCTCGAACTAGCCCTGACTGGATCATTGAAGGAGAGCAAGAGGATGACAGAGCTAATCTTTGGTGTTATGTTCAACCTGTGTTGCTGCGCGGAGGGGAGAGCGGAATTCCTAATGCACAGGGCAGGGATCGCAGTGGTGGGGAGGGGGATACTAAAGGTGTCTCCGACAGTGGATGAGAGGGCGGTGCTAATACTATCGTCGCTATGCAAATTTTCAGGGACGAACGTCGTCCTACAGGAGATGCTGACCGTGAAGGCGGTGTCGAAGCTCTGCCTGCTCATGCAGGCAGATGCGGCGACGTATTTGAAGGAGAAGGCGGCGGAGATGTTGAGGATGTACTCCGGCGAGGAGTGGAAGAGCAACCCTTGTGTGGATGCATGTCTCTTGTCAAGGTATCATAATCAAAGTTACAACTAGTTGTTGCTACACTAATTGGTATGTACATGTGAATACAGTCATGTATATTGTTTTAATCCTTTTGTTGTTTGATGGTTATTCAATTTTTAATGGATTATAATGTATACAAAGTTGGATGAATATGATTTTTACTATAAAATCATAAACAATTCACTTGTTTGGATTAGAACAATGACTGAAAATGAGTTTCAATTTTTTAAAGGGTCAAATACTTTTGTGGTCACCTAAGTTTGCATATTGTGTCAAATCGGTCACTTAATTTTAAACTCAGTCGAACTAGTAACTTATGTTTTAACTTTGTTACAGTGTGGTCACTTGTTTGATTTTGTGATGATTTCCGTTGAAAGTGCGACGTAGACATGACATGCCATCCATTATATTTGTTTTATATTTGAAATCAAACTAGAAAACAAGCCTGGTAATCGAAAGAGTATTATCTATCACGTTTTATTCGGGTGAAAGAGGGAAGTGAATCGACTTGTTTAGTTTAGATGGTTGGTTTTGTGGTTTGATTTGACTTAAAAACACAATATAATAGATGACATGACATGTTTACGTGTCACTTTGAACGAAAATCATCACAAAATCGGACCAAGTGACCACGCTGTAACAAAGTTGAAACATAAGTTACCAATTCGACTGAGTTCAAACCACAAAAGTATTTGATCTATTTTTTAAATTCAATGAGAATTGGGTCAAAATTAAATATCATGACCAATTCTTTAATTCAAGGAAGGAAAAATGATTTTACTAGTCATAATAGTTATGCTAAATTACAAAATTGGTTATTCATAGAATAATTGGTGGCATATTCAAGTTTGAAATGTGAGGGAGCTAAATTTTAAATCGAAATAAATATAAATTTAGTCAAAAATTTTTTTTGATGAATTAGTCAATATTTTTCAAGAATCAAATACCAAGTAAAAGTCTACTCTTCCAAAGAGACTTGAATGTGTTATTGAAAATTTTCTTAAATTTATATTGAATTTTAGAACTACCATTTATAAATAAGTTGATTGTGAGTAATTATTGAATTAAATAAAAAAATTATTTGCACAAAACAAAGAAACAAGTTAGTCGAACTTCAAATGTCCTACAAACATGTACATTAAATTTTACCTATGATTTAGTTAGACCTTATTTTGAGACCTGTCCTTGAGCCCGACCCATGTTGTTAAGACTGAGTCAAGCTAACTCTCTCCTTTCAGAGGAACAAAGTCTCGACCAATTCATAATAAGAGGTACGAAGTCACTTGACTGAGTTGGAGAGGTAGGCAGAGAGCCCTTGAAGGGAAGTTCTGATGCCACATAATAAAGGGAATTCCGCTAGTTCACACACTTAGCTGATTCGAAGGCTTCAACCGCTGTTAAGATCGACGAGCTCTATTTTAAGCTGTGTGTAAGTGTTGGTGGCGGGAAGGAACTGTAATGACCCTAAAGAGCGAGTGGCTATCGGCTACTTGATATCGAGAAATCCGAAAGTCCGAAACTCTACCTAGCTCACCCTAGGTCGGCCTGTATTACACATATATACGTGTTTACTTAGTCAAAGCATGTAACAACCATGCTATTACCTCTCTTGACAAATTGTACATGGTACCACAATTCAATTTGACTAAGAAGAAACAAGGATCAGAATTCATACACTGCTGGATTCATATTCTCAACTTTGTGGCTTCACATTGTATAGGGTTTGTGCAATTAATGTGTCATGTCATTCGATTGTAGTTACCCATTTCGTGTATCATGACCCGAACTCTACGGGTATCTGAATTTGCGGGAAGTTTGAAATTCATTTTAAACCCTTGTTCGAGTTCACGGGTATTCTAATCTTGAACGGGTTTGAGTTTATAACTCAAGATTTACGATTGCATACTAAGTTTCGATGATGTAGAGCATATCTAGATGCGAACGAGTGGAGACAATTCGGGTAAAACCTGTTTCAATTCTGGTACTCTACGAAATTGATAATTTCTTAATTTTTTTTCAATAACATGTACTCATAGATGTTACGAGTACCTTAAACACACACGGTACCCATAGGATTTGCTTCCCAATCCTACTTCAGCTGGACTTTGAAGCTATGATCTTAGAAATGTTCTTTCAAGTCAAAACGACCGGTCGTTTTGTTCCAAATGGTTAAACGTAGAGGTGGGCCGGATCCATTAAGCTTAGAAATTAAGTCAAATCGTTGGCCCATAGGAGTCAATCAGGCCCAGTATCACTACAAACACATTTCCGACGAAGTTACCAGACGAATTCCGATCAAAATCACTCTTCTTCGCTAATCAGCAGCTAGGGTTTACAGTAAAAATGAAAACCCAGAAAATCGACAGAGACTTCAAAATCAACATTCTTCACGTAGAAATTTGAAGTTAGCTAAGTATTTTTCATCTTCTTCTTCTTCCAATTAGTACTACTACGACCAACAAAGAGAGACCAGATTGATTCTAGAAAAGCTCTGGTTCTCCTCTGATCAGCTCCTGCTTCAGTATCAAGTAGCAGATCGCTACATGAAACAACTACATCAGCCCAGAAAACAATCAGATCAGTGAGGGTAAAATTTGAAATTAAATTACTGAATCTTGGTATAACAAATTTCTTACAATGAAGACGAGGATCCATGTGTGAGTAGACAGACGACGCCGGAGATTCTCGTTAGTGATGAAGGTGAGCAAGAATCCGGCGTACATTATGATGAACTCCTCCGACAAAACTTCCATAGCTATCGCTGCAAATGAACAAGTTCTTTCCGTTCTCAATTCCTCTCTCTGAACCAGACATTATGAAGCTATTATCAATAGAATACAATCACTGATTGTGACATGTAACCGAATAGTCTTTTGGTTAATGAAAATGAGTATGAGTTGTAGATTGTAGTTGATTTACTGCTTACTGTCTTGATTTTCCTCTCAGAGCTATCTACGTCCAAAAAAAAAAATGGAAATGAGTATGAGTTGGCCGTGATGTGCAAAATTTCTATAGAGAGGAGATTCTCCTAAAGTTTGATTTCTAAATCAGTGCTAATATCCAAGTAGCAATAAATAATATAGGGCTCGTTTTCCTGCTTAATAGTCAAATTTCGCCGCAGTTATGCAAATCCGGGGGAATCAGAATCCACACAAATCTTAATCACAATTCCTCGTTTTCCTACAAAATTAACACTTTGGAATTGAAACTTAAACCCACCTAAATTACTAAAATAACCTTAGAAGAGAGAGAGGAGAAGTGGGCAAATTGGGGAAAAATATAATTCCGGCGGAATCATTAGATTCCTTCCATTTTTGGTCGGAATTATGGGCCGCAATTGAGCCCATAAATTCGTTGGAATTGGGCCGCTGTTACATGCGAGGAAAACAAGGAATTAGGAGTTTCCGCCGCAATTGGCCGAATTCCACCGCGAATTCCTTGGAGGAAAACGTGGCCATAATCTGAATTCTGAAGCAATGATGGGTCAAATCAAATCTCTTCACATGACTCAACGGTCAAACCCGAGTGCTAGTATATCGGGTTAGGGTTGTTGGGTTTGTTTATAATTTACTTACGTTAGCTGCCCAACACTCGTATGTATGTATATGGTTGTCGTGCTCTTTATGTAGTGTGTATCTACTATTTTCTACGAAACTCTAATAATATACTTTCTTTCTCTCGTGTGGACTAATCGATCATTATGATCGGGAACCATGCATGTAAATCTCCGTGTTCTTTTCTTGTTTATCATTCGATTATCACCGAGGACCTAACTCTTAGTAGTTTGGACTCCATAGGTCCAAAAGAGGGCTCAAGTTAGGGTTATGACAGGGAGGATCTCATGCATTAATCCTATATCAATTAATTAGATTTAGCAGTAGCATTTTTTATTATAAAAATATATGGTATTAGCCGTTCGGTTTCAGTGTGGAAACCCTTTTTTATCCGCCATGGTGGACATGTTATCGAGGTGTTATTTGAGTAACATCTGAGTTATCTTACTACTTTCGTCCTTCACGCCTTGTGTGTGAGTTACACGCTTTTGAAGCTTCCTCGTACACGAACAAGTCATCATCCTAAATCATTGCTAAATTCCAAATATTCAGTAAAACTGAAAACGAAGCTAAGTAGATACATTTGATTTACAAGAAACCCTAGAACACAAAGTTAGCCAAGCAAAATCTACCTCTTATCAGAGGCTTTTTCGTGTAATTAGTACTACTAACAACCAGTGGCGAATTCAGGATGGATCAAGACACTGGGTCATTTCATATGTACTGGGCTCAATCTACAAAATCACTGAACTAGTCTACTTACACATACGAAAATATCTATAGTTTCTTAGATCTAGACCCAGAAGTGGGGTGGGTCGTGGCCTGGGGTGTTAAGTTTAGTGTTCGTGATAGGCTGGAAGAAATAAAAAGGAAACGGTTAGACGGTGCGTTGCTGAGGTGTCACCACACCGTTTGCGTGGCTGCTTGTAGAAGCTTCTTTTCTAACGGCCTAACAGACTCTTCGTTTCCTATTTCTCTGTATAGCTTTGTATATACTAGATGGTAGCCTTTGTAATTATCAATTAATCAATACAAGAAGTTCTTCTCTTCCAATTACAACTTTCTCATGGTATCAGAGCTTCTGAACCATTTTCTCTGAAAAATCCAGATCTACTTCTTCTTGTCCTTCTTTTTCCATGGCTTCCGCTAACGACTCTACCTCCGGCGATGGCAATCCATCTGGAGTTCTGATCAGTACAACTTTCACTGATCATTATGCAAATCCGTTGTATCTCTCACCTGGAGACAACCTCTCTGTTCCGATCATCAGCATCAAGTTATCCAATGATAACTATCATCTCTGGAGCAGAGCTCTTAGTGTTGCTCTCAGCATCAAGAACAAGATGGCGTTCGTGGACGGATCATTACCAGTTCCAGATGAAGATGATGCATCCTTCACTTCATGGACGCGATGCAACTTCGTCGTTCTCAGCTGGATCTTAAACTCCGTCTCAAAAAATATTGCTCAAAGCCTCATCTCGTATGACAACGCAACTGTTGTGTGGAAGGATTTGAAGCAACGTTTTAGTCAGTGTGATGCTATCCGCATTGCAGATCTGCAATCTCGAATCGCATCTTGCGATCAAGGCAATGCAACAGTGACTCAATATTTCACCAACGTAAAGGTTCTGTGGGAGGAACTCTTGCAGTACAGACCGATTCCTGCTTGCGATTGCACAACTGGAGGCAGCTCATGTGCTGTTATGAGACAAGTGCTTCTTCATCGCTCTCAGAACTACGTGATTCGTTTCATTAGAGGCTTAAATGCCAACTTCAATGTGGTGAGATCTCAACTGTTACTCATGGATCCTTTGCCTGATATTAACTCTGCCTTTAAATGTGCTGTTCAACTTGAGAGACAAATGAAAGGAAGTGATGTTGCTAATCATGTTGATTCAATAGCATTAGCTACTGGTTATCAAGGGAGAGGAAAATCTGTAGTGGAAGGGAATCTATTTTGCAGGTATTGCAAGAAAACAAATCATAATATTGAAGATTGTCTAAAATTGAAGAACAAAAAGGCGCGAATGGCAGGTCAATCAGGTTCTAGTGGTAGCTTTGCCGGATCTGCTACTAAGGATCATAGCATGATTGGAGAGTGTAGTAGTGCAGGATCGTCAAATGCTTTGGCTTCCGATTGTGCTGGTTTATCTGTCATGCAATCTGCAAAAGCTTCTGTGTCTTTTTCACCTGAGGAACTTGCACGACTCAAGCAACTTCTCTGTCAGCAATCAGGCATCTCCATCCCTTCCACAGCTCATACCAATGCCATAACCGCAACTCATACTCCAAATACCGGTATTTTTGCTCTCACATCCTTTAACCTAAACCAAAATATTTCAAGTACTAGTGAATGGATAGTGGATACTGGTGCTAGTGACCATATTTGTTGTTCTCTTTCATTACTATCTCAACACATCCAAACCTGCCAAGTTTCAGTCATCTTACCTAATGGTTTAAGTCTTCCAGCCACTCATACTAGAACTGTCATCCTACACAATAAACTGCAACTGACTCGAGTCTTATTTGTTCCTGGTTTTAGCTTCAATCTCTTATCTGTTAGTAGGTTGACTCAATCTATGCCTGTGACTGTTACTTTTTGTGATCAACAGTGCCTTATTCAGGACCTGTTGTCTCAGAAGATGATTGGTTCAGCGTTCCAAACCAGAGGTTTATACCTTCTTTCATTTCCTAACTCACATTTTCCTTCTACTTCTGTGTCTAAACCTAGATATCCTTCTATTTCTGCTCCTATTGCTGCAGCAGTTCACCTTAATCTCCATAGCCAACCCTTGGATGTATGGCACTGCCGTCTTGGACACCCTTCATCTCCTCGAATCAAACTCATTCACAAGACCTGTCCTTCTGTCAATATTCCTCTGAATAATCATTGTAGTGTTTGTCATCTAGCTAAACAAAAGAATCTTCCATTTTCCAATAGTTCTTCTCATGCTTCTCTACCTTTTGAGTTAGTCCATATGGATATTTGGGGCCCTCTAAACACAGCCACCCATGATGGATATGTCTATTTTCTTACCATTGTAGACGACTTTAGTCGATGTACTTGGCTTTACCTCATGAGAAATAAAAGTGATACAAGGTCCCTAATCGAGTCATTCTGTCTCATGGTTCATAACCAATTCTCCCTCTCTGTCAAAACAATTCGGTCTGATCAAGGAGCTGAATTCAGTATAAATAGCTTCTTTGCTTCTTAGGGCATAATCCATCAAACCAGCTGTGTTGAGACAGCACCTCAAAATGGTCGTGTCGAAAGAAAACACCAACATTTGTTAGCCGTTGCTAGGTCTCTTAGATTCCAAAGCGGTTTGTCGCTCCGGTTCTGGGGGGAGTGTGTTCTCCATGCTTGTTATCTCATCAATCGCATCCCAACACCTGTTCTTTCAAATAAATCACCCTTTGAGATGTTATACAATACCACACCTTCATATAGCCACCTTAAGGTCTTTGGTTGCCTTGCCTATGCCAGTACCCTTACACATGGAAGAACCAAGTTCTCACCTCGTTCTACAGCCAGCATTTTTCTTGGATACCAAGCAGGAATCAAGGGATTCAAATTGCTTGACATACAGACACAAAGAATCTTTGTTTCACGAAATGTAGTTTTTCCATGAGACCATTCTTCCTTATCACCTAGAACCTCAACATGAAACCACTGTAGAGATTAACAACACTCTAGATAGCTTATCCCCAGATCATCTCACCAATGAAATATTTCTAGAAAATCACAGCAATATAAGACAACAATCTGAAGCTGATGTTCTTGTGCAGACTGAGTCAGTTCCTTTTAATTCCTCACCTGCAGTTTCCTTTAATTCTTCACCTTCTTCTTCCAGGTGTCAAACATCCATACCATCTCAAAGTCCATCCCATAATACTTCTTGTTCTAACCCCATGATACCTAGAAGGTCTTGTAGAGTGAGCAAACCACCAAGTTACCTTTCTGATTACCAATGTGACTCTATAGGTGATAAAAACATTCATTCTTCCCTTATGTCCCAATCTGCTTATCATTCCCTGTCTAAAAATGTTTCTTATGATAACCTCAGTCCATTATACAAACGTTTTATCATGAACATAATTGTTGAACCTGAGCCCCAAACCTACCAAGATGCAGCTCAATCTGATTGTTGGCAGAAAGCAATGCAAGAGGAGTTGCAGGCCTTGGAAGATAACAGGACATGGGTTGTTGCAGATTTGCCTTCAGGTAAACGGCCTATTGGTTGCAAATGGGTGTATAGAGTGAAATTCAAGCCTGATGGAAGTGTGGACATATATAAAGCAAGGCTCGTAGCCAAAGGGTTTACTCAGATACATGGAGTAGACTTCACTGATACCTTCTCTCCAGTTGCCAAAATAAACTCTGTAAAAGCATTGTTAGCTGTGGCATCGGTTAATGACTGGCATCTTCATCAAATGGACGTCAGCAATGTCTTCTTACACGACGATCTAGAGGAAGAGGTATACATGGATTTGCCTCCAGGAGTTCAAGCAAACGGTTCTGGGAGAAAGGTTTGTAAATTGTTGAAATCCCTGTATGGGCTGAAACAGGCAAGCAGACAGTGGTTCTTAAAATTGTCTGGTGCCTTAAAAGCAGAAGGATTCAAGCAATCTGCTGCAGATCACTCGGTGTTCATTTACAGCACAGTTAGTTCCATGGTGGTTTTATTGGTTTATGTGGACGACATAATTCTTGCCGGAAGTGATCTGCCGTTAATAGAGGAAGTTAAGAGGAAATTGCAGCAGCACTTTAAAGTCAAAGACCTTGGTAACCTGAAATATTTTCTTGGTCTTGAGGTTGCAAGGACAGCTGTTGGCATTTCCATGTGCCAACGAAAGTACTGCTTGAAATTGATTTCTGAGAGTGGTATGATCAGCTCCAAGCCGTGTAACACGCCAGTAGACTACAAGCTTAAGCTTAGAGCAGAGGATGGAATTCCACTTAAAGACGTGACTGAATACAGGCAGCTGGTTGGGAGATTACATTATTTGACAATTACAAGACCTGATATCAGCTATGGAGTCCAACAATTATCCCAATTCCAGTCAAGTCCTACTGATGTGCATTTGGAAGCAGCTCATAAGATCATTAAGTACCTCAAACATTCACCAGGGCAGGGATTGTTCTTTCCAAAGGATACTACTCTGCGATTGTGTGGATATAGTGATTCAGATTGGGCATCCTGTCCAGATACACGAAGATCAACAACATGGTATTGTTTGTTCCTTGGAGATTCATTGATAGCATGAAAAACTAAGAAGCAAGGGACAATTTCTCGTTCATCCTCGGAGGCTGAATACAGAGCCCTTGCTCAGTTATGTTGTGAAGTGCAATGGATGGTTAGTTTGTTGTTGGATTTAGGAGTTGAGCATTCTTCTCCGGTACAGCTGTTTTGTGATAATCAATCGGCTCTCTATATTGCGAAAAATCCTGTTTTCCACGAAAGGACGAAGCATATAGAGATCGATTACCATGTTGTTTGTGAGCGCTTGTAGAATGGGTTAATCAGTCTGCATCACGTTCCCACGGAAGTTCAACTTGCTGATCTATTTACCAAGGGACTCCCAGCACCGCGATTACGGATGTTATTAAGCAAGCTGGGTGTTCTGAACATTTACCAATCCCAGCTTGAGGGAGGGTGTTAAGTTTAGTGTTCGTGATAGGCTGGAAGAAATAAAAAGGAAACGGTTAGACGGTGCGTTGCTGAGGTGTCACCACACCGTTTGCGTGGCTGCTTGCAGAAGCTTCTTTTCTAACGGCCTAACAGACTCTTCGTTTCCTATTTCTCTGTATAGCTTTGTATATAATAGATGGTAGCCTCCGTAATTATCAATTAATCAATACAAGAAGTTCTTCTCTTCCAATTACAACTTTCTCAGATCCGCCCCTGCTAACAACAAAAGCTAACAACAAAAGCCAAGTAGCGTCATCTATCTCAAATCAGAGTTTTCTACTGATAATAACAATCTCCAGATCTACATGAGAGAGGCGGCGGCGGCGTCTTTGGTAGCCGGAGCATTGTTCTTCGCTGGAATGGCGAACCTCGTAGCTTCGCGATTCTCCAGATTTGCGGCTCTCTCTTGATCCTTCAGGGAGTTCAAACAGTAGATGGTTGGCAGAAGCCACACCGAACACACCTAAGAACAGGCGCGGATGAGAAATAGATTAGTACTTAGTTTGGGGAGACGATAAGAAACGAAGACGGTGGAAAAACAGTCGCTTACAAAGATCGTCAAGATCTGAGCGCGAATGCTCGGATAACGGCAACGACTTTCTCGAAGGATGTAGAAGAAGAGTGCCCAGGAAGCTACAGAGGCGATATTGAGCAGGAGTGCTTTACAGAAACCCATAGCTGCCGCTGCTGCAAAATGGAAAAGAAAGCTTTCTCTCGCTGAGGAGGTTTACAACTGTGGGGAAGAAAGTGTTAGGGTTGAAATTACTGGTTAATGGGCTTAGATATGAATACTGGATTTAAGCCCATGAAATATCTTATTAGGCAGGAAATAGTTGGGCCGAGGAAAGCCCAATCGGTGCGAGGTAGGGTGGTCGGGGTGGCGGGCTGGAGCCTGGAGATTAGTCTTCGATCCGGTAGGAAGAAGCTGAAGCAGAAACTCGAGCTCGACTGCTCAAGGTCTCCATATGTCGTTTGATCGTATCTCTCTGAGTATTAAGTCATTGATCTCTATTCTCGTAATTTGTAATAATATGATTATTAGACTATCTTTGTTCATGCCACACCATAATTTCGTCGTAGATGTATTTAGGGTTAAAGAGGTTTAAGTTTGTAAAGCTAGGGTTTCATGATTAAGAATTTAGGTCGTAGATGTCACTATGAATATATGGACATGAACAATGTATCATTCGTTCAATGGCGTAACCAGGATTGACATACGGGGGGAGCCGAATTGTAAATCGAAATTTGGTGCCACCGGCAAAAAAAATTCCTTCAAATTTAGATAATAGTAGAAAACTTTCATTCATCTAATATTAAGTAAAAATACACAATAAATGTTTTGATTATGGGTTGCTTAAGTAGTAGAAAAAAATTATATGTGCCACCGGCAGGTTTTTTTTTTTCAAATTTGGATAATTTATGATCAAATATTTTAATTATTACATACTTTAAGTGGATTATGAGTAACTATTATGTAAAATTGAAGATAACATTTCACCGAAACAACATAATGGGGGAGCCGAATTTCAAATACCCCGGCGCCAAATTCCGAAAATACCCAAAAATACATGTAATTTTAAACTCGATTTCGGGGAAGGGGTGGTGTCCACTTCTGCCCGACCACAAGCAAGTTATTATAGTCAAAATACTATAATATCTGAAATTGAGAATTTATCAAAAAGAACTTCTATCCGCTCTATAACTCACTCGTTTTAACTCCAAATTTGATTATGTCAGGAACCATACGATCTTGTCCAATTTTCTTTTCGACTATGTTGATTATGTGATTAAGCATATGGTCAAGACTCCAAGGCCCAAGCTAATCTCTACTACCTTTCTTGTTAGCTTTCCCATGATGAACTATTAATCCCACGAAAATGTCAAATACCATTTGATTGAATAAAGGCAAAGTCAACGCCGTTCCCATTTAAAAAGGTCAAACTTACAAAACAGACATTATTTCAGTTATTACAGTTTGATTAAACGGTCATGTGCTAATCGTGTATTAATTCATATTCAACGTTGACCCTGTTGGGATTAAGCCCCTAATTATAAGCTGTGTCAATGGACGCAGTCACCATTAATTATTATTGATAATTTTTTTTTAATAATTATTGGTAATTTTTAATCATGCAAATTGTTTTAACCAAACATCCTTTACCCATGGTTCATGAATGTAATTTGTTAATGGAGTTACTATTTGTTAAGCATGGGTGTGGTATGACGTTTGAAATTAGTGGATTGATTTGTGTTTAACTCATTGAACAAAACTAATTGATTAGGTAGAAACCCATAGTTAATTGTACACATTATCTATCTTTAAATTTTTTTTTTATATATAAGAGAGAGTTAGAATTCGATAAAAGAAAACGAGATTTGTAAAGTTTGTGAGCTGAATGTAAGCTTCCATGTGATATGTACACAATGTTATGAACTGTTGCATCTGAATAGTTTAACTTGTTGGAAGAAGGTTTAACATTTGGTTTTATATATTGATCAGTAACATGCTCCTCAAACGGAATCTTTAAAAATAGTCTGAAATTTGTACAGTTTCGGTAAGTCTTATGTAAAAGATTGGGGGGCTACCAAGATCCAAAATAAAGAATATTTCACCTATCAAAATTTATGATATCATGTTATGAACAATTGTATCCCATTAACTCAAGTTATTTGAAGAGATCGAGTTAGATATTTGTTTTATATATTTATTAATACATAACATTATGGAAAATGTGTACACATGCTCTTAAATAACTCATTTGACATTTCTACTAATTAATTATAAAGGAAATCACAAACATATAAAAAATTAACAATATAATGAGCATCTAATCACATGAAAACTAAAGGTAGCTCCTCCAGCTAGCGATTTCATACATAAATAACAACGAAAGACGCTCATCCACCGCACAAACTTCATTTAAGATAGAATTTCGCCAAGTCAACTATCCAGCTCAGCATATCCACAGAAAAAAAACCCTGTCACACACGGCTTATCCAACATCCACGACACTTCATAATTTCCCAACCCCTCATTTCTTTTTCAATTATTATACAACTGGCTACAGTGCACGAAAAGACAGCTGATGACATGGCACTAGTTCCTCCACCTGCTTATGTTGACGTGTCCACCACATCTGACCCTATTATGCATGGGCTTCGCCTACGTGGAAAATCCAACGGCCACGTAATCTTGCACAATTTCCTCCCTATCTTATTTATGGATGAGAAACTAGGACTTTGGCTCATCTACTTTGCCAACTTAACAAATATTCCCATTGTACTATAAATCGTCTTTTTTTACCCCTCATACTTCGACTAGTTTTTTGTTTTGATCCTACCATTTCAACTTTCGTCTTCTTAACATTAAATCTAGACACATCCACACACCAACAAAGAGAGATATCGGAGGTAGGAGATGAAGAGTTGGTTAGGGAGGTAAATCAGGGAGGTATCACGAAGAGTTTGGTGAAACACGAAGGGTTTTAAAACCACATATTTTATTCGTCGATCGATTTCATCCTGTCTAATTATATATACTTATATTTACCAATTAAAACACGCTTAGTAAGCTAATACATGACTATTGGAGCTAATACATTGTACTGAATGTGTATCAATTAACATCACGGAGACGAAAGTTGGAACAGAAGGACCTAAATGACAAAGTTTTTGAAGTAGGAGGTAGTAAAAAGAGTGAATTATAGTATAGGGGGCTATCTGTCAAGTTGAAAAAGTAGAGGGGGCAAAATGCTATTTTCCCCTTTATGGATCGTTTCAGTGAATGGGAAATGAGTGGACTTTGAAAATTTCTAAGTTAAAACTGTCACATTGGATTTAATTTCTTATTATTCGAATTAAAATGATTTTTTTTTTTGTGTTGATTAAGAAAATTTTAGAGTATAAGTTTCGTAGGTAGCACCGGCGTATACCAATTCAGCAACCGACAACAGCAAATTACAACGTTAGTTATACTTTCTTAGATCGTATTGGTTGCGTCTTTAGGTATAAAGGAAGTTGATATGTCGTACAATTGTAGAATTATCATATACATTGGACGGTAAATGTGGTTCGATCGGAGTCTGATTTAGAATTGAAAGCGATATGTGACCAAATGTTAGTAGTTTTGGAATATCCTAGGCCGAACTAATAGTTACACATACACTAAAGTATATAATTTTTTTTACTAATTTTGGAGCTCTCGACGTTGATGAAGAGAGCACTGACCCAAGACTACATATCTGACCACATATGATACTAGATTAAACTCTAGGATCCAAATTTAAGGCACAAACTCTTGCACCGAGACACGTCATTTGTTTTAAGATGTTCCAATCCCAAGAAACTTTCGTTCATCAAATCTAGACACATATAAAAAAGCACATTTAAAGTCTCAAGCAAATAATGCTCGAAAACACATACCGTTACAAAATTTTAAAATTATATTACACAAACTCATATCAGGTTCGGGATATACCAACACATCAACCAATTTAACTTTTTACTAGTTCGACCTTGAAACCTTGTACGCAACATTAGTCTTTGACTATATGTAAGAGTCATTTGGACATAAAATTTCAAAAGGTGAATTTTGAGAGATTTGCGGCTCAAATCTCCAACAAGCATATACGACTAATTAATAATTTTTACTATTTCAATTCTCCAGCTGTTTCAATTCACATCCTACCAAAATAGCCCATAATCATTTTCCCACATGTACATGTTAATATGATCAACCTACATATACACACAATGCGGTGTCGTATTGATATCCCTATGCCTGATTCTACGAGAATTGTTCATCGTTTGAACTGATTTTTTCAAATTTTAAATGTAAATTAAACATATATATTGACCCCATAAATTAATTTTCATATAATATGACTGAAGGAAATTGACACAGCACCTCCAGCTACATTACATTAATGTGTTAGCTAGCCATTGGTGAGTCAAGACTCAAAAGAGGATGACGAGAATTAAGGCGTGTGACGTGGCAATCAATTAGAGGTGTTTTAATTTATTAATTTTACTTAGTCTTATAATTAATCCAAGTAATGAACTAGTCTCTGTTTAATATAAAGGGACGTATGTGATTAATAATAATATAGTATATATACATCATGTTGTAATAAAATAGGTATTAAATCAACCAAGAGAAGTTTACCGTTGGTCGACCTAATATTTTTTGTATTGGTTAACCTAATATATTAGCTAAATATGGATTGGGGGGGGGGGGGGGTTTGGAAAGAGAATAATCAAGTCGATTTATAATTATAAATGGTAATTATGAAAAATAAACTAAATTGGCGATGGGTTCAATTTGTCTATGAAAAAAAAAGTTCAATTTGTCTCGGATATCAAATCTTACTATTCGAACTCAAAATCTGGACTGGGTTGTCACATGTCACTGAGAGATGATTAGGCCCCACTGCAGTAAGGAGATATTAGTCGTTTAATGACCGAGATCGTCCTAGAAGTTACACTAGGCATGTGATCTTCGTCTTGCGAGCCTACTCATGTTTTGGGCCTTTTCGACCTGACCGAATGACTCTAGTTGCGAGGACCGCTGATTGAGTCGCTTTTGGGCTATGGCCCCTAAAGATAATTGATGCGCAAATTAATGCACACTAGTTTTAACTCAATGGATTTCTCCAAAGAGATCGTTTTTCCCTAGGGTCTTTCTTTTTCTATTACTCAACGGCTGTGGAATAAGCAATTCGGGTTTTCGTGTCGGGTTTGAATTGGCTTAAGAATGAACTAAGTAAACGAAGAATGCAAATTGAACAAGCAAACAAGTGAAGCAGATTGGAGATTTGAATATAGACTAAGGCGTTTGTCCAGACTCGAATCCGCTCTAGCTCGATTAAGACGGATGATGCAATGCAATTTCAGTTTATCAGACTTGATGACTCGACACTTCCTTGGGTAATCTCTACTCCATGGTCAGGACGCAGAGAAACTATCCTATCAAACCTACAAGTTCCTATGGTCAAGATAACTCGCAAATCCTCAAGAACGCACGAAGAACAGTGAAATGCCACAAAGATATGTAAAGAGATTAGTTTCACCGGCCCTATGGTCAAGACACCGGCAACCCTAACGACCTCCTAAACTCTAGAATGATCTACGTCCATGGTCAGAACCGCAAATCAAAGATGAAGCAAAACCCTACGATATGGTCAATCAACGGATTCTTAGAGCTTCAAATTAGGGTTTAAGAGAAAACTCATCACATGCCTGAATAAACCTCAATTAACATTAACGGGTTAGAAACCCGACATCATCCATACAAAATCTCACTAGAGTTTCATCTAATCTGAACAAACTAAAGAGTTTAGCTCGACATCACTACAGAAGAAATCACAGAAACAATGGAGAAGAAAACCGGAGAAGAAGACATCTTACTCCGAGAAAACCTAATCCTGATGAATCTTCAGAACTCCTGAGTTAATCCTCGCTTTTCCTCGCTTAATCGTCACTTCAAAGCTTCAAAATCCTCATCCGAGAGTGTCTGGTTCGTCGAAATCAGAATGAAGAATGAAGTCTGTCCGTCTCTCCCTTGAAAACCCTGTTTTACTCTCCGAAATCCGTCCTGGGAAAAAGTGCGCCCGGCGGCACTTAAAAAGTGCGCCGGCGCACTTTTTCATGAAAATGGCGCACTTTTGTGGCCGATGGAAAAAAATTACAGGAGGCTAAAAATAAAGTGCGCCTGGCAGCACCAGAAAGTGCGCCGGCGCACTTTTCATGGATTTAGGCGCACTTTTGCCCCTGGAAATGACCTTCAGCTCTTTTGATGATTCCCGCTCCGTTTGAACTCCAAATTGATCCCCGTTTGAAGTGCCGAGCTCGTAGAAAAGTCATCCACAACGTGGTAACCTGAAATCTCAACAAAAACAACTCGAAACAACATCAAATTGCCCAAAAGAGGGCCAACGGGAGATAAAACATATTTTTCATAAAAGTCATTCAAGTTCATCACAATTCGGAGTCAAATAAGGGGAATGTCGTTCAAATGTGGCGATATAAACGCGGTAAATCTAACGTCATCAAATCACCCCACACTTAAACGTTTGTTTGTCCTCAAACAAGAATTTTACCACAACAATGCACCAACTTGAATGAGCAAACCGAAAACCTCTCGGTTCCTAGAAAGATGTATACGGTGCTTCAACCAAACAAGAAGATTACCCAACTAACCACACAATTAGGAACCAAACTTTTGCCAGAGTGAAAGAGGAACAAGACTTTAACGAACTAGTGAACAACCTGACTTGGTAAAGGCAAGACAACGCTTACTTCCGCTACACTTACTCTAGGACGCAACCGGACACTTGCTAGATAAGGGAACACGACTAGAACAAAATTAAAGAGCATTTCATTTTTCTCTTCATCTTTTTTTTTTTTCTCTTTTTTTTTTTTTTTTTCTTTCCGAATGGGCGGTACAGTGTGGATACTACCGGGTACGGAGCAGCCGGAAACCTTTGGAATTCCGCGTTATCCTAGACCCCAGCCACGATCGGGAGTAGGTTAGAAGAAGAATGCCACATTGAGACTTCCCTTTGGGACTACAGCAATGGGCAGGCACGTATGCCAGCTCGTGAATCGACCCACAACTTCAATACCAAACCATTCATTTTTCAGATTTTCTTTGATTGGGAAAATCAATAACAACTTAAAGCACGAAATTAACAGATCCCTTATCTAGACTCGATCCAGGCATTGAACTAGAGAATTCGAGCGACAGACAGACCAAGTCTTACACATTAACAAGTCAACTGTTCACTAACACGATAAGGGCAAGCTCCTAGACTACTAAGAGCAAGAAGAATGGGAGATGGTCATAATTCAGGTTCTCACACACACATTTGGTTAAAGCCGAAGCACCACATCAATCTCACCATATGGAAGACAGTAGGCAACCCAAGAAGTTATTAAGCAATGTGAAAAATTTCTTGCTACCGAGAATGGGAAGGTGTGAAAGAGCGACAAAACAAAGCACAACCAAAAAGGAGCACTTTTTTTACCTGAAGCAGAAAATAGAGAATTTATTTGGTGAAAAATTTGAAAATCAAATTCATTTCGGCGACCAGGACCCAAAATTTTACACCCAAGGACAGACACACACAAAAGAACGGACTCCACGACTCTACCACGGACTCAAAATAAATAAAATAAAAGACTCAAGCTCGGGTTGCCTCCCGAGAAGCGCTCTTTATTTTACGTCTTTGAGCTAGACGATACCTGGTCTAACGTGCCGCATCCCAGCTCAGAACTTCTTTCAGACTGGCATCCGTATCCTGAAAGAATACCTTCATCGCTCCACTCTGAAGCACAAATTTCTTCCCGCTAGCATGGTAAAGCTCCAATGAACCGTCGCCACGCAATCCAGCTACCTCAAAGGGTCCAAATAGCTCCACTTTGTCCAGGACCACATCTGGGGGTTTACTAGGAGTACTTTCATGGGGCGGCGCCTTAGCTTTCTCAGGAGGCTTGTTCTTCTTCTTTACTCCACCTGTATCTTGGGTAGATACTATTGCCGCTACCTGATCCTGCAAAGGTGAAGATGAATAAGGAGTATCCATGTCGGTAAATACAGTATAAACTGAAGCATTCTCAAACACTAACGACATGGGTTTCTTAGCGGAAGAGTGCACATTAGGATCAGGTGGAGGAATTTCAAATATAATAACTTTTTCCTTATCCCGAAAGGTTAACCTCCCAGCCTTTGCATCTATGAGTGCACCAGAAGTGGCTAGGAAGGGTCGTCCCAAGATAAGGGGAATGTTAACACTCTCCATGCAATCAATAACCACAAAATCAGTCATGAAGTAGCTATCATGCACCCTAACTACAACATTTTCAGCAATACCCCTAGGATGTCTAACAGTTTGATCAGCTAGGTTGATATTCATGGTGGTAGGAGTTAGTCTAGGCAGTCCTAGACGTTCAAACAATGAGTAAGGCATAACACTAATGCTAGCACCTAAATCCGCAAGAGCTCTATCAACCAAATATGTGCCAATAGAACAAGGAAAAGAAAAACTCCCTGGATCAGGTTGCTTTGGCACCACGTGGCTCTGCTTCGGATCAGACTCGCCAGCTCCATGGAGGGTAACTGAGGCTATCTCCTCTATCTCGTCTGCTCTCTTCTTTTGAGAGGAGTTCTTTGGAAGAGGATTGACAGCTTTGTCTTTCTTCCTGTCAGGAATCACGCTTCTCAGCTCCTCCACCACAGCTGCAGCTTCTGCATTTTTCAGCTTTTTCTTCTTGGAGAGAATTTCTTTCATATGCCTAGCATAATCCGAGTTTGCAAGAAGCTCTTCCAATAAAGCAACTCCCATCTTCTGGTTATTAATTGTCACCAGAGTCTTCCCCAAGTTCTCCTTGTTTAGCACAGGTCTGTTCAAGGCTGCAGGATAAGGTGCTTTTGGTCGGTAAGGATCAACTGGTGGAGTAGCTTCTTTTCTTTGCTGCTCCTTCTGACACAACTGCTCCATTGGCTTCTCCAATTCCTCCGTGCCATCCTGAAGAGAAACTGCTCCACAGAATTCTTCCTTAGTTTTGCCTCCTCCGGCATTGTTAGATGAGGAGGAGGGAGTTGTGCTAGGAAGAAGACCAACTACCTTCTCCTGCAAAAAGTTGATTATTGCCGTCACCCGATCGTCTAGCTTCTTGACAGAGGCCTCGGTGAGTGAAATGTCCTTCTTATTGGATTGAGTCTCAGCAAGAATCTTGTCCAACATGATATCGAAGTAGGACTTAGGCGCAGAAGAGCTCGAACCACCGTTATTGTTCTGATTTTGGTCCTGGTTCTGATTGTTATTCCAGCCTCCTCTGTTCTGCCATTGGGAATTCTGATTCTGATTCCCATTATTCCTATGATAACCCCCTTGGTTCTGGTTATTGTTCCAGTTCCCTCTGTACTGCCATTGGGAGTTCTGATTCTGATATCCTCCCTGGTTCTGGTTATTCCCTTGGTTTGGGCCACCCACATAAGCAATCTCCTCTTGTTGTTGGTCTTGGTTACTCTCAAACTTCCAAGTACAGCCCTCTGCTGAATGACCTGCACCACCACAATTCGAACACGGAGTGGATACAGCTGATACATTCTCTGTCCGAGTACGCTCCTTGAACCCTGGCGGTGGAGCTGTAGGAACACCCGGTGAAGGAGCTATCTTAGCCCTTTCCAGCTCATGCTTTAATCTTTGCACTTCCATCTCCAATTTCGAGTTCTCCAACTCCAACTGACTTTGAACAAGGTCTACTGGTGCAGGAACTGTGGGAACGGGGTATTGGGCATCAGCAGAAAATCTCCTTTGCCCCAGACTCCTGTCGTCCACCTTTAAGGGATTAGCTTGCATTAGAGACTTGATCCTCATGGCAAAGACCTTGCAAGCAGCCAAAGCCGCGGCTGCGGTCATATCATCCAAGTCTGTATTCAACTGTAAAGAGAAATCCTTCCTCTTCTCATAATCCAAGCCTCGGAGGAATATAGAGAACTTGTTATAGTCATCCCATCCATGGTGAGGACAAGCTCGGAGAAGCCCTTGAAATCTTTGCCAAGCCTCATAGAAGTTCTCCTCCGGACCACTTGTGAAACCTGTTATCTGTGCCCTGAGTGCATCGGTTCTGGAAGGGGAGAAGAACTCTTCTAGGAATGCTTTAGCCAGACCATCCCACGTAGTGAAGTGATTCGCAGGATGATCATACAACCAAAGTTCTGCTTGACCCTTCAGAGTGAAAGGAAAAAGCTGAAGTTTGACTGCGTTATGATCCGCTTCATTGTTGGAGACTGTATGAGCCAGCCTCAAGAAGTTCCTCACATGAGCATTCGGGTCCTCATTAACACCTCCAGAGAAAGTGTTCCCGTTTGCTTGAATCATGTTGATCAAGTGAGATGGAATGTGCAGATTCCGAGTTCCCGTGTTGGGAATCTGAATGCACGAAGCTGTCCCATCTATGGTTGGACGATCATAATCCTTCAATGTCCTTTCCGCCGCCATAATTTCTATCTCAGGTGGGATAGGAGGATCGGTGGGAGGATTTGTAGTATCAATGGTGGATGGGGAAGGCGAAGATGTAGATGAAGATGTGAAGAGGTTCTTCCTTGCTTTAGGTGTCTTGGCAGGAGGAGGAGGTACAGGAGTAGTGCCGAACTGAGTGTAGAAAATTCTGCCCTTGTCAGCTATGCGCTTACTCTGTCTTCTTTCTTCCGTACCTGCAATCTTGCCTGAAACAACAAAAACAAGAAATACCAAGTAGTATAAAAATGTGGGAGATAAGAAATGAAAAGAGAGTGAATGAAAAGCTTAGACGCACAATGCCTTTCCTAGAAAAAGAAAAGTCCCCGGCAACGGCGCCAAAAACTTGATGCGCAAATTAATGCACACTAGTTTTAACTCAATGGATTTCTCCAAAGAGATCGTTTTTCCCTAGGGTCTTTCTTTTTCTATTACTCAACGGCTGTGGAATAAGCAATTCGGGTTTTCGTGTCGGGTTTGAATTGGCTTAAGAATGAACTAAGTAAACGAAGAATGCAAATTGAACAAGCAAACAAGTGAAGCAGATTGGAGATTTGAATATAGACTAAGGCGTTTGTCCAGACTCGAATCCGCTCTAGCTCGATTAAGACGGATGATGCAATGCAATTTCAGTTTATCAGACTTGATGACTCGACACTTCCTTGGGTAATCTCTACTCCATGGTCAGGACGCAGAGAAACTATCCTATCAAACCTACAAGTTCCTATGGTCAAGATAACTCGCAAATCCTCAAGAACGCACGAAGAACAGTGAAATGCCACAAAGATATGTAAAGAGATTAGTTTCACCGGCCCTATGGTCAAGACACCGGCAACCCTAACGACCTCCTAAACTCTAGAATGATCTACGTCCATGGTCAGAACCGCAAATCAAAGATGAAGCAAAACCCTACGATATGGTCAATCAACGGATTCTTAGAGCTTCAAATTAGGGTTTAAGAGAAAACTCATCACATGCCTGAATAAACCTCAATTAACATTAACGGGTTAGAAACCCGACATCATCCATACAAAATCTCACTAGAGTTTCATCTAATCTGAACAAACTAAAGAGTTTAGCTCGACATCACTACAGAAGAAATCACAGAAACAATGGAGAAGAAAACCGGAGAAGAAGACATCTTACTCCGAGAAAACCTAATCCTGATGAATCTTCAGAACTCCTGAGTTAATCCTCGCTTTTCCTCGCTTAATCGTCACTTCAAAGCTTCAAAATCCTCATCCGAGAGTGTCTGGTTCGTCGAAATCAGAATGAAGAATGAAGTCTGTCCGTCTCTCCCTTGAAAACCCTGTTTTACTCTCCGAAATCCGTCCTGGGAAAAAGTGCGCCCGGCGGCACTTAAAAAGTGCGCCGGCGCACTTTTCCATGAAAATGGCGCACTTTTGTGGCCGATGGAAAAAAATTACAGGAGGCTAAAAATAAAGTGCGCCTGGCAGCACCAGAAAGTGCGCCGGCGCACTTTTCATGGATTTAGGCGCACTTTTGCCCCTGGAAATGACCTTCAGCTCTTTTGATGATTCCCGCTCCGTTTGAACTCCAAATTGATCCCCGTTTGAAGTGCCGAGCTCGTAGAAAAGTCATCCACAACGTGGTAACCTGAAATCTCAACAAAAACAACTCGAAACAACATCAAATTGCCCAAAAGAGGGCCAACGGGAGATAAAACATATTTTTCATAAAAGTCATTCAAGTTCATCACAATTCGGAGTCAAATAAGGGGAATGTCGTTCAAATGTGGCGATATAAACGCGGTAAATCTAACGTCATCAATAATGTTACATAAGTCGTCAGTTAAGTGATCGAGAAATTATTGCTCCTACATGATGCTTTAAACCGGTTCACCGTTCATGTAACAAGGTCGCCCATGCCGTGACACTTATAACCCTCATAAATATCCTAGCTAGAAATCATGAAGATAGACTTAACTCTCTAGGTTGAGACTTGATCATTTCTTCCTAACGATTGCTTCAAAACCATCTATGAAAAAAAAATCATTTATATGATGACTTTGAGTACTATTTTGCGAATCATATATACCTTTAATCCTTTCTCAAAAGACAACTCCCTCACACACTAAAAAAACACGAGGCAGACAGAAGAAAGTCAAAAGGGGCCATTTTGTCCTTTCATTACCCTATTTTATTAATAAAGGGAAAGACCAAAACAAACATGCTCAAACTGCATTTTTACCAGGCACGCCCTTTAATTGCAAGTTGAGCATCAGTTGAAAAGTCAAACCATTCCCTTGTGGCTGCCGTGTTTTGACATATTACACTTTTGACTTTCAACAATCAAACTCTTCCCTTTATATATAAAACTCATCTCTTCATTCATCACTTCTCATCTTCACAAATCCAAATCCAAACCCAAAGTATCGATCGATTTAGTCAACGGCGAACATGGACTCAGAGATCGACATCCCGACGTTCTTCCTCTGCCCGATTTCGTTACAAATGATGAAGGATCCGGTCACCGTCCCCACCGGGATCACATATGATCGGGAGAGCATCGAGAGGTGGCTCTTCTCTTCATCTAACAACGTGATGATGTGCCCGGTTACGAAGCAGGTGATCGAGTCTGACTCGGATATGATGACTCCCAACATCACCCTCCGTCGGCTCATCCAGTCGTGGTGCACCCTCAATGCTTCTCATGGAGTTGACCGGATCCCGACTCCTAAAGCACCGGTGAGTCGGTCTCAGATCGGTAGGCTGGTGAGCTTGGCTGGCGCTTCTGCTGCGCAGAAGGTCAAGTGTATCAAGAAGTTGGTATCGTTCTCTAAAGAGAACGATGCTAACAAGAGGTGTATTGAGTCAACGGCTGGAGCCGTTGACTTCCTGGCATCTGTCGTGGTTGAGTTTGACCACGACGATGATCAGGGGTTAGGCTTTGTTGACCAGTTTAGTGCTAGTGCTAGTGATGAGGCGCTGGCACTTCTGCACGGGCTCCAGATCTCGGAGTCCGGGCTGAAGGCTTTGGTGAATAGGAATTATGAGTTTGTTGACTCGTTGACTCGTGTCATGAGGAGTGGGAGCTACGAGTCGAGAATGTACGCGGTTCTTCTATCGAAGTCGATGTTTGAGGTGGCGGATCCACTCAGGATCATTGGCATGAGGCACGAGTTTTTCGGGGAGGTGGTTCAGGTGATTAGGGATCAAGTCTCGAAGCAGGCTACCAAGGCAGCATTGGCACTGCTCATTGAGTTGTGCCCATGGGGCAGGAACCGGATCAAGGCGGTCCAAGCTGGTATAGTCCCGGTCCTGATCGATCTCCTACTTGACTCGAACGAGAGGCGTCCATGCGAGATGTCCATGGCGGTGATGGACGTGGTGTGCCAGAGTGCCGACGGTAGGGCTGAGCTAGTTAAGCACGCTGCAGGGCTCGCGGTGGTTTCGAAGAAGATACTTAGGGTTTCGACCATGACCACTGAGAAGGCGGTTAGGGTTTTGCTATCGGTTGGGAAGTCATCGGCGAGTACCGTTGTGCTTCAGGAGATGCTACAGATTGGTGTGGTGGCTAAGCTGTGTTTGATGTTGCAAATGGAGAGTAGCCGTAGGGCTAAGGATAAGGCGATTGAGTTGTTGAGGTTGCACGCTAGGGTTTGGAAGAACTCGCCATGTATACCGCCGAGTTTGGTCTCTTCTTATCCGGCTTGAAGAGATTATGAATTTGTTTATTAAAAGAGTATAGTGAATTCATGTCATTGATTTTGGGTAAGTACAAAGTTAATTAGAAAGATTAAGATGTCTCTAATTAGTTTTGTAACCCTTTAAGTTGCTGCACAAATTAATATACACATTATTTCCCTAATGGGTTGCTAAGATATATTGATGAGTACTTTGTTTCTTTGGAGTGAAATTGATCAAGGCTGTTTATTGAAATGGATTGCTCGGGAAATTGATAAATCCAATGAAATTTGATTGCTGGGGGAGTTGACAATTTCATCGGGGTTAAAATTTTGGTTTTCCTGTCTAATGACGATATGGAATTGGAAAATTTCAGATTCATGTTGGAGCTGGATTGAGATTCAATTCCAGAGATATAGGATGGACAATTAGAGACGGAAAACAAAAAATTCAAAAATGCGGTGAAATTGCTCAATTTCTTCTTCCAAATCCAGACCGAAAAAACGACCACGACATAGGATACCCTACATGTTTCTATTGGTTACCTTCTTAAGCGGAACTTGGATGTGCATCTCAAATTCTAAGTAGAATGTTTGAAATTAAAGCTTTAGACTTCAAATTTTATATTAATTTAACTTTAGACTAGAAATCCCATACAATCTTCAACTATCAACCATATCTATTGTTGACATCTCTCGATCAAGATAGGTTTTTTATAAAGAAAACCAAGAGAGATTGTCATCACTAACTCAAATCTCGCAAAATGTAAAAAAGAAGAACGTGAACAGAAAATAGAGGTAAAAAAACCATCCTCTCGATGATTACATTGTCACGACTAACTCTGATCTCACAAGAGATTAGTTCATCATAAGGTTGTGAACATCAAAAAGGCTTCCAAACAAGAAGAAACCCAATCAAGTGTGTCAAACACCTATGTCGATCAAAGCCAAAGTCAAACATCGTCAGACTTGGCTTTAGATCTAAATGTACGAAGGTAATTTCTCTCCCTCCAAAATCCTCTTACACCAACAAGAGATTCAAATTTCATTGGAACGAGAATCGAACTCTAATTTTTAAAGTCCAATTTCATTTCTATAGAATTAAACCATAATTGTATGATCAATTCTCTAATCCAAACTATCACTAACGATTATTTTGACCGTCGTTTAAGCAAGTGATATTGTAATTCCCCCCCCCCCCCTGTCGTGGTAGGTTATTTTATGTGTACTCGATTGATGATTTTGATGGAGAACTTGAAGCTGTAAACAAACATTATAAGAGCCAATCTGATGTGGGCTGAAGTCGACATTCGAGCTAATGGTAAGGCTTGGGGATGTCATCAATAGATTATATAAACCAAGAGAGTTGGCCAAATGGTTGAGGAAGATCATACATTTTAAATAAATAATTAGTCTCCTCTTTGATTTGATTCCATAATTGTTATTCTTAATTCACAAATTTTTTGAAGTGTTCATTATATTAATAGTATGATATTATCTACTTTATATTAAACTTGTACAAATTATATTTTGGACATCTTCTAAAAAAATCTCATCTTGATTGATCATGTAGCTAGTGATCTCTTAGACTGCAAGTGGTACTTGTTTGTTCACAACAATTAAAAAAAAAAAAAAAGATCATCCATATCATTGTCATATAACCAACCGTGACTAACACATAAAAAATTGACGTCTTGTGTGACTGTTGTTTCACCCAAATTGTCTGCACGAATAATGAGATCCATGTTGATCATTTTGGGGCGACAAATCACTTGGATGGGTCCTAGTTCGGGTAAAATTTACAAAAAGGGATGAGACGTAGTAGTAAGTTCAGAAATGACATAAGAAAGTGGTAAAGAATAACAGGATAATGAGAACATACAAAAAGAGTGTTTCATTGATGAACTAGGTGATCTCAACCGTATAATTGAAGTGACCTACTCATATCAGGTCACATGGATCACTTCTCCTATGAAGGTGAAATCCTACCCCATATGGGCTAGTAGGATTTCGCTTCTGGGTTTCACCTCTTGACCCAGGCAATGAATCACATACCGCCTGACTCGAACTTGAGCACTGCAAGACCGATTCAGGCAACTAAACCGTCTGAGTGAAGCCATCGACCCGTAACCCCAACCCCATCCCCTAATGGGATGATCATCAATTACTCGTGATCATACTTTGTTTTTGTTACCAATTAATCTCGTTCAAAACATATTAAATGAGTGACATGATCACACATGTACAGTTGAGAGTGATCACCTGAATCCTGACTATTCGTAAATAGAGATGGGAGTGCCGAGTGGTGGCCTAATAGTTGCATGGATCACGACGTGTTGTGGCCCTTCAATTTCTAGATAACAGACAATGGCGGGACCCACTGACCCCACTCTTTTTACCTTTAATTTCTGGTTCAAGTTGCAGCTCGAAATTAGCTAGCAACCCATCTTTGAAACCATAAAAAGGTCAAATGTCCGCATGTTTAATTCTTTCGGCCTTTCTGCAAAGTTATTACCTTCTTAATGCATGGGCCACTGTCCCATTTATTATGTCCCATGCAGTAATTAATTCACGTAGCCTGCCCAGATGCGGTTAATGTGATAATTTTTCAAACCGGCATTCTTACGTTTACATGATGAATTGAAGAAGTAAATTACGACTTTAACCATCTTTTACCACCTAATTTAACTTAGAAATGTAAGATTAATTTCTTTTGTAAAATGTCAAAAAGTTAGCTACATAATCTTTTATCCGACTGCTTACATTTCTATTGTTCTTAGAAATGGATAGATAACGGTCAGTAAACACTATAAGATCTATTCAGAATCCTCTTCCAACATAACTTGAGTTATTGGCAACAATTCTTGACAATAACAAAATAGGATCGAGAGAGATGACACAGTAACTTGCTAGCTCGTCTGGCCAGATGATTTATAATAGGAAATTTGTATCACCTAATTTCAATATTTTGTGTGTGTTTCAATTCAATAAGTTTTTCTTGTATACTAGTCAATAGGACAATGTTGGCTTATATGGTCAGAATCACGATAACTTTTGATCAATCCGTGAAAATATCAATCTTCTTGCTAGCTTGGGCACGATCGCTTAAAGAGTATTTGTTTAAATTATTACATGAGTTGATGTTATCGAACTGTTGAAAGTTTAAAATTATTCGAATCGCTTATACTGGTTTTTGTGGTTGATTGACTCAATATTTTTTTTTTGTGAATTATAAATATGAGTTGAAGAATTATAAATTTTGGATAATTTTGTTTGTTTGATGTGTTATATATGTTTTTAAATTAGTATTTATGCATATGGTACTCATGTAATATTTTTTTATGTATTTCAATAATGTGAATAGTTATTTTAAATAGATTTATTTAGCTATCACAAATAATTTGACTTAAAATTTGGTTTTATTTTTCTTCGAGAAAAACCTTCCACCGAAATGACCGACTGATTTTAGTTGAACTAAAATGTTAACACTTGAATCCAAAATGTCGGTAACAACTAACAATGAAAATATGAGGTGTCACTTTTTCTGTATAAATTATTCCATCTTTCATGAATAAAATGGTTAATAGTTAGTACAATTTTTTGTTTTGGCCTTTTGGCTAGTATAATGTGACAATTGATTGACAATTATTGTCACCATGTTAAGTTGACACGAGAAAAATTCATTAATTAATCATGTAGTTGCAAATTAATATAGAAAAGTTTACATAGAAATTAATTAATGATATGTGGGATTCACACTTAGTATTCAGAAACCGGGTACTTACTCGAAACTCGGCTAATTTGAGCAGAAAAAACTCGGTTAATGAGTAAAATTGACGGGCATGAGCGAACTCGAAACTCGATTTGACCGTGTAAAGGGTAAGAACGGGTTTGGAGGAATTTGTCCAGTAACTGGACCTGATGGGTACCTGTTATGACTTTGATAATTTTATTTTGGAATTTGGTTTGTTTTTTATTATTTCGAAGAATGGCGAATTTATAGTTTGATGCCATATTTTAGTTTCTAAAACATAACGTACACAATATGCATTTTGGGTTAGTAAGAAAGTTTCATGTTCTGGATTTACAAACATTATGCTAGCTTCATGTTATTCTCTACTTGTTGAATTGTAGTCCTATTCGTGATTATTCAATTAAATAGGTTCACCTGATACCTGATGATGGGCGGGAATGATTTTGATTTCTACCCGTTAAGTCTCTAAAAATGAGTACGAGAAAAACCTGACACCTAAACGGTTGGATTGATTTAAAAGGTGGCTTTGTATATGATAATCAAGACGGTTTGATTAATGGGTCAGAAAATTGGGATCGAGGGTATCAAATTAAACGACACACACAGACTTTTGATCACCGACTTTCAACTGTAAATCAGCCGTTTTCAATATCCAAGTGTTCCCATTATAATGGCAAATCTTGTCCATATATATTCCATTGACTTACTATAGCTTTAAATAATCTGATAACATTGACCATGTTAGGCCAAATTACGACCCATCCAAACTGGGTTCGAGTTAATAAACCATGGGCTGGGTCGATAGACAAACATGATCAAACTTAATACACACTAGGATCCGCCAACGCAGGGGCGGATCCAGGATTGAATCATGCACTGAGCCGAAATTGAAGGGAAATTTTTCTAATATATAATTGAAATCACTCAAAATCGCATCTATACTATAATTTTTTAGTATATCACACTTAGCATATATGATTAAACTATCAACTATTGCGTAGCCTAGTCACCACTATCTTCATCGCCGAAAATAGGCGTTCACCTGTAGCAGTAGAGATCGGAACAATCAAAACGAGACAAATAAGTCGATCCACAAGATAAATTGACTTAATTACGTTTTGTTTATGATTAAATTAAACAATATTTTACGTTTTAGACTTTTGCTTTAAAGTTAGAGGAAAATAAAATAAAATAAAAAAATACTGCAATGGCAAGGTTCGAAATTGGAACCTTTTGTAATTAATCTAATTTTCTAACCATTACACCATATGTCAATTCTTGAAATTACTCTAACAGTCTAACCATTACAACATAGCTCCGTCCCTAAATATATACCCCTAGATCTGCCCCTGGGCCAACGGCTGTGCATGCTCATCGAGGCTAATTTTGACTTTCGCTGGATTTTGGATGCATCTTCAAGATTACGTTTGATAACTGTCTTTTGTTCAGTAAGTATGATAACTCACTATATGCATGTCTAATTTTTTCTTTATATAAATGATTTATAATATAAATATAAACTCAACCAGAATATCTGGTTAGCAATTTACAAAAACCAGTGTCAACCTCACAATCCACAAACCCACTATAATCCCCACAAACAAAATGACTATACTCTAACACCCCTCCCCTTTACACCCCAAAAACTGCCACCTCCAAAGTCCCAAAACACAGTTAGTCCAAAACTAACCCAGCTGCTTTGGCCAACAAAATACAAGGCCATGTCCCCCACCCGTCTATACAACAGAAAAAAAAAACAGCCACCGGAACAAGGAGAAACAATCTCATCCATGGTCATGAATGTCACTCCAAATCAACAATCAATCGCGTAAATCCTCATGAGTGATAGAATTCATCGCTCGAAGCCATCACCCAATGGAAGTAACAGTCTTCCAAATAATCTGTGTCGGTGACCGGCCTCTTTCCCTAAAGATTCTATCATTCCTTTCTAACCAAATGGACCAAAACACTGCATGAATCAACCTACCCAAAAAAGTGCCTCAGCCGGCTCGTACAGTTCCTATCTTGCCAACCATGAATAAACCCCTGCACATCGTTATGTGGCATGCCTAGTTTTTTAGATGTTTGTCAAATCATGGTATGACAAATCTTTCGGTTTAGATAAATACTTAGGATTTCACGAGCACAATTCCGGAGACAGCCATAATAATGTTGTCTCCAATGCAGCATTAATCTCAGCCCTTCATTTAATCTAACGGTCAATATTGTTTTTCTTGTTCTTTTTAAGCTTTTCATCTCATATGAACGGGATCTCTTTTCGGCAAACTATTTTCTCGGTCGAATAATGAGTTGGTCGGAGAGATCTTAATTTTTGGGACATCATTTATGTATAAGGGCGTCAATGATGACACACTGAATTTTTTCGTCTCTACAGTCTGTACGAATTTTATACAGAGTGTATGTCATATACAGGTTGTAAAATGACATACAAAGTGTACGAATTTCATATAGAATGTATACAATTTGTATGAACTATTTACAATCCTAATGTATGAAAAACAAACTGTACAAAAATAAATACAGAGTGTACCACTCTCATACAAAGTGTATACAGTTAGTATACAAATTCTACAAAAATAAATACATAATGTATAATTCACGTACAAAGTGTATATAGTTTCCCAACATACTGTACAACAATAAATACAGAGTGTACAACTCTCGTACAAAGTGTATAAAGTTTGTATACAACTTATATAAACAACAATACGAGATGTATACAGTGTGTACAGACCGCATACAAACTGTACAGACGGGCCAACAAGAAATTTGTCAAAGAAAATATTTTTTTTCAGAAAAATAATTTTTTTCCAGAATTATAGATCTAATGACGACGATCACGTGGGCAGAAAAATTTTCGCCAACGGAGGCTCGTGTGATCGGGAAATTCATCGAGAAACTTTTCGGTGATGGAAAATGGGAGGAAACTCCAACAAACTAAAATAACTTGAAAATATAAACATACGATTGAGACCACATGATTAAACAACTCAGATCCAATAGTGGATGACAATTGTTGCATTGGATGCAACAAAGTTCACCATTGTCATGGGAATTGTAGTCAGGATTTCACCTCTAACTATTTTACTATCTCCGACCAGAGTTACATATAGGAAAATAAAAAAGGAAAATAAATAGGAAACACATACACATAATTTAAACTGATTAAACATATGTGATTTGATTTAAACAAAAAACAAAGAAAACTCTCCTCCATTTCTATTGGATATGGATAACCATATTCTGGTGTTTTGGGCCTTATTCTGGCCCTAAAATCAGCCCACATTTGGCCCTAAAATAAGTACAATATCAATAAAAAAATTTGGGTAGAAATCGGACCATTTTAATTACGAAACTAACCATAATTTCGAGATGAGAAATTTGAAAATCCAAAACTAGCAACTAACCCAATTCAAAGGAGATGGGCCAATTTAATGGGTTTAAAACGAATTAAAACTAGCCATATTCGGAAAGAATTCACCAACTATACTAGTACAAGGTCTTTTGAGATGAAATCCAAAAACAAATTCATCGGTCTTGGCCCAAAACGAACATATCATACTAATGTTGGGTTGTTGGTGAGGAAACGATCCCAACAAGTGGTATCAGAGCCTTGTTGATAAGAAAATATGGATCACGAAATTAAAGATGGAGAGATGTGGAGATCTGCAAGGTGCTCGCGAAGAATTCTGTGGTGATTTCTTGTATCGAAACTCTTCATGACGGGGGAAGGTCAGACAATGTGACTCATTGGTGTTAACGGCGGCCCAAGACACCAAAATAGGTGGTCTTTGCTTTGAGGGAGAGGTTGTTGGGATACAACCCAAGTACCAGACTACCAGTCCACGTCGACAAACTAGGAGAAGTTTGCCCAACTTAGAATTACTTTTGTAATTAGCAAACTCTTTTAAACTCGACAAACTACTTCTAATTTGTCAATATGTTATTGTATCATAACAAGTAATAAAATCGAATTCAAATGAGAACGAAAAATCTCTTAGTCAAGGCACTCAACTTCTTTTGATATAATTTTTGCTGCCATACATACAAACAAGTCAACTAACTAGAATTGCCAACAGTCTGCCAACCTTGCGCAAAAGAATCCGCATCTTCCTTGAATAGCCATATTCGGAAAGAATCCGCATCAATGATGAAAAGGGTATGTGATACGTGGATATAGAGTACTTATGACATTGAGAATCGAGCATGTCGAGTCTTTGTCTCTCTGAGCACCCATCCAGTTGTTTTTTTTTTTTTATGAATGAGTATATATAAATAAGCTGAAATAGAGTTTATACAAAAGGAACCATGGGTGAGAATATACACCCCACAAGCTGCCCAAAAACATAAAACCACTATCCTGCATTGAGGGTGTAACAAAGAAAAAACAGCAGCAGCAGTATACCACCCAAACAGCTGGAACCTCAAGCAACATGTCACCCTTCCATCAACCCAAAACTATACCAAAGTCCGCAAACGCTATACCATGAACACTCACAGCCTTCAGACCTACCAGATCAGAGACAGAGCATCTGAAAATCATCAGCCAACGTCAACCGGAAGATGCCAAAGTCGCATCCATGTCCCAAAATCATCAGCCGTAGCCTCTCCAAAGGCCCTCGTCCACCGTCCCATCGCGAAAGCAATCCTCCATACCAATATGTGCACGTCCGTGTCTACATCCCTAAAAATCCTACTGTTTCGTTCTCCCCATATACACCAAACAAAAGCATGTAGAAAAAACTTCCCAAACTTCGCAACATCATTCGAACAGTTCCTAGTTTGCCATCCTTCAATGAGAAGCGCGCGCCTCAACATGAAAAGGGCCATGTATGGCAAGCTTGGAACTGAACACATTCCAGACTGTCCGAGCAAAATTACAAGAGAAAAATAAATGCGACACCGACTCAAGGTCGGCTCTGCATAAAACACAGAAATTTGGACCAATGAAACCCCTTTTAGAGAGGTTGTCAAAAGTCGAAATATTGCCATGAAACAAAAGCCAGAGAAAGCCACAAATCTTAGAAGGCACATCTTTCCTCCAAATTGTGGAGAAAGGGAAGGAGATGGAACCTGGAAACTGCAAACCAATGAGACGCTTGAACCACGAGCTAACAGAGAAACAACCGGATGAAGCCAGAGTCCAAGAAAGTGAAGGCGGGCCCTGCGAAATCCACCCGTCTGGTACACTCTCCAGAAAGTTCAGCATCCTTATCCATTCTGCTTCTGCTCCTCCTCTGAGGGAGGTGGTCAACGGAACCTGCCACTCATACCTGTCAGTCACAGAAACACAGTCAAAAATAAGAGCCGACCTGTCCTGAGCTGCAGCACAAATCCTAGGAAACCTCACCGCTAAACTCTCCCCCAAAACCCAAGCATCAAACCAGAAAGAAACCCCCCCACCCCCCGGATTAAGAAGAGCGTACTCCCAGAATCTAGGACTAGACATCACAATCCCTCGCCACACTGACCATCCTGCATTCTGCAACTCCCAATTTGGTTTCCAATCTGATTGTCCCACCCCGGTTTTGCAGACAATGAGCTGGCGCCACCCATCCAGTTGTTCCTCCTATAATCTTGTACGTATAAAAATTAATAACTATTTGCTACTGCATTTTTATGCCGTTGTAATTTACAGTAGCTAAAGATAATTTTTTTTGCAGTGGCTATTCACTAAGCCCATCAACGATTTCCTTCATTCTTATGGGCCTTGGGCAACCAACCAATATGTTCATATGGCTTTGGCGACCCACCACTCAAACTTATCGCCCTAACGAATCACTGGTCGGATCATGACTCAACTCCTTGCCTCAGTGGGCTCATCAGTAATACACGACCTGCAATCAACACAAACTCTCTGCCAACAATTCCAATTATCGGGATGCAATGATTCCATGACATGATATAACAGCCTCTGATAACTGGAAGATCCTGGAATCGAATCTCATTAGGCCCCAAACCGTGATGCTATCAAACCACTATAAATATTATTATCAATTTTTCTGTTCAATTCACATGTCACAAGCTTCAAGAGGGCACAGTGTCCCATCCTTGTGAGAAATTATCTCTACCAGTGTCAGCATCTCTCACATAAAGCCCATCTTCCTTAACACTGTAATACAAGTTATTATAATCTCCCTCCAAACCTATCCCATCACTCATCAAGCTACCATTGTTGTATGCATCGAAATACATGTACCGAGTCCGGTCCGCAGCCACGTAGCATCGCCAATGAGTCTTCCTGAACACATGTGGCTTGAACCTCCACTCGAACACGGCCCCAACGCTGACAAACTGGTGTCCCAGGTCGTGGTCGCTACACTTGCAATGCACCAACATTGTCTCGTTGGCTAGCTCATTCGTGATGTGGACATGGATGTATGGCCAGATCGATGCTGATGATTGAGGGATCGTGGCTAGGAGAAGTGCGATTACCAGTACTGATGCCGGACCGGGCACTGATGATCGAGTTTTGGGTTGGGATAACATGTTTTTTTTTTTGTGTCATATTGTTTGGATTTTGATGTGTACAGGTTATATATCCACACACAAGTATGAACGTTATGTGATTTTAGTATGGTAATTGATTAATTAAGTAATGAAATCTTATATGTTAGGAAGGAAATCTAATTATTTACTTTTCCTCTCTAAATTACCTTTCCTAAATTTACTATATCTTCCAATTATCTTAGCATTTTAAATGCAATGGATTCTATCCAACTTTTCTGATAAAGTCAACTTATAGGTCAACAGTCCCGGTATAAGAAAACAACAGGCAATGAACGGACTGAAGCAGAGACAACACAATGATTTATGTGAAAATTCGTGCAAAAAAAAAAAAAAAAGGTTATGAACACACGGACCACATCTGCGACGAAAGCTCCACTATGATCAAAGAGTACAATCGTATGGATTTACAAGATGTAGCTTCTACACTACGAGCTAAACAAGAGGTATAACTAATACTAGGGTAAAACAATATTAGTATGTGTCTTTTATATTATGAAATTTGGATCACCTATAACTTCAACACATAGGGTCCGATATGACATTGAACCAACTTGTCCTTCCTACCAAACCTCATCAACCCTTTCCAAGAAAAAACCTGGAAAAAAAAACACCTTGTCTCCTTTCTGCGATCTGCGAAGCTCACCTAACAAACCCTACCGTCCGCATACTACTTCTGCCTGTTTTGAGCCACGATCCATCGTGCCCGGATTACCTTGACACCATTTTCGTTAGTTCATGTTTAGGACACCCGCAAATTCAACAGATCTTATAAAAATTAGCACAATATAGAAATTAGAAGTCTTGAGATAACACTCTTAATTAACTCTTGAGTGTACTTTTCTTCATGAATAAACATTACAAAATAGACCATGATCGGATGATCGGATCCCAGCTGCTAGGACCAAACACTACGAAAATATAGAAATCTTGATGATGTCATTGTGAAAGTAGAGAGGTTGATTTCTTTTTTAAAAAGATACAGAGAAAATGCTTTAGAACAAGCAAAAAAATTTTCATTAAAATGGAGGTTGATCCAATTTTTCCTCAAAGACGTGAAAATTAAGAGGAAAAGACATTTTGATGAGGTTCAAAATGACGCTTCTAATAGAGCATCTTTATCTAGAGAATAATCATTTAGGGTTAGTTATTTCTTATATGTGGTGGATCAAGCAATTTCTTCCCTTTCTAGAAGATTTTGAGCAATATCAAAATTTTGGATCAATTTTTGGTTTCTTGTTTAACTCTAAGAAATTATATTCATTGGAGGATACATGTTTAAAGTCTTCTTGCATGCATATTGAAGATGTACTTAAGAATAACGATCAATGTGATATTGATGGTAATGATTCATATGGTGAGCTTAAATTATTAATTAAAAGAACTTATGTCCAATGATGTTGATTGTTTTCTTAATGCTATAGAATGTAGAATTTCGTTAACCATTTCGGTTTTTGTTGCTACTACAGAGAGAAGTTTTTCCAAACTGAAGTGGTTGAAGTCATATCTTCGTTCTACAATGATGCAAGAAAGGCTTAACGGATCAGCTATGTTTGCGATTGAGAATAATCTCTTGGAGGGTACGAAGATTGAAGAACTCATTGATAATTTCATTTCGAAAAATGCTAGAATAATTTTTCTTTTTAAGTAGCAATAGTAGTCATTGTAATCACTTTTTGAATAATATTTTATTTAATATATTTAATAAAAAATTGGACTAAAAAAAATTAGGCCACATTTTCAATTTTAGAACAGGGCCTTCAATAATCGGGACAACCCGGTTTTATGCCACAAATATAGAAATTAGAAGTCTTGAGATAACACTCTTTAACTCTATAGTATACAAGTTGATTAGGCTAGCCTCGGGCCACTATTATGCCCATGGATAAGCGAGCGTTTCCGCTTTGGTCATAGGGTTCCTCTTATAGATCCCATCCGCTTTGATAACCCAGAAGAAGTTGTTCTGTGCATCCATGACCGGATTCCCGCTACCAGGACCGAACACTACGAAATCTCTCTGTTGGCTTCTATTGGGTGCTACGTAGCAACTACACGATGTGGTCGGAGTTGCCTTGAACGTCCATGTGGCCTCCTGGTTAGCGAGGACGTTTTGGTCTCCTAGAATTTGGTTATCGTTAGACTTACATCGCACTAGAATCACGTCGTTAGCTCCGCTGTTCACGATGTGGGCAGTGTAGGTGGCTTGTGCCGATGATGGTGGGATCGTTGAGAGTAACAGTACTGCCACCATTGTGACAATGGTGGCGAGGATTTTTGGGTGAGAGTTGGAGAAGGAGAACATGATTGTCGTTTTTTTTTACCTTGTGGTGGAAGTTTGATGTGGTATACTAATATGTCTGGTTAATATGTTATTAATTTTTTTTTTTTTGAGGTAGGTTAACATGTTCTTATATAGTGATAATTGTTATGAAATTTGTTTATGGAATTTTACAAATAAAACTCAACAAGAAGACGAAAAATCCTCCCAACCATCTAACAAACATGTGACAAATGGGCAATTTTTTCAGTTGACCAAATCAATAATCAAATTCTAATAACTTGTAATAAAATCAGTTTTAATAATTAAATAATTAATGTGTAGAGAATTAATAGGATATTTTATTTGGGTTTTTGGAGTTACTAAACTTATTGTTGATCTGTCTAGTTGGACTGGTGGACCAATAAAGGTTCAACTGGAGGATTGACTGAGAGAGAGAGTCATTGTACGCCATTAGCTCCTTGAGGGTGATTCCTTGTAAGGCGGATAACAAGGGGTAGTTAAAGAGGGTATATGGTGAATGTAGGACTTAAGCAAATATATGAGCGGATAATATAGAAGTACCAGGGTGAGCCCTATAGGCGTATGACCAAGAGTTTAAGCGTGCAGTGTAAGGGCATGTAGTATTAGGCGTTTGGTCTAGTGTGTGTATTGTGTCCTTTACTGATGGGACACTGACAGGTTTGTAGCCAGCACCGGAATGACAATCGATTGATTAATAGGGCATGCCATCCTGCTACTGAGACGACTTGAGGTAAGGGGTCACCACCTGCCTTGTCAAAGTTGGTAGAAGGCCGTGGAGGGCGGATGATTTTTCCGCCCAGTGGTCCTTGGGGCCTAAGGCCCATCAACTATAATGGCCATTTTTAAAATTGGTACCTAAAATAAAAAATTTGACACCTAATAATATTATCATATAACAACACTAACTATTGACTATTACCATATTTGATCATCTTATGAGCATATTTGGTTACACACTTTCACTACTTTGGTTTCTCCATTGACCATTATCTATTTTTATTTGACCAGTCACTATGAAAGGAGTATTTTTTTTTTTTTATAAATGTATGAACAGAGAAAAGTCTTGACATCGAATCACAATAGCTCCAATATAACCATTTATCTTGTGTAATGCTTGGTGGATTTTTGCAAACTTTAATCCCCTTTCTTAGACTTTCGCTTGAGGGGACGTGCTTATAAATAATATAACATCCATTCATAATTCTCTCCCAATAATTCGAGTTATCAGATGCAATGGATCTCGACACTCACCATGAAAGAAATAATGATATATATATTTTTTATTTATCCAATTGGCTGCTAGTTAACCATAAAATTCTCAAGATACATAGCACTCTTTGATCTTCAATTACAGATAGTGTCCGACTTCCCATTTATCGAAGTAGATATCTTGGTGCGACTCGTTGTTCCTCATATAGACCCCATCATCCTTGGCAACCCAATAAAAATTATGGTGCGCATCGACATTTTCAATGTTGTCGGTGAATGCGGCGAAATACGAGTGGCTATTATCATCTGGAGCGAGGTAACAATGCCATGTTGTGCTCCGGAATACGTGTGGCTTGAACGACCACTGATACTCTGACCCAACGTCGATGTAGTGGTCTCCCAGATCGCTGTCGTTGCACTGACAGTCCACCAACAACGTCTTGTTTGGGCTCAGCTCGTTCACGATGTGGCCATGGTACTGAATCCAGGGAAAGACTAATCCAGATGACGAAGGGATTTCTGCTAGTAGTATTGTCGCTGCCAGTGAGACGACGAGTGCAGATAGTGCGAGGATTTTAGGTTGGGAGTTGGAGAAGGAGAACATGATTGTCATTTGTTATACAGAAAATTATTAATATGTCTTGTGAATAATTCATTGTATATATATATTCATATCCTTAAAAAATTTATGTTTTCATTTTATGGGAGTGGCTTGAATGTTTTTTTATGAATGGGAATAATTTAATTATTATCTATCCTTTTTGAAGAAAATGTAACTTATATGTTGAAATTGGGTAAAAGAAAATCTCAAAATTAAACATTTGATGATAAATTTTCCTTTTTTATGAATAAATTTTTCCTTATTTTCTATTTATGCTAATTTGGAATTTTACCTAAGATTTTATTATGGTTCATATTTATTGACTCAGATTTGTATTGAAGTGAAATATGGATAGTTAATGAATAATATAAAATTAGTATTGAACTTTTTCTAAAAAAAATTGAGTTATTGGGATGTAAAAAGGTGTTAACTTTATTGGTACTTAACGTTTGAATGAAATCTTATTTTAGTACAAATCGTTTCAGTCATTATCGTTTCAGAAAATCTCAAACAATATTTCCGTCTAAATTTTATGATAAGTGCTGATGTGGCAGTTAAGTCACACATCCCAGTCAGTAATAATAATAATAAAATAATAATTTTATTGTTTTTAAATTAGAAATTACTTTTTTATTAAGACAATTAATTTTTTAATTAAAAACAAAAAAATATTTTTCCCACATTCCCCCCTCTCCATCTCTTTTCTCCTCCCACCTTAAAAATTTAGATCTAAACGCTTTCACCACTTTTCTATTTTGGTACTTTTTGTTTATGGATCTAAATTTTTTCGTACTTTTCGTTTGTAGATTGAAGTTTTTGGTATTTTTTTCACCTCTAACCCTCCTTCTTCTGCCCTCCTGCCCTCTTTCTCCCTTCTCCCCTCTATTTTCTCCTCTTTTCCTTCTCTCCCATGATTACTCCTACTTTCTCGATTCGCCTCTCATCTCTTCCTCCTTCCCTCCGTTTTTTCTCTGTCTTTCTCTGTCTGTCCTACCTTCTCTCTTTCCTTCTCCTCAAAAATCAGATCTAGGATTTTTAGGAGGAGGGAGGGAGGAGAGAGAAGGGAGAGAGGCAAATGTGAAATTACAGAGAAGGAGGATCGAAAAGAGGAGAGGCGAAAGAAGGAGTTAAGAGAAAGTAGATGGGAGAAGGGAGAGAGGAGAGGTGAAGGGAGTAAGAAGCAGAGGTGAAAAAGTACTAAAAACTCAGATCTACAAACAAAAAGTACCAAAATGAGAAAGTGACAAAATATTTTGTACTGAAGCCATGAAATATTTAGATATATATTTTCGAGGTGGAAGGAGAAAGAAGAGGAAAAAAATTAGAAAAATTCAATATTATTTATTTATTAATTAAAAATTAATTATTTTAATATTTTTATAATATTAAAATGATAATATTATTATTTTATTAATATTTTAGCTGACTGGGATGTGTGACTTAGCTGCCACGCCAGCACTAACAAAATATTTGGATGGAAATACTGTTTCGAGATTTTCTGAAATAATTTTTTTGAAATGATATGTACTAAATTGAAATCGGCCCAAACAGTATTTACCAAAAAAAGTTAACAACTCGAATGTAACGGATCATGACGTGGACAACAATATCATCTCGTGCTCTGGTTCTAAATCACAACAAAGATTTAACTCTGACTCAACAAAGAACACAATGATTTAATTTCAATCGATAAATTGACTACATAAAAAGTATCCTTATTACTACATTTTATTTAACATATGTGTACTACTTGGAACAATATGTCAATCAATTAGCCAACCATTTGGAAAAATACTCATCTACATTACTGTCTTGGTTCCTATAATGACTCCATCCTCTTTCGCAGCGAAAATGAGATCAAAATCATAAGGCGGAGTTTTAAAATCGTAGACATGAAAATATGCCTGGTGATTCTTATCCGGAGCAAGGTAGCACTGCCAGAGGTTCTTCCGGATGAAATGTGGCTTGAACCTCCAGTTGAACTCGACTCCAATGTTGATGTAGTGGTCTCCCAGGTCGTGGTCAGTGCAATGACAATGCACGTATAGCACCTGGCCCGACCTAAGCTCATTTTTTATGTGAACTGTAATCGGAGGATTGCGTAATTCATCTGCTCTAGACGAGAAAATGACCGTGGCCTGCAGAAGCATAGAGGTCCCTACCATCACCAACAACGATACATAGAACTTGGTTTCCATTTTTCTTTTGTTGCGTTTCAAAGTCTGATACATAGAAAATGATGTGAACGAGTTCTTATATATTGAAAATTTGTAAGCATTTTTATGGTGGGTCAAATATTTTAATAGTCCCAAAACTTTGGGCCGAGTTACATATCAGTCCTGAAATTTCAATTTGTTACAGACTCATCCCAAAAATATGGACACCGTTACGTTTATGCCAGACAACCTTGGCTTTCTTCTTCTTTCCTTCCTTCATATTCCAAATGAAGTTGCTGCATAACTTTTCAACCTCAGTAATAACAGATTTGGGCAACAAGAAAATGGCCATCCAACATCTTTAATAGCTGCAACTCCTTCTTCAGTATAATGAATTTTCCTGTTTTATGAATAAAAAGTTCCTTTTTTTTTCTAATTATGCTAATTTGAAATTGTAACTAAATTTTCATTATTGTTAATATTTATCGTCTTGGATTTGTATTGAAGTGAAACATGGACGGTTAATGAATAATATAAATTATTATTTATTTTTTTTCCAAAAAACTCGAATTATTAAAATGTAGCAATTAATGACATGGACAACAATATTATGATATCCTGCTCTTTTTCTAAATCACGTCTCAACAAGTAACCTGATGATTATATTTTAATCGATAAGTGAATCATCAACAACAGAAAGAGCAGCTTTATTACAATATTTTATTTAACATATGTGTACTATTGGGAGGAGTAGGTCAATTAGTTAGCCAACCAACTAGAAAAGAACTCATCTACATGAGTGTCTTGGTTAATATAATAGACCCCATCTTCTCTCGCAGCGAAAATAAGATCGTAATCGTTACTCGGAGTTGAATCGTCGAAGACATGGAAATATGCATGGTGAGTCTTGTCCGGAGCAAGGTAGCACTGCCAGAGGTCCTTCCGGATGAAATGTGGCTTGAACCCCCAATTGAACTCGTTTCCAACGTTGATGTATTGGTCTCCCAGGTCGTGGTCAGTGCAATGACAATGCGCGTAGAGCACCTGGCCCGAGCTAAGCTCATTTTTTATGTGAACGGTCATTGAATGATCGCGTGGTGGACGTTGCGAGGAAATGACCGTGGCTTGCAGAATCATAGAGTCACTACCACATCACAATGAACCATCATCAGCAATGATACATAGAACATGGTTTTCATTTTTCTTTTGTTGTGTTTCAAAGTCTGGTACATAGAGAATGCCGTGAATGGGTACTTATATATTGAAAATTTGTAAGCATTTTTATGGTATTGAATATAGTCATTCTTTTTTCATAGGGAAATATTGGATATTTCCTATCTGGAAATTGGAAAAAAGGAATTTTATAATTATTCCTTGAACACTGAATTGGTGTTTTTTATCGTTATGGAAATAAGACAATGACTAAATTCATTCTCAATACAAATTCATGCAATTTTCAGTGTACAAGGACTTGCTCACAACATTTCACTAGAATAGGTTCACTTGTTTTCTTCTCTTGAAAATAAATTATCTTTTTCTTATCTCATGGAAGAATAACATGGGCCTTCTCAACAAAAATGAGTGGGCTGGGCTGTAATGGAGTGAGATTTTATGGAATTCCTCTCTATGCGACTCTCGCACGAGCCAAATCTTACTGGCTGACATATCATTTGCATGATCTTGTAGGTCTCAATTCGATTTGTCATATCTAAATTACTAATTAATATTGTTCTAAACCAAGACATATTATCTAGTAACCTAATAAAATAATTCTAATATATTTTGTCCAACACTTAACTAATTCGATAATAGTGGAATAGTCCAATAACAGTTGGATCGCCATGATCTGGGTCCATGAAAAAAATAAGATAATTTAACTCCCTTCTCCTTTGTTGAATAGGACCAACAACAGTCCTAGCCGAACTATCCGTCTTCCTCTTATTCTCCTCCTACCAGACGTGACGCTATTTCCTGCGCTTATTCTCCAACAGCTCAGCCCTCAAAACAGCAGCTTTGACATCTGCAATCCTAGAGGTGACATTGGCATTGGCTTGGATGGATGTCTTCAGTCCCTTCAAGAACTGTTGATTCAACTCATCCTCTTTAAACTCCAGAGCTCCCTTTTACCATGTGCTAAGACGCATAAACTCACGGTAGTACTTAGCTACTGACTTCTCCTCCTACTTCAAGGTCTGAAACTCCAACCACTTAGCCCGCTGCCAGGTCACAAGCATGTACTCATTCCTGAATACTTTCTTGAAACCTTCAAACCCGATAGCAAAAGGATCCTCATCCACAGCCTTTCGCCGCTTCATCCATGGATATATCCACCGTCAACATCATCAACTCTACCTCGAATGCCAATACCGTTATGCTTTGTTCAGTTTCACTCTTGAAAATGGGTAAAAGAAAATACCACATTGAACATTGTATAATGAATTTCCTTTTTTATGAATAAAAGGTTCCTAGTTTTTCTAATTATGCTAATTTCAAATTGTAGCTAAGTTTTCATTATTGTTAATATTTATCGTCTCAGATTTGTACGGAAGTGAAACATGGACATGGACGGTTAATTAATAATATAAAATTAATACTGAATTTTAAAAAAATTGAGTTATTGAAATGCAAAGGTTCATGACATGGACAATAATATCACCATCTAGTGCTCTTGTTCTAAATCACGACTCAACAAATAACCTGATGATTCTCTCTCTGGAACGCATCCAGAATCGCTTTTTGTGGTCCGGTGTTTTAGACAAGGACAAAATTCATTGGATTAGCTGGAAACTGGTTAAAACTCCGAAGAGGCTTGGTGGACTTGGAGTCCAGGATTTGAGTTCTCTCAATGTTGCACTCTTGTGCAAATGGCATTGGAGATTCGCGGTGGATCGTTCGGCTTGGTGGCGGGATTTGATTATTTCGAAATGCGGCAAGGGTCCTTCTGAGTGGCAACCTTTTTGGCAATTCCGTTCTGTCGGCTTATCGCTTTGGAAAGGGGTGATCTCTGTCAGTTCAACTTTCTGGTCTTACGGCTCTATCGATCCAGGGGGTGGGATGTGTGCTTTTTGGTTTGACTTTTGGGTTAAAGGTGTGAGATTGGTGAGTGAGTTCCCAAGAATTGCGGCTGCCGCCCAATTCTTGGACGTGTCTGTTACTAATGTTGTTTCATTTTCAGATCAGCTGGGATGGTCAATTCCACTCCGCTTTCATTTGCGTGGGGGAGCTTTACAGGAATGGCACAACCTTCTGCTTCATCTTTCATCCATCCCTCGGGTACATCTCACTGAGGGGCCGGCCTTCATCACTTGGTCGCCCCAAAGCGATGGGAAGTACTCGGTTGCCTCTCTCCGCCGCATCCTGATTGAAAAGAAGTACTCCGGATCAAAAGACTTTCCTTCAGAGGTTATTTGGCAACCTGTGGTTCCTTCTAAGATGACGTGCTTAAGCTGGAAAATTTACTACAAAAAGGTGGCAACAATCGACAATCTCCAAAGGAAAGGCTTCTCCCTTGCAAACAGGTGTGTCCTCTGTGGTTCCAACCTCGAGTCGGTTGATCATCTCTTTCTTAGATGTGCTTTCTCTTCGGAAGTTTGGTCTCTTCTCAGTTCAAAACTTTCCATTCATGGACCCTTCCCCCTCACAATTGAAGGATTCTTTATCGGATGGAAAGGCTTGAACTGTCTTAAAGAGTTATGCTCCGGTGATGAAAGTAATTCTCCATTCAGTTTTGTGGTTCATATGGGCCGAGCGCAATGGTCGTATTTTCAGAGATCGTTCACACTCTCCTCTCGTCACGCTTCATAAAATCTGGAGCGCGGTCGGTGATTGGTTAGTTGTTTCTGGTATCTTTCTGCCGCTTGACTTAATTGAGTGGAGGCGGAGGGTGTTTGATAATGGCTAGCACTCCTTATTTTCCTTCAGCCTCGTTTTTGGCTTCTGCTGTTTTGCTGTTTTTGAGAGTTGTAAGGTTCTTTTTTGATTTGTTGCTCTGTTCCTGTTCGCGGAACTCTTGTGCAGGGGCTGTTTGGTTGCTCTGCTTGTTCAGCCCCTTGCTTCCTTTTTGTTGACTGCCTTTTTCGGCCTTAGTACATAATACATATACATATTCATCAAAAAAAAAAAAATTTCAATCGATAAGTGAATCATCAACCACAGAAAGAGTAGCCTTATTACTACGTTTTATTAAACACATGTAAACTACTTGGACCAATATGTCAATCAATTAGCCAACCATTTGGAAAAGAACTCATCTTCTTCACTTTCTTGGTTAATATAATAGACCCCATCCTCTCTCGCTTCGAAAATGATATCATAAACTCGTCTCGGAGTTGTATCGTCGAAGACATGAAAATATGCATGGTGATTATAGTCCGGAGCAAGGTAGCACTGCCAGAGGTTCTTCCGGAAGAAATGTGGCCTGAACCTAAAGGTGAACTCGACTCCAATGTTGATGTATTGGTCTCCCAGCTCGTGGTCAGTGCAATGACAATGCACGTATAGCACCTGGCCCGAGCTAAGCTTGTTTTTTACGTGAACTGTAACAGGATCGAGAAAACTATATGCACTAGACGAGGGAATGACCATGACATGCAGAAGCATACACGCCGCTACCATCATCAACAACGATGCAGAAAACTTGGTTTCCATTTTTTCTTTTGTTGTGTTTCAAACTCTGGTACATAGAGAATCTTGTGAACGAGTCTTTATATATTGAAAATTTGTAAGCATTTTTATGGTATTAAATATAGTCGTTGTTTCTTTAAAGGTAAATATTAAATATATTTCCTATCTTGAAAAGGAAAAAAAAAAAAAGAATTTTATAATTATTCCTTAAACACTGAATTGATGCTTTTTTCATATGGAAATAAGATAATGAGTTGTTTTGATTTTGAGATTTGGTCAAAACTGATTTGAAATAGCAAGATATTTGAAATAGAAAAAATTTAAATAAGCAAGCTATTTACAAAATAGCTTGTTTGGTTGGTAAGAGACCTTAAAACGAGGGAAGGATTTTAATTTATGAAAAAATTATATATAATTAATATATTTAGAAAATGACCAATATGTCCCTACTTTTATCTCCTTCACTTAGTTTATTTTACATTTTAGGTAAGTCAATTTGGTATTTTCACTCAAATCACCTTAGAGATTTGTAAAATCCCACCTATATGAAGGGGATTTCAAAAGGACCACAAAATCCCCTTCTGGGCCACGAAGTGATTTTAAATCACCTTCAATTCTCTTGCATTTTATTGCTCCAGAGGGGTGATTTCGTTCAAATCACCTGGACCCACCAAATCACCTCCCAAATTCATCTCGATTTAAGAAAACAAACGACCCGAATTTATTCTCAATACAAATTCTTGCAATTTTCAGTGTATAAATGACTTGTTTACAACATTTCACTATAATAGGTTACTTGTTTTCATCTCTTGGAAATAAATTATTTTTGCATAACTTGGAAATGAAAAAAAATATGCACTAGCAAATTTTTTCCGTTATACTTGTCCTTCCTCTTCTTTTTTTTTTTTTGTCAAAGGCAGCTCCTTTCGGATAGACGAGGCAACAAACACAAACAAGAATGGAACATCAAGTCCCTACCCAGGAAGTCATGTCTACCTCCATGACCCCTGGGAGGTTAGTCAGGGTCATACGAGTCACGTAATGGGCGACCCTGTTACCTGAACGGCGAACCGTCATGAAGCGCCAGACCGAAGCTCCCATTTGTCCTTTCTTGAAAACGAATTAATTTTTTCTGTCACAAAGTAATATATGGGCTTTGACCCAAAATTACGTGGGCTGGACTGACATTAGAGATGATATCTAGTTCATTTAACTTATTTTGGATTGGATTGGATATGAGCCCACTTAAAATTGGGTTTGATCCAAAACCACTAATAATTATTTATTTTTTATTCGTTTAATTATTTTTTAACTTAGCATGGATAAAAAACTAGCCCAATTTCCACAATCTAAAGAAGACTACATTTAGGCAGCATCGAATGTTACGATTATCAACCGAGTTCAGATACGTTTACAAGCTTGTTAATGATTTGGTTTTACTGTGTGTATCTCATGTGCTGCTTAAGACGCACCAATTTCCAAATTTGGAGATTATGGGTTTGTTAATTAACCTCATTATCGATCAAGTTTTTTATCCTTTCTTCCTCTAATTGAATTTATTAGTTAGTGGCCCATTGGATATCTACTAACCCATTTCAATAACTTAGATTCAATGGTGTACTACAACATATCCAATCCAGTTCAAAACAAAAAAAAATATTTGAAAACAATTTGAATAAAAAAAAATCCAACGGATCCAACTAACACTACAAAAAAAACGCTATTTGGCGTCGGTCATACACGCGTTTTAGCGTCGGTCATGACCGACGCCAAAATAAATAGCGTCGGTCGGCAAGACCGACGCCAGATACGGTGACGCTATCCTTTAGCGTCGGTCGTTTGGTCAACCGACGCTAAAATAAAACACGACCGACGCTAAAATATGGTTTGACCGAGTGGGTGGCTGACCAACCCAATTTTTTCGTTTTTTGTTTTCATTTTAATTTTTCATTTATTATTTTCATTTTATTTTTATTTTTTTTCTAATCTGGGTTTTTTCCAGATCTGGGTTTTTCCCTCATGGCTGCCGTTGGCACGGCGGATGTGCGTGTCGCGATGACGTGCGCTGAGTGGGGTGGGTTGGCAGTTGAGCAGGAGGAGGTTGGACGGAGGGGAGGAGGCTGGTGTGGAGGAGGAGGAGGCGTGCTGAGGAGAGGAGAGGTTTGGAGGAGGAGGAGGAGGAGGGCTGGTGGGTTGGAGGAGGAGGAGGAGGAGGCTGGTGGCTGGAGGAGGAGGAGGAGGTTTGGGGGAGGAGGAGGAAGGTTGTTGGAGGAGGAGAGGAGGTGGTGGCTGGAGGAGGAGGAGAGTGAGTGATTGGAGGAGGAGGCTGGTGGGTTTGAGGAGGAGGAGGAGGAGGTGGAGGGGAGGAGGGAGGGGAGGAGGGAGGCTGTGGCTGGAGGAGGGGGAGAGGTTTGGGAGGAGCGGAGGGTTTGGAGGAGGAGGAGGAGGAGGAGGAGGAGAGGTTGTGGAGGGAGGAGAGAGAGGAGGAGGTGAGGAGTGGTTGGAGAGGAGAGGAGGCTGGTGGCTGGAGGAGGAGAGGAGTTTTAGGAGAGAGAGGAGAGGATTGAGAGAGGTGAGAATTTGAGATTTGGGTTAAGATGGGGATTTAAATACTTACTTGTTTTAGCGTCGGTCGATGACCGACGCTAAAACGCGTGTCAACCGACGCTAAATACACGCGTTTTAGCGTCGGTCAGTGACCGACGCTATTCTCTTTCTGCTGACCGACGCCAATTTACCAATCCGGTCAACCAAAAATTGAACCAAAACCGGATAATAGCGTCGGCTCTTAGTCCATTTTAGCGTCGGTCGGTCATCAACCGACGCTAAAACGCGAAGTCAACTTCTTAGCGTCGGTTGTTGACCGACCGACGCTAAATTCCTACGTTTCAACCGACGCTAAAAGGTGTTTTTTTTGTAGTGTAATTGGATAAAAGTATCCCATATTTAGATCCATTGCTAACTCTAGCTGCAACAAGGTTTCAGGAAACTCCTCTCCCTCCTATCTCAGTTCGGGGCTAGACTAACGACATGTTGGTCGTTTATTGCCACAAAAGCTAGATAGTGTGGGAGTTGGAAAGAAGAAAATGACTGTCATTTGTGTTCTAGCCCAATCGTCATAGAACAATATTATTTGTGTAGGTTTTGACTAAGGGTGCCGATCGATTGACAACCTGCTATGCCAAAAATCCTCGATTTGGATCTCGGTTGGTGCCATATAAATGTGTATGAATCGCCATAGTCAAAGTATTATATGGTATATAAAGTAAAGAGAACAAGATAGAATATGACAACGATGGCTGTTGAGAGGTTTGCTTGTATGTTTCCCTAATTATGTTAATTTGAAATTGTACCTAAGTTTTCATTATTGTTAATATTTACAAATCTGAAGTGAAATATGTACGGTTAATTAGTAATATAAAATTAATATTAGATATTTTTTTCAGTAATTGAGTTATTGAAATGCAATGGTTATTCATAAAAAAATGCAATGGTTCATGACATGGACAATAATATCATCATCTAGTGCTCTTGTTCTAAATCACGATTCACAACTCAACAAATAACTCGATAATTAAATTTTAGTCAATAAGTGAATCATCAACACCAGAAAGTGTAGCCTTATTACTTTATTTTATTAAACACATAGAATACTGAACAATATGTCAATCAATTAGCCAACCATGCCGAAAAGAACTCATCTTCTTGAGTGTCTTGGTTAATATAATAGACCCCATCTTCTCTCGCAGCGAAAATGAGATCAAAATCGTATCTCGGAGTTCTATCGTCGTAGACATGAAAATATGCATGGTGATTATAGTCCGGAGCAAGGTAGCACTGCCAGAGGTTCTTACGGAAGAAATGTGACTTGAACCTAAAGTTGAACTCAACTCCAACATTGATGTATTGGTCTCCCAGCTCGTGGTCCGTGCAATGACAATGCACGTATAGCACCTGGCCCGAGCTAAGCTCATTTTTTATGTGAACTGTAATCGGAAAACTGAGAAAACTATCTGCACGAGACGAGGAAATGATTGTGGCCTGCAGAAGCATAGACGCCACCACCATCATCAGCAACGATACACAGAACTTGGTTTCCATTTTTCTTTTGTTATGTTTCAAAGTTTGGTACATAGAGATGTAAACTGTAATTGAAGATCTTAATCATGCGATCTAGTTACATGAACTTAAATCGACATACCCGTAGACATGGTGATCGACAGGGGTCGATGAACAGAAGAGGAACAGCGATGATCCTCCAAAAGCGTGCAAGAGAGGGAACGGATCCGCCGATCTTGATCTTGAACTGGTAGGGTTTCGCCTCTTCCTCTCTTTCCTATAAACCTTTAGTGTGTTTTTACGGCTTAACTCTTAGGATGGAATAAGAGTTATATTTATAGGCAGAGAGAGGGGCCAAACCCTAATGATCTTTTAATCTCAACCGTCCATCAAGGTTTGAGTTATTAATTAGGGTTAACTTCTAAGTCCAAACCCATAAAGGAAAAAAGGCTTTATCCAACAGTTTTTCCTAACCAGATCATGTTAAGTTATTTGGGCCACATAAGAAAAGGAAGATATATTAATGTATTAAAATATATCTTACAGTCTCCCACTTGGTCAGATAACAATCATTTATGATATAGTAGGAAATACATAAGGCGCGCATAAATGCTGGATTAAAGCCGTCATTCACCATTGGTTTCTTTCAAGTACCTTAATTGAACTGAATCATTAATCAGAGTCATAGCGGTTGTGTGTTAATAAAAGAACACAGTTCCTTCCATGTACTACTGATCGATAATTAGAACAATTAAGTCTATAAATTGAAGTTATCTTAATGGTCCCATAAGCGTCTTAAGAAAGACTCATTCTGTTTCATTTAATCACATAATATGTATACAGATCCATAATTTGAAACAGAAAAATTAAGAAGTTTCATTAATGAATATTCAAATAATTATTGAGATGTCAAATCTTAATACATAGCAAAATCCAATACGTGATAAAATCTACTAGTTACTCTCAAGACCCATTGATTCAACATGTTGCTTAAAAGTCTTGGGAGGTAACCCTTGGTAAAAGGATCTGCTATGTTAGCATGTGTGTTGATATGCTCAATTGACACTCGTTTCTTCTGAACTTCTTCTTTAACTGATAAAAATCTCATCTCCATGTGCTTGATTCCTTTGGAGTACTTATCATTCTTTGAGAAGAATACTGTTGCGGTGTTGTCACAATAAATTTTCATGGCCTATTAATAGAAGTCAACACACTAAGCCCTGAAATGAAATTCCGCAGCCATAATGCATGAACTGTAGCCTCAAAGCATGCCACAAACTCAGCCTCCATGGTAGATGATGTTATAATGCTTTGTTTGGCACTCTTCCAAGAAATGGCGCCTCCAGCTAACATGAACACATATCCAAAAGTACTCTTTCTTGTGTCCACACATCCACCATAGTCTGAATCTGTGTAACCAACTATTTCGAGTTTTCAGTGTGCTTAAAAGTGAGCATATGTTTCTTCGTTCCTTGTAAGTATCTCAACACCTTCTTAGCTGCTTTCCAATGATCCATGCCTGGATTCTGTTGATAGCGACCCAACATCCCAACTGCAAAACTTATGTCTGGCCTAGTGCAAACATGTGCATACTGCAAACTGCCTACAAGAGAAGTATAAGGATAATCCTTCATTCGATTGCGTTCTAATTCAGTTTGAGGACATTGACTTAAGCTGAACTTATCCCCTTTCTGAATTGGAACAACATTACCATCACAAGTTGCCATATTAAATCTTTCTAAAACCTTAGTGATATAGGCATTCTGAGACAAACCTAAAATCCTACGTGATCGATCCCGGAATATCTCTATCCCTATCACGTAGGAAGCCTCTCCCATATCTTTCATTTCAAAGTTTCGTGAAAGAAAATCCTTAGTTTCTCGTAATAAACCAAGGTCACTACTGGCAATGAGGATATCATCAACATATAAGACTAAAAAAACAAACTTACTCCCACTGATCTTTAGGTATATACAATGATCAACAATGTTTTCAGTAAACCCAAAAGTGGTAATGGTATCATGAAACTTGATGTACCATTGGCGAGAAGCTTGTTTTAGTCCATATATTGACCTCTGCAACAAACAGACTTTATCTTCGTTTCCTTCTTCGATAAAACCCTCTGGTTGAGCCATATAAACTTCTTCATCTAAACTCCCATTCAGAAAAGTCGTTTTGACATCCATTTGATGTAACTCTAAATCAAAATGAGCCACAAGAGCCATAATTATGCGCAATGAGTCTTTCTTTGAAACGGGAGAGAATGTCTCATTATAGTCAACTCCCTCTCGTTGATTAAATCCTTTAGCTACAAGTCTAGCTTTATGCCGTTCGATCTTGCCAAGAGAGTCACGTTTGGTTTAAAGACCCATTTACAACCGACTTTCTTATGACCTTCTGGAAATCGACCAACTTCCAAACTTTATTTGTAGCCATAGAATCTAACTCATTGTGCATGGCCTCTATCCATTTATTGGCGTCTTTACTTTTCACGGCTTGTGAGTATGAGACGGGATCTTCATCCATCCCAATGTTAAATTCACATTCTTGTAAATATAGCACGTAATCATCAGAAATGGCTTGTCTTCTTGGTCTAGAAGACCTCCTTAATGCTACTTCTGGTGTTGTATTTACAACAGGTTCATCAGTTTCATTATGGAGTGTGTGATCATCGACGTTTGGTTCTACATTGTTGGTAGGATCAACAATATGAGGCAGAACTATGTCAGTCGAAATTTGGGGCATAGGGATTCGTATTGGCACCCTAATTTCGTTTATGACCACGTCTCTCATTTCATCACTCCCACTGATTTCACCATCTTCAATGAATTTAGCATTTCCAGTCTCTACTATTCTCGTACTATTGTTAGGACAGTAAAACCTGAACCCTTTTGATCTTTCCGGGTACCCGATGAAAAAACCACTAATGGTTTTTGGGTCGAGTTTCTTCTCATATGGATTGTAAATGCGAGCCTCTGCTGGACATCCCCATATGTGGAAATGTCTTAAACTAGGTTTCCATCCTTTCCACATCTCGAAAGGTGTTTTTGGAACGAATTTACTAGGAACCCTATTCAAGATGTAAACAACAGTCATAAGGGCATGCATCCACAGAGAAACAGGTAAATTGGCATTGCTCATCATGCTTCTAACCATCTCCATTAAGGTACGATTACGTCTCTCAGCTACACCATTCATCCAGGGTGATCCGGGCATTGTGTATTGAGGAACGATTCCTAATTTCTGAAGGAGTTTAGCGAAAGGGCCAGGACGTTGTCCTGATTCATCGAATTTTCCATAGAATTCACCACCTCTATCCGATCTAATGATTTTTACTTTCTTACCTAATTGTCTCTCAACTTCAGTGATGTAAAGCTCTACAGCGTTTACAGATTGAGATTTTTCATGCAATAGGTAAAGATAGCAATAACGTGAATAGTCATCAATAAAGGTGATGAAGTATTTTCTCCACCAAAAGATGGACGTCGAAGGACCGCAGATGTCTGTGTGTATTATTTCAAGTAGCTCGGTGCTTCTTGTGGCTCCTTTCTTGGTATGTTTAGTTTGCTTTCCCTTAATGCAATCTATACAAGTACCAAAATCAGATTTTACTCTTTCTGAGTGACGGGAGAATTTCAGATTTTACCAAGAGATTAACTCTTTCTTATAGTGGTCGGGCTTCATTTGGTCTTATAGTGGTCTGGGTTGTAAGGAATCCCTGCATTGAATTTGAAACGTGTACATTAGAGCCAGAATCAATCCACCAAGTATTAGAAGGTGCTTCCACAAAGTTTGATTCGAAACATACAAAGGCAAGAGACTTACCCTTCTTCTCGAACCATTCTTTGCGCTTTATGCAATCCCTCTGGATGTGTCCAACTTTGTGACAAAATTTGCACTCATCCTTCTTGATTTTCTTGGAGGTAGATTGAACCGACAAATTGGACGACCCTTTATGGTTGGAATGGTTAGTCTTTCCACCCTTCCAACCTTATTGGTCTTCCCTTTCCCATTACCATGCATGAAGTTGGCTTGAACAACGCTAACATTTTGTTGCCTAAGCCGACCCTCTTCCTGCACCAATTTATTGGACAGTTGATTCACATTCCATTTTTCATTGATGGTATTATAGTGAATCTGGAAGGGCCCATACTGGTCAGGCAGTGAGTTCAAGATAAATTGGACTAGGAAGTTGGTGCGCAAATTAATGCACACTAGTTTTAACTCAATGGATTTCTCCAAAGAGATCGTTTTTCCCTAGGGTCTTTCTTTTTCTATTACTCAACAGTTGTGGAATAAGCAATTCGGGTTTTCGTGTTGGGTTTGAAATGGTTTAAAAATGAACTAAGTAAACTAAAAATGCAAATTGAACAAGCAAACAAGTGAAGCAGATTGGAGATTTGAATATAGACTAAGGCGTTTGTCCAGACTCGAATCCGCTCTAGCTCGATTAAGACGGATGATGCAATGCAATTTCAGTTTATCAGACTTGATGACTCGACACTTCCTTGGGTAATCTCTACTCCATGGTCAGGATGCAGAGAAACTATCCTATCAAACCTACAAGTTCCTATGGTCAAGATAACTCGCAAATCCTCAAGAACGCACGAAGAACAGTGAAATGCCACAAAGATATGTAAAGAGATTAGTTTCCCGGCCCTATGGTCAAGACACCGGCAACCCTAACGACCTCCTAAACTCTAGAATGATCTACGTCCATGGTCAGAACCCAAATCAAAGATGAAACAAAATCCTACGATATGGTCAATCAACGGATTCTTAGAGCTTCAAATTAGGGTTTAAGAGAAAACTCATCACATGTCTGAATAAACTTCAATTAACATTAACGGGTTAGAAACCCGACATCATCCATACAAAATCTCACTAGAGTTTCATCTAATCTGAACAAACTAAAGAGTTTAGCTCGACATCGCTACAGAAGAAATCGCAGAAACAAAGAAGAAGAGAACTGGAGAAGAAGACATCTTACTCCGAGTAAACCTAATCCTGTCGAATCCTAGAAACTCCTGAGCTAATCCTCGCTTCTCCTCGCTTAATCGTCACTTCAAAGCTTCAAAATCCTCCTCCGAGAGTGTCTGGTTCGTCGAAATCAGAATGAAGAATGAAGTCTTCTCGTCTCTCCCTTGAAAACCCTGTTTTACTCTCCGAAATCCGTCCTGGAAAAAGTGCGCCCGGCGGCACTTAAAAAGTGCGCCGGCGCACTTTTCCATGAAAATGGCGCACTTTTGTGCCGATGGAAAAATTCCAGGAGACTAAAAATAAAGTGCGCCTGGCAGCACCAGAAAAGTGCGCCGGCGCACTTTTCATGGATTTAGGCGCACTTTTGCCCCTGGAAATGACCTTCAGCTCTTTTGATGATTCCCGCTCCGTTTGAACTCCAAATTGATCCCCGTTTGAAGTGCCGAGCTCGTAGAAAAGTCATCCACAACGTGGTAACCTGAAATCTCAACAAAAACAACTCGAAACAACATCAAATTGCCCAAAAGAGGGCCAACGGGAGATAAAACATATTTTCATAAAAGTCATTCAAGTCATCACAATTCGGAGTCAATAAGGGGAATGTCGTTCAAATGTGGCGATATAAACGCGGTAAATCTAACGTCATCAAATCACCCCACACTTAAACGTTTTGTTGTCCTCAAACAAGAATTTTACCACAACAATGCACCAACTTGAATGAGCAAACCGAAAACCTCTTGGTTCCTAGAAAGATGTATACGGTGCTTCAACCAAACAAGAGGATTACCCAACTAACCACACAATAGGAACCAAACTTTTGCCAGAGTGAAAGAGGAACAAGACTTTAACGAACTAGTGAACAACCTGACTTGGTAAAGGCAAGACAACGCTTACTTCCGCTACACTTACTCTAGGACGCAACCGGACACTTGCTAGATAAGGGAACACGACTAGAACAAAATTAAAGAGAATTTCATTTTTCTCTTCATCTTTTTTTTTTCCTTTCTTTTTTTTTTTTTTCCCGAATGGGCGGTACAGTGTGGATACTACCGGGTACGGAGCAGCCGGAAACCTTTAGAATTCCGCGTTATCCTAGACCCCAGCCACGATCGGGAGTAGGTTAGAAGAAGAATGCCACATTGAGACTTCCCTTTGGGACTACAGCAATGGGCAGGCATGTATGCCAGCTCGTGAATCGACCCACAACTTCAATACCAAACCATTCATTTTTCAGATTTTCTTTGATTGGGAAAAATCAATAAAAAACTTAAAGCACGAAATTAACAGATCCCTATCTAGACTCGATCCAGGCATTGAACTAGAGAATTCGAGCGTCAGACAGACCAAGTCTTACACATTAACAAGTCAACTGTTCACTAACACGATAAGGCAAGCTCCTAGACTACTAAGACAAGAAGAATGGAGATGGTTCATAATTCAGGTTCTCACACACACATTTGGTTAAAGCCAAAGCACCACATCAATCTCACCATATGGAAGACAGTAGGCAATCCAAGAAGTTATTAACAATGTGAAAAATTTCTTGCTACCGAGAATGGGAAGGTGTGAAAGAGCGACAAAACAAAGCACAACCACCGCCCATCAAAACATGCAAATAGACACCCACCCCACACTTAAAATTTGGACATTGCCCTCAATGGACCACACAAAAAGGTGAAGAAGGGTGTAAGGTGGGTACCGAGAAGTGATCATGAGGATGCAGTGGAGGCAAGAGTGAAGTACAGGCGGACAGTCATGGCGGGAGCTGAGGATAGCCTGAAACTGGAGAGAACCTCACAACACGATTAGAGCATTCAAAGTAAGAATAGACACTGACTCAAGAACTGCAACAGTTCGACACAAACTCAAAATTAAACAACTGATTAAAAAAACTCAAAACGACTCCAGACATGGGTTGCCTCCCATGAAGCGCTCTTTATTTTACGTCTTTGAGCAGACGATACTGGTCTAACGTGCGGCATCCCAGCTCAGAACTTCTTTCAGACTGGCATCCGTGTCCTGAAAGAATACCTTCATCGCTCCACTCTGAAGCACAAATTTCTTCCCGCTAGCAGGGTAAAGTCCAATGAACCGCCCGCCACGCAATCCAGCTACCTCAAAGGGTCCAAAATAGCTCCACTTTGTCCAGGACCACATCTGGGGGTCTGGTAGGAGTAGTTTCATGGGCGGCGCCTTATCTTTCTTAGGAGGCTTGTTTTCTTCTTAACTCCACCTGTATCCTTGGTAGATACTATCGCCGCTACCTGATCCTACAAAGATGAAGATGAATAAGGAGTATCCATATCGGTAAATACAGTATAAACTGAAGCATTTTTCAAACACTAACGACATGGATTTCTTAGCGGAAGAGTGCACATTAGTATCAGGTGGAGGGATTTCGAATGTAATAACTTTTTCCTCATCCCGAAAGGTCAACCTCCCAGCCTTTGCATCTATGAGTGCACCAGAAGTGGCTAGGAAGGGTCGTCCCAAGATAAGGGGAATGTTAAACACTCTCCATGCAATCAATAACCACAAAATCAGTCATGAAGTAGCTATCATGCACCTTAACTACAACATTTTCAGCAATACCCCTAGGATGTCTAACAGTTTGATCAGCTAGGTTGATATTCATGGGGTAGGAGTTAGTCTAGGCAGTCCTTGACGTTCAAACAATGAGTAAGGCATAACACTAATGCTAGCACCTAAATCCGCAAGAGCTCTATCAACCAAATATGTGCAATAGAACAAGGAAAAGAAAAACTCCCTGGATCAGGTTGCTTTGGCACCACGTGGCTCTGCTTCGGATTAGACTCGCCAGCTCCATGGAGGGTAACTGTGGCTATCTCCTCTATCTCGTCTGCTTTCGTCTTTTGAGAGGAGTTCTTTGGAAGAGGATGGGACAACTTTATCTTTCTTCTTATCAGGAATCACGCTTCTCAGCTCCTCCACCACAGCAGCAGCTTCTGCATTTTCAGCTTCTTCTTCTTGGAGAGAATTTCTTTCATATGCCTAGCATAATCCGGGTTTGCAAGAAGTTCTTCCAATAAAGCAACTCCCATCTTCTGGTTATTAATTGTTACCAGAGTCTTCCCCAAGTTCTCCTTGTTTAGCACAGGTCTGTTCAAGGCTGCAGGATAAGGTGCTTTTGGTCGGTAAGGATCGACTGGTGGTAGCTTCTTTTCTTTGCTGCTCCTTCTGACACAACTGCTCCATTGGCTTCTCCAATTCATCCGTGCCATCCTGAAGAGAAACTGCTCCACAGAATTCTTCCTTAGTTTTGCCTCCTCCGGCATTGTTAGATGAAGAGGAGGGAGTTGTGCTAGGAAGAAGACCAACTACCTTCTCCTGCAAAAAGTTGGTTATTGCCGTCACACCCGATCGTCTAGCTTCTTGACAGAGGCCTCGGTGAGTGAAATGTCCTCTTATTGGATTGAGTCTCAGCAAGAATCTTGTCCAACATGATATCGGAGTAGACTTAGGCGCAGAAGAGCTCGAACCACCGTTATTGTTCTGATTTTGGTTCTGGTTTTGATTGTTATTCCAGCCTCCCTCTGTTCTGCCATTGGGAATTCTGATTCTGATTCCCATTATTCCTCTGATAACCCCCTTGGTTCTGGTTATTGTTCCAGTTCCCTCTGTTCTGCCATTGGGAGTTCTGATTCTGATATCCTCCTGGTTCTGGTTATTCCCTTGGTTTGGGCCACCAACATAAGCAATCTCCTCTTGTTGTTGGTCTTGGTTACTCTCAAACTTCCAAGTACAGCCCCTGCAGAATGACCTGCACCACCACAATTCGAACACGGAGCGGATACAGCTGATACATTCTCTGTTCGAGTAAGCACCTTGAACCCTGGCGGTGGAGCTGAAGGAACACCCGTGAAGGAGCTATCTTAGCCCTTTCCAGCTCATGCTTTAATCTTTGCACTTCCATCTCCAATTTCAGAGTTATCCAACTCCAACTGACTGTGAACAAGGTCTACTGGTGCAGGAACTGTGGGAACGGGTATATGGGCATCAGCAGAAAATCTCCTTGCCCCAGACTCCTGTCGTCCACCTTTAAGGGATTAGCTTGCATTAGAGACTTGATCCTCATGGCAAAGACCTGCAAGCAGCCAAAGCCGCGACTGCGGTCATATCATCCAAGTCTGTATTCAGCTGTAAAGAGAAATCCTTCCTCTTCTCATAATCCAAGCCTCGGAGGATATAGAGAACTTGTTATAGTCATCCCATCCATGGTGAGGACAAGCTCGGAGAAGCCCTTGAAATCTTTGCCAAGCCTCATAGAAGTTCTCCTCCGGACCACTTGTGAAACCTGTTATCTGTGCCCTGAGTGCATCGGTTCTGGAAGGGGAGAAGAACTCTTCTAGGAATGCTGTAGCCAGACCATCCCACGTAGTGAAGTGATTCGCAGGAATGATCATACAACCACAGTTCTGCCCTTGACCCTTCAGAGTGAAAGGAAAAAGCTGAAGTTTGATGCATTATGATCCGCTTCATTTTTGGAGACGTATGAGCCAGCCTCAAGAAGTTCCTCACATGAGCATTCGGGGCCTCATTAACACCTCCAGAGAAAGTGTTCCCGTTTGCTGGAATCATGTTGATCAAGTGAGATGGAATGTGCAATTCCGAGTTCCCGTGTTGGGAATCTGAATGCACGAAGCTGTCCCATCTATGGTTGGACGATCATAATCCTTCAATGTCCTTTCCGCCGCCATAAAATTCAATCTCAGGTGGGATAGGAGGATCTGTGGAGGATCAGTAGTTTGCAATGGTGGATGGTGAAGGCGAAGATGTAGATGAAGATGTGAAGAAGTTCTTCCTTGCTTTAGTGTCTGGCGGGGGGAGGAGGTACAGGGGTTGCCGAACTGAGTGTAGAAAATTCTGCCCTTGTCAGCTATGCGCTTACTCTGTCTTCTTTCTTCCGTACCTGCAATCTTGCTGAAAAACAAAAACAAGAAATACCAAGTAATATAAAAATGTGGGGGGATAAGAAATGATGAAGAGTG
>CM068302.1:2300668-2316687 GCA_034768395.1 Linum lewisii | reverse complement strand
AAGGTGTTGTTGGTGCACTGTAACTGCAGCGACCACGATCTAGGAAACAATTACATCAAAGTCGGGATGGAGTACGCGTGGACGTTCAAGGAACATGCGTTTCGAACCACACGTTGGCGGTGTTACCTTGCTCCGGACAGCAACCGCCATGCGTACTTCGTAGCGTACGAGGAAGAGACTCCGAGTATCGGTCGGAATGTGTACTGGGCTGCTAAAGAAGATGGTGTTTATTTTAGGATTGAGGGGAAGGCTGATCATTTGGATTGGCCATGGGAAATCGGCCGCTAGATGTGTATGTGATTTCATTGATGTATGGTAGTAAGCTATTGTTTATCTTGTGAGTTGAATCATATAGTATACAAAATACAAGAATAGTGGTTACATTTCTGTTTACAAAATAAAAAATAATGGTAGATTGGCAATGCTTTTCTAAGAATTTGGATCATATTATATCGCGACTAAAAGTTTTCTCGGTACAAAAGTTAGCTCTTGGGGTGAGAAAGCCCACTAGTACCTAACAGTGGTATTAGAGTCTGGTTGAAAAAAAATTACATTGTGATTAATTCAAAGTCAGTAGATGGGTAATGCCTACTGAGAGACCGATGTGTGAAGGGAAAGTTGTTGGGTTATCCAACATCGGAAAGTGGAAGGGACAAGGTGCACTATATAATTGCGAGGAAAAGTCTAACCTCATTAGTTAATTTTTGGGGTGAGAAGGCCCAATAGCATCCAATAGCTTTTGGGGTGAGAAGGCCCAGTTGTTGATGGATGCTATTAGGTCTTCTCACTGCAAAAGTTAACTCTTGGAATGAGGTTTTCCCTCACACTTATATAGTGGACCATATCTCTTCCACTTTTCGATTTGGGATAACCAAACAATCGTAAGTTGTACGATTATTTCGTCAATACAATCTGTACAAACTCCATACATAGTGTATGTTATAATATAGGCTTAATGTTCTCATACAGCATGACCTTTTGGCTTATTACGCGAATGTCGTCCACCTATTAAGTATTACAATATTAGCACGAGCTACGTATTCCATTTACCTAAATAACATTCCGTCTGGTTCCGGTAGCTTCCGTTACGCAGACGTGGCAAAGCAGCCGACGTGGTAGATAAATGACTGACGTGGAGTCGAGGCTGGCGGCTGAGTCAGCCGGTGATTGATATCAATCGGATTTCGCTGGCCCACTCTCCCAAAAAATCCACCAGTTCCCCATGCTGAACTGTTCCCCAAAAAAAGCAGTGAACTTCCCCAAAAAAAGCAGTGCACTTCCCCAAAATTCCCTCTCTTTCGTCTTCCACACTCCATCGTTTCCTCTGTCCGCCGATTTCAAACTGTACCCGAGACATTACCAAGCTTCATCCCTTACCGCCATTACCAAGCCGATGCCCTTTCGTATTCCAACTTTCGATTGACGCCGGGAAGAGTTTTTTTCTTTTTCCATTGTAGATGTCAGTGCCGGTGGAGTTGTTGGTCCATCACGGTGGACTGATGAGCTTTTCAGGCCGATCTCCCAGATATGTCAACGGAGAGGTGGTGGAATGCTCATTCGACCCGATTTCCTATGCTACTTCCAGTTGAGGAAACTAGGAACAGAAGACTTGAAGTATGATTCGGTGGAGAAGATTTGGTTTGTGCCCCCAGGGAAGACATTGGCGAATGGGCTCTCCGAGGTGAACAACGATGCAGATGCGGCTAAAATAGTCGAGGCTGGGAAGACAGGGGTTGTCGAAGTCTATCTGGATATGACAAAGATAAAGAGCTACTACGGAGACAATGAGGAACTGGAATCAGAATGGCACAATGGACTTAGTGGTAGTGATCCTGAAGCCGACGTCTCTGTCGTGGCTGCCAACGTCGGGGTCGTCCACTTGTTAGACGACTCTGATCGTACTTCGGACCCTGAGTTTCTGGAAGCGATGGACAACCTTGGTGTGTCTAGGTTCAGGAGAAGAGTTTGTCTAACTGTAACCGAGGACGGAGAAGAAATAGAGCAAATCAGAGAACCTACTGTTGGCCGTGCGAATCAGACAGAACGGACTCCAGAAGAAATCCCGATGGACAACGACGGCATAGTAGATATGACGAATATGGCTAGCCATCGGGGAAATATACACTCTGCTTCTGACGCCGATGACGAAGACTCAGAAGAAGACTCTGACTTCGAGCCACCCAGTGAAGAAGTCAGTCTCGACGAAGTGAACACAGAGCAAGTGAACACCGAGCAAGTATTTCCTAGAGCCGTACCAAACTCTCTGTTATCCAGCTACAGAAATTCCTCACAATCAGAGCACGACGTCGACGCCAAATTTGATGAGGAAGAGTGCACAAGTGTCTTTGCCGGGCAGCCTTGGTACGACCCAGCGTGTGATCACAGTAAACTGGAGCTGAAAGAAATGCTCCGGTTTACTGGTCCAGCACAATTCAAAGAGGCTGTGCAGACGTACGCAATCTCAGTAGGAGCTGCTATCAAATGGCCCAGAAGCAGCAACCAAATCAAAGAAGCTGTATGTGCTAATGTTGGGTGCAAGTGGAGAGTATATGCAAGTTGGTTTGGAAGGAACGAGGCCTTTATCATTAAGGCTGTTGGTGAGCCACACACATGTCCACGCCCAGAGAGGAATAGGAGTGCAACATACAAATGGATCGCAAAGAGGTACTTGTGTCGTTTCAAAATTGATCCAGAACTCAACACGAAGCACCTGGCCAGAGAAATGTATGCAACTTACGCCATTCACGTATCAAACAGAGTATGTGTTATGGCCAAGAAAGAGGTTAAAAGGATGTTGGAAGGTTCTTTGAATGAAGCTTATGCTAAATTGAGGCCATATTTGTTACAATTGAAGAAGTCAGATCCTGAAGGAAGGTTTGTAATGGAGGTTGATCCGGTTCCTGGTCAAGAGTATGTACTATTCAGAAGGATTACATCGGGTTTAGCTGCTTGAAGAAGGGGTATCTCAATGGGTGTAGGAAATTAATTGCGTTGGACGGCTGTTTCCTGAAAGAGAAGTCAAAGGGATGATACTCACTGCAGTTGGCAAAGACGGGAACAACCAGATGTTCCCAATATCCTGGGCTGTTGTTGAAGGTGAAAATCGAGACTCATGGGGATGGTTCCTATCAATCTTGCAAGAGGAACTTAACCTTTCAGATGGTTCTGGTTGGTCTGTCATTTCAGACCAGCAGAAGGTATACTTTCATATCCCATTCTATTATACTAAATGGTCTGTCATGTGCATACTTAATTTCATATCAAAACTTATAGCAAGAGTATTTTGCAGGGTCTTGTTGACTCGTTATGGAGTATTTTGCCGTTTGCTGAACATCGCAAGTGTGCAAGGCATGTATCAGCCAATTGGAAGTAAGCACAAGTCAAGTTCAGCAAGGAAAGCTTTCTGGCAAGCTGTTTATGCATCCAATCTCAACGAATATCATATCCATTTGAATGAGCTCCGAATCCTCGATGAATCAGGTGTGGATCCAGGTTGTTACCTTGACTTCCTACGGGCAGACCCTACAACATTCTGTAGATCATATGTGTCTAGGTTGCCTAAGGTAGACTCTATTGAATCAAACATATGTGAGACATTCAATGGTTGCATTGTGAGGTGGAGGAGTCTTAGGATTATTAACATGTTAGAAGGGATCAGAGGGTATCTTATGCAAAGGATTTTGGATAAGGTTTACATGTTTGAAAAGAATAAGGAAAATCTGTTATGTCCTAGGATAAAAGCCAAGATCGAGAAAGGGAAAATGATAGGAAGGAATTGTGTTATTAGACAGACATTACAGCTTGTGTGTGAGTGCGTCGTAGGGGAATTCGGTTACGTTGTAGACTTAGAGAAGTTCACTTGTACATGTGGGTACTGGGACCTGTCTGGAATACCCTGTGTTCATGCAATTGCATTTGCATCATTCTTGAGGAAGGACATATACAACTGGACAGACAAGTTCTACCACAACAGTTTCGCCAAAATGGCTTATGGTTACGGTGGAATCCCTGCCATGCCTGGGCAGCAAGCTTGGGAGGAAGCTGAAGGTCTTGTTGTAAGGCCACCTGCAGCTCGGATAATGCCAGGAAGGCCTAAGAAGAACAGAAGGAAAGAGCAGCAGGAACTGGAAGTGAAGAAGGGTAAAAATGGGATAGGTACTGTTGTGAGTAGGAAGGGTATCATTATGCATAGCAGGGGCTGTAACAAAAGGGGGCACAACTCCAGAAAATGCCCTGACAAGAACAATACGGCACCAACAGCTGATCAGCAGAACGTAAATGTGGAGCAACCAAGGGCTAGACCACGTCGGACCAGACGAGCTGAGGCTGACGGTCCTTCTGTACCTGCCCCTCGGAGGAGGAAGGTAGTAACTTGTGGAAACTGTGGTTCGAGTGGACATAATGCACGTAGTTGCTTCCGAAACCGTGGAGTTGAAGTAAGTACCATAACCCTCTCTATCCAAAAACTGATTATGTCTAGCTTAACACCTGTTTGGTTTGTGATATCTGCTTGGTTTCTGATATGGGCAGGCTGTGATCGATCCAAGGACCAACCGAATGCAGCGAAACAATGAAATGAGGACAGCTATGCATGGTGTGGCGGTGTACACAAATCCCTCAACTGGAAATATGTACTACAGGGTGAGTGAGCTAAGCGATACTTACAATTTTGTGTTGTGTTAGACGCTTCTAACGTCGATCTGTTCACTGTGGCAGGGGCCACCTACGGGGTTGAATGCATCGAGGTCACCGGTTGTGGATGACTACATTGGGGGCTCCCAACCAGACCCACCACCGGCTACACAGCCAACACAATGATACATAGCTGGGTTATATGCACCAAGCGACAGACAGTGCTGTGTGTGGATCATCTACGAACTTGGGAATGATATTTTGGGGTCTAAGTCCAGAAAGCAGCTAGTCTATTTTGGGGTCTATGCTGTTTATTGTAACACTGGCTTATAGTCCTTTTGGAACTGATTGTTGTTTATTTTGGTTAAGCAAACTGTGCTTCACATATGCTACAATGGATACCAATATGGAGTTTTTGGGGGGTTTGTACTGCAACTATCTGCTTCATCTATAATACAATGGATGCCATTGGTATTGAATGTTAGAAAACTACATCTTGATTTCATCTCGATTACATGTACCTGAATATAACAGCTACGAACAGCAATTGCAAACACATACAGACTATCACATAGCCTATTTTGGTTTCTAATCCGACCACACTTAGCCTCAAAACCCTAATTTCTTCACCAAGTTTATCGACAGTTGAAGCTTTTTCGTCAAACTGTCGTTGCAAAGACTCTATAATCTGGACGGACTCAGCCAGAGCAATCTCAGAGCTTCTATGTTTTGCAGACAGTCTGTGGTATGTGTACAACTCTCAGCCATGGAAGCCCCTTCGTACCCCTGCGAGCTTTCATCAATCCACCTGAAAAACCCACAATCGGCGTTTCGATCTTTCCAAAGGGGGCACCGATAGAACGACCGACCCATATTCTTGGGGGTACCAGCCACTTTGACGACTGTTTGACGTTGGTGTTTGCACTCCACCATCTGTCCTTTCAATCCCCAGGTACGTTTGAATCCTTCTTTCGATCCAGAGCTCCCGCCTGAGACACCATTGCGGACGATTGATTGTAAGAGCGAGAAGAAGTTGAAGGAGGCAATAGATCCGAGGGAGAGAAGAAAGGAGGAATTTGGTTATTACAAAATTTTAGGGTTCATGATAGCTGAAGAAGATGAAGAAGATGAAGATGGAGCTTGGAGAGAGAAGGAGATAACAATGAAAGGAAAAGCGGGGGGAGATTGAGAAAAAGGCAAAAAAAAAATGGAGGATTAGTCCTGGAAAGTAGTGAAGAAAAGTCAAACAAAAAAAAATTTGGTGGGCGGTTCCGTGTGACGTGGCGCCACGTGTAATGCCACCTCATCGACAGTCGTAGTCATCAAACGGCGTTAAGCCAGCTGTCACTATTTCGGCAAAAAATGGACGGAATATTATTTAGGTAAATGGAATACGTAGCTCGTGCTAATATTGTAATACTTAATAGGTGGATGACATTCGCGTAATAAGCCAAAAGGTCATGCTGTATGAGAACATTAAGCCTATAATATACAGGTTGTACGATTCTTATATATAGCGTACAGATTTCATATAGAGTATATACACTTTATATGATCTGTTTACAACCCTACAGTACGAAAAAAATAAACTATACATTTTGTATACAACTTTTACAAACATAAAATACAACATTTATGAAAAATACAGAATATACTCCGAGCACAGAGTATACAATCACTTACGAAGTGTATACAGTTTGTATATAGCTTGTACGAACTTAAAAACAAAGTGTAAACATAAATTACTACATGTATGAAAAATACAGACGGTACGACAAATACAGAATATACACCACGTACAGAGTGTACAATCACTTACAAAGTGTATACAGTTTGTACAATTCACATACAAAGTGTATACAATTCCCGTACATATTGTATAAAAATAATCGCAGAGTGTACAATTCTCGTACAAAGTGTAAATAGTCTATATACAACTTGTACAACCATCAATACAAAGTGTATATAGTTTGTATATACAACATACAAACTGTACAAACTAGACGACATAAAATTTGTCAAGAAAATATTTTTTTCAGAATCATAAATCTAATGACTACGATCGCGTGGGTGAAAATTTTTCGTCAACAGAGGCTCGTGTAATCGAAAAATTCATCGCGAAACTTTTTGGTGATGAAAAATGGGAGAAAACTCCAATAAACTAAAATAACTTAGAGTTATCAACATAGACCACAAGATTAACAATTAAAATCCAACGGTGGATAATGATTATTGCATATTGAATGCAATAAACAAATACCATTGTCACGAGAACCGCACTCCCTCTCCTGCCACCTACCCTTTGACCAAAATTAAAAGGCAACATTAAAGAAAAGATCAGAAATTTAAATGCATTACAGTTTCCATATCTAAAAACTTGCAAACTTATGTTATATAAGAACCATTTGAAAACACATGAGTATCACTTGAACAACATCAAATTCAAACTACATTTGATCACAAAAAAATGAGACACCTATTTTCTCCATCCAAGATTCTCACAGTGCTAACTATGGCAATACTGATGGCCATGGTTGCCTCCTCGTCGCCTGAGACAAACATAGCACACTATCATGTCCACATCATAAACGAGCTGAGCCCGGGTCGAGACTTATTTGTGCACTGCCACTGCACCGACCATGATCTCGACGGGCGCATCCTTGACGGTGGAGAAGAGTACGAGTGGTCGTTCAAGCCACACATATTTCGAAAGACGCTATGGCAGTGTTTACTTTCTTCGGACCGTAAAAATCAAATGATTTTTCCAGCGTTCGATTTGAACACTCGAATGTTCGACTTTAACGTCTATTGGGCCGTTAAAGATGACGGAGTCTATTTTAGAGATCCTAAGAGTCACAAAGATGTATTCTCCTTCGCATGGCAAACTGGACAACCCCATTCCTAGTTGTATTGTCGATTAGTATGACTAATTTTAAAAAGATTAGTGATATTCTGTGTATTGAAGTTGATTGATACCATGTATCTGTTTCATCAGATTGATTGATCCAATAAAAGATTTAGCATGGGGAATTGAGAGGTTGTAGTACAAACGCTCTTAGGATCCTGAAAACCTTGGAGTTTCTAGGAGGTAACTCGCAAGACGTACACAAATAATGATAGTAAGCGCTTAATATGTAGATGGGTAAGGCGTGTTTGGGTGTATGTGAGACAAAAAAGTATTGAGAAGTGTCTATGAGGGCGAGTGATTGAGCCTTAGTCATAGCGTATGAGAGTACAAACCTAAGGCGTTTACATTGTGAGTGTGGTAGGTTCTGTCACATCAATATCAGGGGAGGCTTCTTTTTATATTATCTCGAGGTTCGAGTTAGATATTTATATATCGTCATTAATTGGTGACCAGTTTAGAGACGATCGCGGTCATTCAACCCTAGGCACATGGTCGAATATTGGACCATGACTGTGTGGGCTTTCATGCTAATTTGTCATGGACCCAAACCATGGCGGTCCAACCGTTATTGGACTGTGATTCATTATTGTCGTATTAGTTAAGTGTTGGACAAGATATATTAGAATTATTTTATTAGGTTACTAGATAATATGTTTTTGTTTAGATCAATATTAATTAGAAATTTAGATATGATTAATCAAACTGAGTCCTACGAGACCACGCAAATGGTATGTCAGCCTGTAAGTCTTGGCTCGCGCGACAGTCGCAAGGAGAGGAGTTTCATAAAACCCCATTCCATTCCATTCCAGCCCAACCCACTTATTTTTTTGGTCAATGCCCATGTTGTTCTCTCATGAGATAAGAAAAAATAATTTATTTCCAAGAGAAGAAAACAAATAAACCTAGTTGACTGAAATGTTGTGAACAATGACCCTATACATTGAAAATTACAAGAATTTGTATTAAGAATGAATTTAGTCATTGTCTTATTTTCATAATGGTAAAAAAACACTAATTCAGTGTTGAATCAATAATCATAAAATTCCTTCTTTTGCATTTTCCAAATAGGAAAATCCAGTATTTATTTTAAAAAAAAACAACTAATACTTACAAATTTTCAATATATAAGGACTCGTTCACAGCATTCTCTATGTACCAGACTTTGAAACACAACAAAAGAAAAAATGGAAACCAAGTTCTATGTATCGTTGCTAATGATGGTAGCAGCGTCTATGCTTCTGCAAGCCAAAATCCTTTCCTCGTCTCGTGCAGATAGTTTACGCGATTCTCCGATTACAGTTCACATAAAAAATGAGCTTAGGTCGGGCCAGGTGCTATACGTTCATTGTCATTGCACTGACCACGACCTGGGAGACCACTACATCAACGTTGGAGATGAGTTCAACTGGAATTTCAAGCCACATTTCATTCGGAAGAACCTCTGGCAGTGCTACCTTACTCCGGACAAGACTCACCATGCATATTTTCATGTATACGACAGTAAAACTCCAACTTTTGATTTCGATCTCATTTTCGCTGCGAGAGAGGATGGAGTCTATTATCTTAACAAAGACAGTCATGTAGATGAGTTCTTTTCCAGTTGGTTGGCTAATTGATTGACCTACTCTTCCAAGTAGTACACATATGTTAAATAAAATATTGTAATAAGGCTACTTTTTATGTTGTTGATGATTCACTTATCAATTGAAATTTAATCATCGGGTTATTTGTTGAGTCGTGATTTAGAACACAAGAGCACTAGATGATGATATTGTTGTCCATGTCATGAACCGTTACATTTCAATAACTCAATTTTTTTTGAAAAAAAATCCGATATTAATTTTATAGTACTCATTAACCGTACATGTTTCATTTCAGTACAAATCGGGTTCTTCTTTTCCAACTCCCAACCTAAAATTCTCGCATTATTTGTAGTCATTATTGCAAGGACTCACGATACGACCCATGGGGTGATACGAACCCTACATTAATTCTTATGAGTTGGACTCCTCTAGTGAGCCTTTCTAGTACAACGAGTTCGCTCAATAATAGTTAAAGACTACTAACAAAAGGAAAGAGATAATTACATAATTAAAAATAAATTAAATTATATCCTTATTACCCTCCCGCAAGCCAAAGGGTTACTGTACTTTGAGTTTGGACAGTAGATTGGTAAAGCGGGTCGTGGAGAGAGGCTTCGTAAGAGCATTAGCAATCTGATCTTTAGACGATATGTAGGCACATGTAAGGAGCGATCCGCAACCCGTTCTCGAACAAAATGAAAGTCAATCTCCAAGTGCTTGGAGCGAGAGTGGAAGACAGGGTTTGCGGATAGGTATGGCACTAATGTTGTCACACCATATCGTTGGAGGACGACTAATTTCTTTCAGTACCGAAGTGAGCCAAGTAATCTTTGAAGCAACTGTAGCGAGCGCTCTATAAGTGCGTTTGAGGGACGCCCAATGTGCATCGGTCGGAGCGTGCATGTACTGCGATAAGCGTGTGATAGCATACGCCAAATCGGGTCTAGTTATCGAGAGGTATTGCAATTCACCGACTAGTTGACGAAACAAAGTTGGATTGTGAAAGGGTGCGCCCGCCAATGCTTGAGGAGTCGTGGTCATTGGTGTGCTTAAAGGCTTAGCCGTGGCCATGCCGACATGATGGAGGATCTCATTGATATACTTGGTTTGGTGTAAGTGTAAGCCATGATTTGTGGAAGAAACTTCGATACCCAATAAATAATGTAAGGAACTAAGATCTTTTATTTTAAATTTCGCCGCAAGGTATCTCAGGAGCACATCCATCATCGTGGGGGAGGAGCCAGTGAGAATTATGTCGTCAACGTATACCAGTAAATAGATGGTGTCATCGGCCAAGTGGTAGTAGAATAAGGAATGATTCGTCTAAGAGCCTTGAAAGCCATATATAAGCAGGGCATCGTGAAGACACGAGAACCAGGCGCGTGGTGCTTGTTTGAGGTCGTAGGGTGATTTCTTAAGGAGGCAGACATGATGAGGACGGTGTGGGTCTTGGAAGTCGAGTGGTTGCTCCATGTAGACGATCTCATCCATCGAGCCATGTAAAAAGGCATTAAAAACATCAAATTGCTTAATAGGCCAATGATTATTTTTTTTCATTTCCAAGATATGAAAAAAAAAATTTATTTCTAAGAAATGAAGACAAGTAAACCTATTCTAGTGAAATGTTGTAAACAAATCCTTATACATTAAAAATTGTAAGAATTTGTATTGAGAATAAATTTAGTCATTATTTTGTTTCTATAATGAAAAAAAACATTAATTCAGTGTTTAAGGAATAATTATAATTTTTTTTTCCTTTTCTAGATAGGAAATATATTTAATATTTACCTTTAAAAAAAAACAACGACTAGATTTAATATCATAAAAACGCTTACAAATTATCAGTATATAAGAAAAATGGAAACCAAGTTCACAACATTCTCTTGTAAGATATATTTTAATACATTAATATATCTTCCTTTTCTTATGTGGCCCAAATAACTTAACATGATCTGGTTAGGAAAAACTGTTGGATAAAGCCTTTTTTCCTTTATGGGTTTGGACTTAGAAGTTAACCCTAATTAATAACTCAAACCTTGATGGACGGTTGAGATTAAAAGATCATTAGGGTTTGGCCCCTCTCTCTGCCTATAAATATAACTCTTATTCCATCCTAAGAGTTAAGCCGTAAAAACACACTAAAGGTTTATAGGAAAGAGAGAGAAGGCGAAACCCTACCAGTTCAAGATCAAGATCGGCGGATCCGTTCCCTCTCTTGCACGCTTTTGGAGGATCATCGTGTTCCTCTTCTGTTCATCGACCCCTGTCGATCACCATGTCTACGGGTATGTCGATTTAAGTTCATGTAACTAGATCGCATGATTAAGATCTTCAATTACAGTTTACATGTGGTATCAGAGCATTTGTTGCTATCTTGCATCTAGTTCGTTCATGATTGAATAGATCTAGGATTATGTTTCGCGTTTACCCATGATCTGTTCTATATCTATGTTTTTCGATTTACCCTAAACGAAAACATCGTTTTCGTTCTTCTGTTTCAATAGATTATTAGGGTTTATTTTGTTTACCCTTTTAGGGTTCTTGATTAGATATAATAATCTAATCAGATCCTTTATAGACGAAATTACAGTTAGGGTTTTTCTGTTTCATCCTTTTCTGTCTAAACTGTCGTTTCTGCTGAAACGCTTTCTTCCCAAATTCAACTGACGATGTCGGAACGAGCTGATTTTTGGTGGGCTGCTTGGAAACGGCGAGATCTTCAAGATACACCTTTGGTGTACTTTTCAGAAATAAGCTAAATTCCGTCGTTTAGACCCTCAGAAACCCGTTTTTCTCTTTTCGGGCGTATAATTCTCTTCTTTCCGAATTAATTTAGAGTTTTAGGATTTCTTAATCTATAATAAATCATTCATACATATTATACTGAATTAGTAATCACCACAGTGATTTTAATTTAGTCCATGTATGATGATTAAAATAATTAATTAGCATTCAAATTATAGGTTGATGTCCACCACAGTGGGCACAATGGAAACTATGAATGTTAGACTAAGTAAAATTAAACTATGATTGTTTACTCAAGTATAGTTATTACCCACAGGTAACCTATGCATTAAAAGTAGACAACCACTAAAGGAGATGATTCTTTTATAGGATTAAGCAAGCATGTAGTGTCCACAGATACCATGTTTACTTGATTGAAAGATCCGAATCACTCAATTATAAATCTTAGTCATAAAATTATAATGTGTTTTTCTAATTAAAGTGATCCTATTTCTATAATTGTAGTTCTTCAATCCAACAACCTCAACTCCTTCGTCGATTCTGTTCCACTACTCGAAGGGAACAATTATGCTGAATGGAAGGAACATGTTGAGTTCTACTTAGGTGTACTCGACATCGACCATGCCTTGACATCAGATCAGCCAGCTGCCCTCACCGATATCTCAACTGCTGAAGATAAGACAACTTTCAACTCCTGGACTAGAGCAAACAAATTGTGCCTTAAGTTTCTGCGTTTGACATCTGCTCCAAACATCAAATCTGCCATACCTGAAACTGATAATCAAACTGCCAAAGATTATCTCCAAGCCATCACTGAACGCTTTAAACCTGGAGATAAAGCAGTTGCGGGGAAATTGATGTCTGAACTCACTTCTACCCGTTTTGACGGTACCAAGACCATGCAACAACACGTACTGGACATGGCAAATTTAGCTTCAAGTTTAGGAAAATTGGGCATGACTGTGGAAGATGACTTCCTAGTCCAATTTATCTTGAACTCACTGCCTGACCAGTATGGGCCCTTCCAGATTCACTATAATACCATCAATGAAAAATGGAATGTGAATCAACTGTCCAATAAATTGGTGCAGGAAGAGGGTCGGCTTAGGCAACAAAATGTTAGCGTTGCTCAAGCCAACTTCATGCATGGTAATGGGAAAGGGAAGACCAATAAAGGTTGGAAGGGTGGAAAGACTAACCATTCCAACCATAAAGGGTCGTCCAATTTGTCGGTTCAATCTACCTCCAAGAAAATCAAGAAGGATGAGTGCAAATTTTGTCACAAAGTTGGACACATCCAGAGGGATTGCATAAAGCGCAAAGAATGGTTCGAGAAGAAGGGTAAGTCTCTTGCCTTTGTATGTTTCGAATCAAACTTTGTGGAAGCACCTTCTAATACTTGGTGGATTGATTCTGGCTCTAATGTACACGTTTCAAATTCAATGCAGGGATTCCTTACAACCCAGACCACTATAAGACCAAATGAAGCCCGACCACTATAAGAAAGAGTTAATCTCTTGGTAAAATCTGAAATTCTCCCGTCACTCAATTTTACTGATTTTGGTACTTGTATAGATTGCATTAAGGGAAAGCAAACTAAACATACCAAGAAAGGAGCCACAAGAAGCACCGAGCTACTTGAAATAATACACACAGACATCTGCGGTCCCTTCGACGTCCCATCTTTTGGTGGAGAAAAATACTTCATCACCTTTATTGATGACTATTCACGTTATTGCTATCTTTACCTATTGCATGAAAAATCTCAATCTGTAAACGCTGTAGAGCTTTACATCACTGAAGTTGAGAGACAATTAGGTAAGAAAGTAAAAATCATTAGATCGGATAGAGGTGGTGAATTCTATGGAAAATTCGATGAATCAGGACAACGTCCTGGCCCTTTCGCTAAACTCCTTCAGAAATTAGGAATCGTTCCTCAATACACAATGCCCGGATCACCCTGGATGAATGGTGTAGCTGAGAGACGTAATCGTACCTTAATGGAGATGGTTAGAAGCATGATGAGCAATGCCAATTTACCTGTTTCTCTGTGGATGCATGCCCTTATGACTGCTGTTTACATCTTGAATAGGGTTCCTAGTAAATCCGTTCCAAAAACACCTTTCGAGATGTGGAAAGGATGGAAACCTAGTTTAAGACATTTCCACATATGGGGATGTCCAGCAGAGGCTCGCATTTACAATCCATATGAGAAGAAACTCGACCCAAAAACCATTAGTGGTTTTTTTCATCGGGTACCCGGAAAGATCAAAAGGGTTCAGGTTTTACTGTCCTAACAATAGTATGAGAATAGTAGAGACTGGAAATGCTAAATTCATTGAAGATGGTGAAATCAGTGGGAGTGATGAAATGAGAGACGTGGTCATAAACGAAATTAGGGTGCCAATACGAATCCCTATGCCCCAAATTTCGACTGACATAGTTCTGCCTCATATTGTTGATCCTACCAACAATGTAGAACCAAACGTCGATGATCACACACTCCATAATGAAACTGATGAACCTGTTGTAAATACAACACCAGAAGTAGCATTAAGGAGGTCTTCTAGACCAAGAAGACAAGCCATTTCTGATGATTACGTGCTATATTTACAAGAATGTGAATTTAACATTGGGATGGATGAAGATCCCGTCTCATACTCACAAGCCGTGAAAAGTAAAGACGCCAATAAATGGATAGAGGCCATGCACAATGAGTTAGATTCTATGGCTACAAATAAAGTTTGGAAGTTGGTCGATTTGCCAGAAGGTCATAAGAAAGTCGGTTGTAAATGGGTCTTTAAGACCAAACGTGACTCTCTTGGCAAGATCGAACGGCATAAAGCTAGACTTGTAGCTAAAGGATTTAATCAACGAGAGGGAGTTGACTATAATGAGACATTCTCTCCCGTTTCAAAGAAAGACTCATTGCGCATAATTATGGCTCTTGTGGCTCATTTTGATTTAGAGTTACATCAAATGGATGTCAAAACGGCTTTTCTGAATGGGAGTTTAGATGAAGAAGTTTATATGGCTCAACCAGAGGGTTTTATCGAAGAAGGAAACGAAGATAAAGTCTGTTTGTTGCAGAGGTCAATATATGGACTAAAACAAGCTTCTCGTCAATGGTACATCAAGTTTCATGATACCATTACCACTTTTGGGTTTACTGAAAACATTGTTGATCATTGTATATACCTAAAGATCAGTGGGAGTAAGTTTGTTTTTTTAGTCTTATATGTTGATGATATCCTCATTGCCAGTAGTGACCTTGGTTTATTACGAGAAACTAAGGATTTTCTTTCACGAAACTTTGAAATGAAAGATATGGGAGAGGCTTCCTACGTGATAGGGATAGAGATATTCCGGGATCGATCACGTAGGATTTTAGGTTTGTCTCAGAATGCCTATATCACTAAGGTTTTAGAAAGATTTAATATGGCAACTTGTGATGGTAATGTTGTTCCAATTCAGAAAGGGATAAGTTCAGCTTAAGTCAATGTCCTCAAACTGAATTAGAACGCAATCGAATGAAGGATTATCCTTATACTTCTCTTGTAGGCAGTTTGCAGTATGCACATGTTTGCACTAGGCCAGACATAAGTTTTGCAGTTGGGATGTTGGGTCGCTATCAACAGAATCCAGGCATGGATCATTGGAAAGCAGCTAAGAAGGTGTTGAGATACTTACAAGGAACGAAGAAACATATGCTCACTTTTAAGCACACTGAAAACCTCGAAATAGTTGGTTACACAAATTCAGACTATGGTGGATGTGTGGACACAAGAAAGAGTACTTTTGGATATGTGTTCATGTTAGCTGGAGGCGCCATTTCTTGGAAGAGTGCCAAACAAAGCATTATAGCATCATCTACCATGGAGGCTGAGTTTGTGGCATGCTTTGAGGCTACAGTTCATGCATTATGGCTGCGGAATTTCATTTCAGGGCTTAGTGTGTTGACTTCTATTAATAGGCCCATGAAAATTTATTGTGACAACACCGCAACAGTATTCTTCTCAAAGAATGATAAGTACTCCAAAGGAATCAAGCACATGGAGATGAGATTTTTATCAGTTAAAGAAGAAGTTCAGAAGAAACGAGTGTCAATTGAGCATATCAACACACATGCTAACATAGCAGATCCTTTTACC